>PVJL010000524.1:0-396714 GCA_004026885.1 Lyroderma lyra | reverse complement strand
TAACTCAAAATGGATTAAAGACCTTCATATCAGACCTGCAACAATAAACTGTATAGAAGAAGACATTGGTACTAAACTTATAGACCTAGGACTCAAGGAAGACTTCATGAACCTGTCCTCAAAGGCAAGGGAAGTAAAAGCAAAAATAAATGAATGGGACTATATCAAACTAAAAAGCTTCTGCACAGCAAAAGAAACCCTCAACAAGGCAAAGAGACAGCCAACTGAATGGGAGAAAATATTTGCAAATAACGCATCAGATAAAGGTCTAATATCTAAAATATATAAAGAACTAATAAGACTTAACAACACAAAAACAAACAACCCAATTGAAAAGTAGGCAGAAGAACTAAACAGACACTTCTCCCATGAAGAAATACAGATGGCCAGCAGACATATGAAAAAATGCTTATCCTCATTAGCTATCAGGGAAATGAAAATCAATACCACAATGAGATACCACCTCACACCTGTGAGAATGGCTGTTATCAACAAGACAAGGAATAACAAGTGCTGGAGAGGATGTGGAGAAAAAGGAACTCTGGCACACTACTGGTGGGAGTGCAAACTGGAACAACCACTGTGGAAGGGAGTGTAGAGGTTCCTCAGAAAATTGGGAATGGAGCTACCATTTGACCCAGCAATCCCACCTTCTGGGGATCTACCCAAAAGACTTGAAAACCTTTTTCTGCAAAGACTTATGTACACCAATGTTCATTGCAGCGCTGTTCACAGTGGCCAAAACATGGAAACAACCAAAGTGCCCTGCGACAGATGACTGGATAAAGAAGCTGTGGTACATATATACAATGGAATATTATTCAGCTGTAAGAAAAGATGAAATATTGCCATTTGCAACAAAATGGATGGACCTGGAGATCATCATGCTTAGTGAAATAAGCCAGACAGAAAAAACAAAGAACTGCATGACTTCACTCATATGCGGAATATAAAACTGAAAGCAAAGAAAAAAGAAATGAAGAAACAAACAAACAACCCACGGACACAATCAATCGTTTAATGTTTATTTGGGGATGAGTGGGTCAGGGAGGGGAGAAAGGGGAGGGGGTGGGAGAGGAGAGGAGAAGCTAAATATAAGGTGATGGAAAGAGAAGTCACATTAGGTGGTGAACTTATTATACATCAAGTTGACAGTGCACTGTAGAATTGTATGCCTGAAACCTATGTAATCCTTGCTAACAGATGTCACCCCAATAAGTCTAACAATAAAAATGAATTTAAAAAAAAAAGATTTGTTTTAACTGTTTGTCTATTGATACTTACTTGGTCTGCTGTGCTTCTCACAGTCAGCCGATGATTTTGATGCACAATTTGACTAACTTTTGCAATGTTTTCATCCGTTCTGCTTGTTACTAGCCTCCCTGACCTCTCTTCATCAGTGACACTTTCTCTCCCCTCAAGAGAACATTTAATCCATTTGTAGGCTGCCATTTTCTTCATGGTGTTACCTCCATAAACTTGGACTAACATGTCCCTGATTTCACTTCCACCCTTGCCAAATTTAACTAGAAATTACATGTTTTTTCATTGTCCAATTCAAGCTCTGACATTCTTATAACACCACACAAAAACACGCAACGATAATGACCGCCACTCAGAAAGACACCACCACACATTGACACAAACACAACTGTGAGACACAGGTATACCAAGGTTGTGAAATCTTACCAAGTGGTTTGTACAGTGCTGCCAATGTAAGCACGTGGTGGCAAGTTCACGAACTTGTCAGACCTTATATGCTGAATGCATGTAAAGATCAGTAATGAAACAAATGGCCATGTACTTACCACCTAACTGAAGAAATAACATCTTTCCTTCTACATAAAGCTGTAGTAGACTCTGTTAACCAGAACTCAAGCAGTTGGCACTCTCAAGCAACCAGCAAATTTGCGGGTTGCTTGAGATTGTGCCGGTTGCTTGAGTTCTGGTTAACAGAGTCTATTTACATTTATTTATCATGTACCAATTCCCATGAGTGCCAGTTAACTGAGAGTCTACTGTATTTTTTCATTCTAAGCAGGTTTTCCCTTTCCTTTTCCTGAGGTCATGGGTTTGAGATAGGTAGTATGTATGACCTTAGTGACTCCACATCGAACTTTATAATTTCATAACCAATAATTATTTGGATTTAACACTTTTCTCAGTACAGTTTTCTCAATGCTTCTTTCTGAAAATTGAGTGGAAAGTAAAAATGTAGTGTATGCAGGGTATCCTGAGCTGTTTGCAAACAGAAGTCCAGATGGTTATACTTAGTAGTTGGTATGGCTACACTGGTCACCATTGGTTTCTCTTGGCAGGTGTTCCCTGACCCATTGCTAACCCACATGGCACCTTTGTGTGAATAAGAAAATGGCACATTTACCATTTTTGCCAGAAATTTTCTGTAACTGTGCACAAAAATCTATAATGACTATGCATATGGCTAGCACCTCTTGGAGTTTATAGACCACATTATAATTCATGGTAAACACAGGACTCCTCACATGGGCTTCATCAAACATTTCCTGAAAGCCTACTATGTGCCAAGCAATCTTTTGATGCTTGGGATTCAATGCTGAGATAGAAGAGATCCATGCTCTCATGGATGCCCCATGACTAGACTAGCAACATTTTCTTTTGGGGGTACATGAGCTGGGCATCAACTAACAAGCTGAAGTTGTTCTTAAGCTGGGTCAGGGCCTTGTGATTTCTAACAAATTGGGCCAGGCTTAAATTTATTTAGCATGTTGTCTATACCAAGTAAGCCCTGAGAGACCATGCTATATCAATCCAATGAGTTCAGAACTCAGGTAGAATTCTTAAGTCCAGGGTGACCATATATCCTGGCTTACCCTGGATAATCCTGGGTGAAGTCTCTTGTCCCATGGGATTATCAATATAACTTTTTTTTCCTCTTAAAAATGTCCTAACCTTGGACAATACATTATAGGGTCACATATATTAGTTAACTTTTGCCATGGTAGCAAACACCTTCAGAATCTTAGAGACTTAAAACTTTGTTTTGCTCATAGATCTGTAGATCAGTTGCAGCTCTTCCCCATTCTGTGGGTCAGGTTTAAGTTTGCTCCTTATTCTGGACTTTGTGCCATAGTCATCCAAAGATGGCACCCAGGCTGGATGATCAGCACTTATATGAGGCCTTTTCTTTTCACAGAGCAGTTGGGAGCCCAAGAGTCCTGTGGTCTGAGGTGGCATGGGCCATATCTACTTATATTTCACTGACTAGAACAAGTCACATGGCCTAGACCAATATCAGGGATATGTCCCTCCCTCAAGGAGGGCACTGTGGTGGGAAAGAGTGAATAGTGTATAAAGAATACAGTTATCACCTCACACTTCCAGTGTACCCTTCCTCTAGGCATTGCTGCTGGTTTCCAAGCATTGTCTGTTTCAGGACACTACTAGAATGATTGATAGGATATAAGGAAGGAGTTTTGCATCCATTTGGATTACAGAATGTTTTAAGGGATTTCACTGTGGTGTGGAGCCTATTTTGCTTTGAGATTTCACTTGAGGGAGTGGGAGTTGATGTTTGCTGTGGCGACCTGATTAACTAGGATAGGGTCTCCCTTCCCTGTGCCTCAGCATTACCACCCATCATAGACGTTGCACTAACAAATTTGCCACTCCACTGTGGAAGCTGACAGAACCAGGTGGAGTCTATGGCCAAACCATGCTCCCCCCACCCCACCTCATGTTTAGGCTCTTTGAAGGGTGATTTTAGTGCCCTTTACTTTGCCCCCACGGACTAATCTCTATTCCCCATTCCTGCCCTTGTTGCTTTGTACCTGGGGTATGTTTCTGTTTTTCCCCTTGATGTCCCTTCCTTTGCCTATAGTAAGTGTCCCGCACTGATTGGCTCTTCCTTTAAAACAATTCCTGCAATTCTTCAACATTACTGGTTCACGTATGGATTGATGGTACCCATTCTTGTTTTCCATTGTTATATAGTTTGCTTACCCCATTTCAGTGAGACTTGAGGAGATAAAAGTGGCAAAGATTTTAGCTCAGTTATCCATACTGAAACTGGAACCCCAGTGTTTTCAAACAGAGATTTAATATTATTTTGCCACAAAGGCAAAGATTGATTGAGAGTCATAGAGAAGATACATTAGATTCATCATCAGCCCTGGCAGCTGGCTTTTTGTCAAGAGCAATTTTTCATGAAGAAATTGTTTTATCATTTAATAAGAATGATCAAGTACCCTCAGAGTCATATGGAAAAACACAGGGATGGTAGGTGGTCAACTTTACTCAGTAGGTAAGGGTTTTTTTGCAGGAAGTGTTCATATGCATGCCTCAGCAGAAATACAAATCATCACATATGAGGGATTATGGCATCCTCTGGATATTGAAATTGTGACTATTAAATAATTAATTCCTAATAATTTTCTCCATCACTAGAATATTATATAAGTCCATGAAGGTATGGAATGCATCTGCCAGATTCTCCATTATATCTCCAAGACCTAGCACAGTACCTAGCATGTATAGATATTCAGAAAACTTTGGCTGAAGCCATGCAAATATTAATGATGGGCAGTAAAGGAATAACTTGAGGAGAGTCCTTGGAGCTCCTGAATATAGTAGAGCACAGTAAGAGCAGGTAGGGTCGTTATTTCAAGTAAGGGTTTTACAGCCACCACCGTGCCAGGAATGAGTTCAGGTTGATAACCTCAGACTCCTATAGGGTGGAATGCAACCTGGAGAGCTTTGTTCTATGAGTTAGGAGCACAGCCACTGGACTCTGAACTAACTGCCTTGGACCCTAGCTGAGGCCACTGTCCAGGTATCAGATACTGTTGTTGCCCTGCCACATCCCCTTACCCTTACCACTTGAACACATGCCTGCTGACCTCCAAAGGCCAGCCCTTGCATATATTTGAATATGGGGATTTTTCTAGCCACTGAAACTTTGTCACCTATGCTGCAGGTTGGAAATGTCCCTTGAGAACTGCCCTCAAATCAGTGACTAAAAAGAGTTGATGTTATAGATAGCCCATATCCCTGGCCCCTGGGGTGGAGAAGACTCTTTAGCAGGTTTATCCTTCAGTCCCTCACCGTGGTAACTGGCTTGATAAAGCCCCCTTTACTGGTTTCCTTCCCTGGGTCACTTCCCTACTCCCCTACCTGTGTTTTCTTCACCTTCTCAGTAAAACACTTGCTCTGGAATACTTGTCTCAGTTCTGCTACGGGGAAGACACAAACTCGGATGGCTGTTCCTGGGTCCTGGGCACCCTGACCACTGGAACATGGATATTCTTCAGGCTTCAGAGGATTTGAGCTTCATTTTGCTTGGATCCTTAAAAGTTAATATCAAAAATAGAAAAAAAAAATACCACTACTTTCTTTCTTTAAAAAGTTGTTATTTAAATAATTCCCAGATTATGAGGTTGGATAAGTAATTTCGTGAACTCATCCTAGAAAAGGTGCTGCATACCTTACTGCTGACTATCACTACAGTCACCTTTGAAGCTACTCCCCTAGGGAAGCTATGGACCAACACCAGCGCCTGGTCCATCCTTCAAAGCAATGTTGGAACTCTTTCTGGAATGGCTGTCAAAACTGTCACTGTGCCTTGCCAAGGTTATGACACCTTACTGAGTTGTTTGAACAGTGCTGCCAATGTAAGTGCATGGTGGCAAGTTCACGAACTTAATTGTCAGATTTTGGGTACAATGACAGCTCTGAGAGCCATTCTAGAAAAAGAGTTCCAAAACTGCTTTGAAGGGTGAACTAGGCGCTGGCATCGGTGCATAGTTTCCCAAGGGGAGTGCTTTGAGTATGACTGTAGTGATATTCAGCAGTGAGGTGTGTAGCACTTTCTCTAGGATGAGCTTGCAAAATTAATTGTCCGACCTCATATATTATACAGGGTGTTTCAAAATGATGGACCCAATTTAAAAGCAGTATATTTCATGATGGCAACATGTTACAATTACACAAAAAAGTACAAATGGTTTAATGAGTTTTACAAATTTTTTTTTTGTATGTGGGTAGCTCCCTGGCTGGGAATCGAACCCAGGCTGCAGCACTGACAGCGCCAGCACCAAAGCCTTAAGCCACTACACCACCGGGGAACTCCCTACAAATTTTTTTTTAAATGCTCTCATATATGCCCTCCACTTGCTGTACGAACAATGTCGGGACGATAGTTGAATTTGTCCCAAATGCCACTTGAAGTGGATTCACATGGGCTTCACTGAAAACTCTTGAATTCTTCCCACCTTTCCTCTGAAGTGCATGGTCACCCTGTGCTCTTCCCCTTACAAAAACACCCTGTTTTCTCAAATTGTCAGTACCAATGACAGATGCTCTTTGGCATTGGTGGACCAGTGCCAAAGCATGGTTGAAACACATGCTGCACCACAATTACAGATTCAATCTTGCTGAACTGCAAAACGCAAAATGCCTCGTGTTGTGGGGTCACTGTCTTGTGAATGACTGAAGATAGGGGCTGTTTGTGTGCTGGGAGGGGCATCTAGCAGTAATCATTTGAAACTTGATGCTTCACCCTTTCAAGTGGTAAGAGTTTCATTGATGGGTGGTTCATGGTTGCATATGTGTAGCAATTTCAAATTAGGTCCATCATTTTGAAACACCCTGTACAGTTCTCTGAGATGACAGATGAATTTTTAAGAAGAGTTGAAACTGCCCGGCTCATGTAATATCAGTGATTGTGTTGCTGTGGGATAAGATCTCTGTAGACTTGCAGAGCCTTCCTAGTTCCCCTGGATATAACCTGCCTCTTGGTATAGCATACAGCAGGCTGTTTATTGTTTCTAAACACAGCCTGCATGTTACCTCCTCCATGCTTGTGTCCAAGTCCTCATTGTTGGTTCCTCAGAATCAGGTGACCCAGCAATATCCCCACCTAGCCTTCCACAGCCAGCTCCTGAGAGGGTCATTCTACCTGCACTGTGCAGTGGGTGGGCATGGGGACAGAGGTGACAATCATACTGACCTTCAATCTTTGCTTCTTTGCAGATATCTCAGTGAGCCTGCTGACCCTTGTGGTCACTGCCTGTGGCCTCGCTCTATTTGGCGTGTCTCTCTTCGTGTCTTGGAAACTCTGCTGGGTTCCGTGGCGAGAAAGAGGCCTGTTCTCTGGTAGTAAAGACAACAACCAGGAACCTCTTAACTACACAGACACAGAGACCAATGAGCAAGAGAACAGTGAGGGCTTCCTAGACCCTCCCAGCCCCTGCCCTGATTCCTCCATGAAGATCAGCCATACCTCCCCTGACATTCCCCTCTCCACCCAGGTGGGGGGCCAGGAGAACTGTGCCCATGGCGTGCGCATGCAGCGCCAAGTCACAGAACCAACCTCATCAACTCGGTCAGTAATGCCTCCATCCTTTCTGAACGCAAGGCGAGGATCACCCCATCCCCTTCTCTTGGCAGCAATGGCATTAGTAGCCACAGAGTCTGTGACCTTTCACATGTTCATTCAGTTCAGAGGCATGAATGTGGAAAAACTCAGTGCTTCCTGTATTTCACTGAGGTTCCTAAACTCTGCTTAGTCTCTGCTTAGTCCATAATAATCATAGTTATCTTTACTAAGACTTATGGTCTCACGTACTATCTAAGAACTTCATTTGCATTATTTTATTATCACTCACAACTTTGTGAGAGACAGATCCTATTATCATTTTCATTTTACAGAAAAAACTTAATTCAGGGAAATTAAGTAACAAAGTCTTATATTGGTAAGCACCATGGTTCAATCAACACAGGAGCCTGAGTTTTTAACCACTAGTACTGTAGAAGTTTATTCCCTGTGCCTCTGACCTAGCCTAGCTGTCCTACAGAGGCTCTCTATACTCCACAGAGTGGTTGAAGGTCTTTGTCCATCTCCAACCTTTGCAAGGCCTACGGAGTCCCCAGGCCTAAGGTCACTCTCTTCCTATGGCTGGATGCTTTGTGCTCTTCAACAGAGTAGAAATAATATAGTGCAGTGATAAAAGCAAGGGCTCAGGGGTCCAGTGAACTGACTTTGCTTTACATGCATGATGTTGGGCAAACAATACACTACTTAGGTAACCTCCGTATATTTCCATTTCCTCTTCTGTCAGAGAAGACTAGTGATAGCACTGATATATAGGTGGTTTTAAGAATAAAATGACAACATGGGCATCATGTACTTTGCACAGGCCTGGACCTAGTAAGTACTCCAGAATGTGAGCTGCCTTTTTTTTTTTTTTATTGTTGCTATTGTCGAAAGCATTATCATTGAGACTGGCCTCTCCCAAGATTCAGAAGTTGCATAAAGGTGGCTTTGAAGAGCCAATTCTAAATCACTGGATATAAAAACTTACTTTTAATGGGAAAAGAAATCCAGAAAGCAGCTTTTTTTTTCTTTTTTAATGAAAATATTTGCTTGAGTGATAGCCAGAGGAATAGCTTGTGCTTGTAATTTGGAAAGTATGAGCACAGTTTGGAGGTATTTTTTTAAAAATCTTTTTTATTTGTTCTCTAGAAACAGAAATAAGATTTTACCCTTTTTTATGTTAATTAAGTTTATCCTAGAGGCTCTGCTCATTCACATTAAGTAGGATGAAATATGACAGTTTATAATTTAATTTTTTCAGAAACCTATTTTAGCATCATTTCCAATTCTGAATCAAAGTACTAAACCTAAAATATTCCTCTGTGAGGAAATGGATGGTTGTTTGCCTTTTGATTTAGAAGAAATGCTCAGATTTTATCACTAGGATTTCTCTTCAGATTTAATGCTTAAATATAACTGGAGCTCTCTTTGATGCTACTAAGGAGTTTGTGCAATGGTGCAGTCATAATAAAATCCTTTCAGTACTTCAATAATTGGAGCCTTTCAGATGGAGTCTCCATTGAAATCATCTCCTATGCAGTTTTACTCTGTATGTTAGTTTTTCTGATTTGGGTTCCATCAATACAGAGTGATAGTACTATGTTTTGATTAGATTATAGATCTGAGGACTGTGCCATAATTGTAATGAATGATAGCAATCATATAATTATCACAATATTTATTCTAGAAAAGTTTGTAAGTATTCTGCATCTCAAAAAATATATTTTATTTAAAAATAAAAACTATAGATATCTTTCCCACTGATTTGTGGAAATTAGGTAGAAGGAAAAAAAATGAGAAGAGGGAGGGAATTATCCCTGTGAAATGTATTTTACATTTAGATTTATTTGGGGAGTAATGCAATTAAATTATTTTCTGACGGGCAAACAAGTTTAGTGCCATCTGAAATACTATAAGAAAACTAAACCCTTTCCATCTATCTGCATTTGACCTAATATTGATAATTTGCATCATTATTCATTTAAAACATTCTTAAACTACTACTGACCTAGTTTTATGGGTTTTATCTGGAAATACATATCTTTGAATCATAGTCTTTCCATCATAAGAATAGTATATGGTCTTTTAATTTTTTAGAGATTGTGTTATGTTACACACATGCACACACACACACACACATACATACATACACACACATAACCTTTTTACTGACAAAATGAGTGAAATGTTCCAAAATATTTTTAACATTCTCTTTTTAAGTAACATTTTTGGTACCATATTTGGGGAGGGAAAGCTATTTATTGTTGAGATGGCTCTAAACAGTCTGCTCTGCTAATTATTTCTTCTCCCTTTTTTTTCGTTATGTTTTTTACTTTCTCATGGCTTTCACTTTCTTTCTTACTGCTTCTTCTCATATGGCTCTTATTACTTGTCCCAAAATTCTCAGGGTACTTCCTCAGCTCAGAGCACGTAAGGCTTAGAATCCCAGGTAAGGCCATTCCCACTCTCACTGTGATTGGCATAACTTCTGTCGCAGCATTTACATCGGAAATCCTACCCTCTTCTGGCCTCTTCAGCTTGGATGTTTGTGGCTCCCATTTATGCCTTTTGGAATGTCCTATATATAAGTTTTATTTCATCTTCTAAGAATGTTTCTGGTCAGGATAACTTTCTGTTCTTCTTCCAAGATCAAACACATTCACGTTCTGTTTCTAGTTAGCTCAATTACTATTAGAACCCTCCAAAATTCTTGTTAATTTTTTTTAATTTGGATGGAATCCCTTTTGTATAATGACCTAATATCCTGAGAATGTAAGGGTTTTTTTCCAGAATTTTTAAATTCCAGATGATTTTAAAGGTCTCTATTCCAAATATATGAAAATCCCTGGGTCCTCAAAATAGAAGGAACCTTGAAAGGCCATCTAATCCATTCCCTGATTTATGTCCTAAAATGAAAGTCCAATCTGTTTTTTTCAAGCCTTCTCATATTTCCTTTGTAACCTATAATGCATGTGTCTAGACTAAATATATGAATGCCATCTACATAATAGTTCCTGATATTTAAATCCCAGTAGAGAATATATACATTTACATCTAGTTTCAGGATCTCATGGAAATAGAGAGAGTTCTAGGCAACTTGCATTTTGAATATGTCAGTTAATTAAAATCTGAAGTAACTAAAAAGAGTAATTTAAAAAAATTATTTTAAATATTTACACCTAATACTCAACACCAAAAAAATCTAGCTTTATAGAATTGTGCTACAGATAAGAGTAATTACAACATTTAATCCTAGTGTACCACTAACTAGAGTTTTACAAAAAAATTTCAATTACTGCACACAGACTCCTTATCAAGACTGTTACGGCTCTATGTGATACTGCCACAGTCTACTGCAAAACACACTGTAGATTTCACAAGCACTTTCAGGGTAACTACTGTGGGTGGTAAAGTATTTTTTAAGTCCTTTTTTTTTTTTCAGTTAAATACAGTATACTCTCCATTAACTGGCACTCAAGCAACTGGCACTCTCAAACAACTAGCAAAGAAATTTTGCCAGTTTTTTGAGAGAGCCAGTTGTTTGTGTGCCAGTTAAAGGAGAATCTGCTTACATTTATCTGACATCTACTAATCCACATGGGTGTCAGATAACTGAGAGTCTACTATAATTTCTCTAGAGATTGAGTACAAAGAGAGTGGAAACCCAGCAGCAAACCTGGTGATAATTTCTGAGCCTCCCTGCTTCTATCAGCTGTCAGCCTTACCTCCTGGCCAGGGCCACCAAGGGGCATAACCCCAGAGGACACTGTTAACATGGATTCAGTAAGAAGTTTTATATGGAAAGGTCATCACATTCCAGCCACACTAGCCAGCCTCTCTCAGTTCCTTCAGTATCCTTGGGCCTTACCTGCCTTGAGGCCTTCATACATGCCATTTCTTCAGCCTGGAAGACTTGTCCTTTTTCTTGGCCATGCCTGGCTCCTTTGCAGCTTTCCTCCCCACCTAAAATGTCACCTCCTTAGAAAGGCTTCCCTGACAACCCTATCCGCAGTACGTGTTCTTTCCTCCACTTCATTCTATTACACATTACCCTGCTTTTACTTCTTCACAGAAATGAACTCTGTTTCTAACTAAATGCTTGTTTATTGCCTATATCCCCTCTAGACTATGAGTTCTGTGAGCTCAAAGACCACATCCACTTTGTTTTTCCCTGTATATCTGTACTCAGGGGCCAGCTTCTCTAAGACAGTGTTAGACTATGACTTACTGAGTACACCATCTCTCAGCTTTCCTCATCACACCCTATCCTCAGGGCCCACCTCCTCTCCTTCTATTCATTGTGCACATTAAGTTCTGAGAACACCAAAATGCGGAACTCCCCAGACCTACTCAAAGATCCGTCTGCTTCAAACATAGGTCGCTTATTATCACACTCACTCAGTGTCACTCAGGGGCATTAAAATTCCAGTCCCTGGGTGGCAGGGGAGGAGGGGGCAGGAATGGGGAGGGGCTCTAGTTTACTGCACTCAAGTACCACCTCCACTGACCATCTTAGAATGCCTCATCTGGGGTGACAGGAGCCAGGTCACAACACTCTGTTCTGTATCTATCCTCTCTCTCGCTTTTGACTGGCTTGTCTTCCCACCTTCCATCTGAATAGCTTATGAGAGCCGTGGAATATTGATTTTCCATTTCCTCTACTTCTCATCTCCTTTATGCACCTGGGGCAGCCTCCCCTCTCTGCTTTCTCATTTCTCAGCCCAGAAAGATGCAGAGCTTACCCTGGGTCTCTGGCTGCTGTGAGTTTCTCCACTCTATGCCCCCAACTCTAGGACTGGACTTGCCAACTCCGGAAAGGAAGTCGAAAGTGATTGCAAGAGAGCCCCAGGGAGTGAGAACTGCCTTGGCCTGTTAGTCTTTGCTCTCTGCTCTAAGTCACTACCTTATAGTTGGATTCAACTGTTTTCCCAATAGTAGGTGTGACTGAATGGAGAGAAAACTGTTGGGAATGAAACTCGTCATGTAAAATATTTGAATAGATGATAGTCTTTGTATCTGTGCTTGATTTTTCAAAGAATCTTCAGTTGTGTTGGAATTTTGAATGGAGGCATCCTGTGCAATTGAGTTCTGAGGTGATGGGATCCTGTTTTGGTCTTTGAATTACAAATGTCTCCATAGTCCCCTCCCCAGTCTATTCCCTCTACTCCTTGGCAATTCACTGTAGTTAGGAAGAGCAGAGCACTTAATTCTCTTCAGATTTCACATCTAAGAAAATATACAAGCAAATTAGAATATGTTCCATTGCTAAGCAGCCAAACTCATGTATTTTAAATTAAAGTTTAAATTTACATGGCAGGCTTAATCCTATAGATAAGGGTTAAGACAAAATGTTGCTGTAATGAATCTAAAGCCAGTACTCAAAAATGTTGAAGCTAAGTTGTACACAGAGTCTGCTCAGCAACCACCTCAGGAGAAAAATGGCAGCAGAGTGGCTGGGGGTGGGGCTGGTGTAGACATAGGACTGGTGTCGTATCACAGATGTTGGTGCAGAGAATGGGCATCCAGTGGATCTTGAGGGAGCACTTTTTAGTATTTAAACAGCATCACTAGCTAACTGCTCCTAGAATGGCCCATTGTAGGTGAGAGCTGACTCCAGACCACAATCTGGTCCTTGTTTGAATCCAGCCTGGAGAGAAAATCAATAGCAGGGAGTTCCCTGATGGTGTAGTGGCTTAAGGCTTCGGCATTGGCGCTTTCAGCGCTGCGGCCTGGGTTCGATTCCCAGCCAGGGAGCTACCCACATACCAAAAAGAAAAAAAAATCAATAGTAGGGGGAAACCAGAGCTGGTAGCAGCCGCTTATTGCCTCTGCATAGGGCTGGATACTTGCTGCTCCCTGCCAGTCCTTTCTGTCCAGAGATCCCAACAGAGCAAGACTAAAGCTCTATTCTAGTACTACAGAGGTTCAACATCTGGACAAGGGAATGACCTGGCTGTGCTAGCACAGAAAGCCAGTTTTAGTTGCTTAACAGCATCCCTTCTCTGCCCCCTAGCCCCAACCCCTGAAAAATCATAAGATACTGAGAAAGCTTAATATTGTGGATTTTTCTGAAAGAAATTAAAATCTCATAGCAGAAACTTTCAGACCACACAGTTCTTGCACCTGTGGGACTGTATGTGCCTAGATAGGTATATCTGTCTGTGGTGGACTGTGTTGGCTGACAGGTGCAAGTGACAGCTCTGTGATTGTGTTCTTATACCATGTTGCTGATTAGTGACTAGGAGTGTATTTTAGGATGAAGAGGAATGTTCAGCATAACAACATCTGTATGACAAGGGAGAATAATTTTAAACATGTTTTAGGGTCTGTTAATCTCATCTTTACATATTTATTTGATAAAATAGCCTTAAGAAAGGAAAAAAATGACACATGTTTACTCTGCCTCTCCATCTATTTACCAATCCCTCAGAAACAGCCCAGCTGTTCTCTTTGACCTTCTGGAAGAGAGAGTCTATTTTAATTAAGGTGATCAAGAGTGCAGAAAATACAGTACAGTGACTCTGAACTCTGAGCTAAAAACAAACAAAAATAACCTTAAAAATAACCTAATATGTAATGACTACATCTCTCGTTTTGTGAGGACTCATGCAGATAATGCATGTTTCAAAGAGAATTTCAGGTAAACTTCTAATCCCCACCGCTAAGCTTCTAGGGTAAAGAGTAGATTGTGTTAGCAGATATTTAATTTGCAAATATCAGTATCCAGCCTTCTCTAACTGAATCCTTATATACCTTTATAATAGCTTACCTTTAATTTTCATACCTGTAATGTTTATTATAGAAATAAAACCCTTCCTCCTGATTAGTAATCATCTACATGGAATAACAGAAATACAGTCACAGAGCTGTCACTTGCACCTGTCAGAGCCAACACGATCCACTGCAAGCAGACATATCCCATCACATACATTCTCACAAAAGCAAAAACTGTGCTTTTGTGATAAAATGATTGATTTGAACCAGTAATAATTTACATGTACATCCTTACAAAGCTATAAGCCAGTGACAGGAAATTCTGTGTAATTTGGAGAAAGATTCATTCGTCTTACAAAAACACCCAGGTAACTATTTCAATTTCAGTCTATTACATATGAGGGCTTTCTAGAAAAAAAATCCAGCCATGAATGCCTCTATTTTTCATATTACAAGGCTGGATACTTCCCAGGCAGCCCTTGTATAAAAGTGAATAATTTTTTTAATTATGTTCAAATAATTTTTTAATGGTTTGAACAATTCTTTACATTCTACCAGCCAAATAAGCTTTTTTAAATGACATAATAGTTTAGAAAATTCATTATACCTTTAATGCTCCAAGATCACATGTAGTCAGTTCATTTCCTGATACTAGGCCTCAATTTTGAGCTTCAAGTCTTAGGGAGCAGCTTACTCACATTGATGAGCAGTTTTAATTTAAGCCCAAAAAAACCCAAAAACAAACCAAACAAACAACAACAACAAAAAAAAACAACCCCACAAACCTAAGCTTTTAAACAGTGCATATCCCCCAGGCACAAGTTTCTGAAAGACCTGTAGCTAATGAGGTTATAACATTGTTCCCTCTTGTTCTTCACTGAAGGTATAATTCAATCCGAAGACAACTCAATCTGTCAAACCCGGACTTCAATATCCAGCAACTTCAAAAACAGGAACAGTTGACTGGAATTGGTCGAATCAAACCAGAGTTATACAAGCAGAGGTCATTGGATAATGATGATGGGAGAAGGGGTAACAGCAAAGCCTGTGGGAAACTGAACTTTATTTTAAAATATGACTGTGACTTAGAGCAGCTCATAGTGAAGATTCACAAAGCTGTTAATTTGCCTGCCAAGGACTTTTCTGGGACTTCAGATCCTTACGTCAAGATCTATTTGCTTCCTGATCGGAAAACGAAACACCAGACTAAAGTTCACAGAAAGACCCTGAATCCTGTGTTTGATGAAGTGTTTTTGTTTCCGGTTCCCTACAATGACCTTGCAGCCCGGAAACTTCACTTCTCTGTGTACGACTTTGACAGGTTCTCTCGCCATGACTTAATTGGCCAAGTGGTGGTGGATCACTTCTTAGACTTGGCTGATTTCCCCAGGGAATGCATCCTTTGGAAGGACATCGAATATGTCACCAATGTAAGTCCAACATTTCTTCATTTTTTGCAGGGAGTGCTTTTTGGTCAGCATGAAACAAATTGCTTGTATGTTATTTTATTTGGGGGGCAAAATATAAAAGTCATGTCAATGTACATGTAGCTGTGGCTTCAAAATCTATACCTTTCTAGAAATAGATCTTTAACAGCATTCATTTTGAAATTTCCAAAAATTATTCATGAAAACAATATTTAAGAATAACATCCTCTCTTTTCTACTTTCTAATTCTTACCTATTCTCTAATAGACATTAGATGTTCTCTGTTCTCCTCATCACATTTCTTCAGAATTTTCTTAGGTTGTTTGTGCTAAATGGATCCTGGCATTCTATGAACTGTCGTGTGCAGCTAAGAGCATTAAGTTCTTGCCCATGTTCTCAGGTCAGCTCAAGTCATTTCTCATGAACAGACCCTCAACTTTAATCCCAGCAGTGAGAATGGTTGAGAAGAGTTGTCACAACATATAGAATCAAAGTTGTAAGAAGGTCAGTTTGAAAAGATCTACAGATATTGGCAAAACTAATCTATAGGAGGTCAAATCCAATTTAGAGCTCAGGAGAGAGAGAGGTCAATAATGTTATGTGGTGATGCCATATATCCATGCATATATTTTCAACCAAGGATTGCAGTGGTGATATTTTTACTCCATTTATATCCTTTTCATTATCCTGCAGGAATGGATTGACACTCCTGAAATAGGAAAATTAGACTTTCTTAGGTAACTCTGTTATTTTAAAAACATATTTTAAAGTTTCTTTCACTGGTCCAAATTCCCTCAGGTTACTTCATTAACTTGTCTTCTTGCATACAGGGCCACCTAAGGCCTTTTTCTTTCTCTTTTTCTGCCTTGGCATCCAAAGACACCAAGCATCATAGTCCTCACTCAGCTCAGACCATGATCCAGCTTGAGTTTGGAACCCATGTAGTGAAAAGCTCTCACTCTGCTCAGAAGAGAACACACACATTCTCTGCCTGATGACCAGATAGCCACACTAGTACTTGCTCATCCTCAGCCATTTCTATAAACTGGGAACTCACCCACACTTGGGCACCATATCTTCCCATGCCACAAGATACCAGTGCCAGCTTTGTACAGCTGCTCACATAAGCAAAGGATATAGCACAAAGCTTTGCTGGCCTTTATCATAATGATAAGGAAAGAAAAGAAGGAGCTGGAGAAGGTGTAAAAAACATTGGATGATGAAACTAAAGTGATTTGGGAGACTGGGGAAGGAACGGATATCTTCAATCTTAAAAGGTTGTGGTATCTATAAACCAAAGAATAGATGTTGGGGGAAGGAAGGATTATACTTATCCCAAATCCCAATTGCCAATCTCAGGAGGCAGCATGAGAAGCTTTAAAGACCCAAAATGGCTGACTGCTTATACTGTTATGACTGGCTCAAGAACGAACCCTCTCACTGGAGTATTTACCAAGTCCCCTTGGTTATAAGCTGAAACACCGCTTCCCAACAGCGATGAGTCCTGCTTGAGAGAGGTTGGTCATACCATCTAGTGTGACATAGATTTATATTTTTTGACAAATGAATTCTATAAAATAGCTGAAGAGGTTATTAGAAAGCTCAACAGGGATCCTGCTCTGTATTGCCTTCTAGAGACTTTGTGGAGAGAGCAACACTGAGTGGACGTGGCTGATAAAAATCTGGATAAGGCTCATCCCTGGTAGGAACATCTTCTAAAGCAATTCCCCTGTGAGATGAGAATGGCAGCCAGCAGGACCGGAGATCACTACCATTTTAGCACTCTTCTGGAACTCTTCTGCTGGAGAAGCTTTGATTTCCATAGAATTTGAGGAGAACGTGAAATTATTTATCAAGGAGGAAAAGTGAAAAGGTTAAAGGCCTCAAAATTCTCAGTCTCTTCCTCAGGCAAACAGTAAATATTCTAAACATTTGTCTAGGCCTTTGAATGGCCAGCAGGAGAGGACGTCTGAGCATGGAATTACAGATTATTCTGTAATCTGCCATATATTCTTTAAATCCCATTAAAACTATTATTTTGGACTGGGTTGACTGAATATTTTTGCATATGACTTTATGTAGAGACTGAGATGAAAGTCTGAGATTTGCCAAGGTTTCATTTTTATAAGCTAGCATGTAAGTAACACAGTTTCTTTATTGTACACATACATGATAATGAGGAAATAATTAAATGATAAAGTATGAACTCACTCTTTAGATGAACAGAACATCATCAGCATTTTGGTGACCCTTGGGTGGTTGTTCTCCCTCTTCAAATTCTTTCTCAGGCCACTCCTGCCCGGAGGAAACCACTATCCTGGACTTTATTTATAGGCAAATTTGTAAGACAATGTATTATTTGATTTCCTCCCTTTCTGTTTGGCAAAGCTCTTCTTTGACTTGTTTTTCTAGTTCACATTGATTTTGACATTTAACAATAGGGGTGAGTGGAGCTGTTGTTCGTGTGTTTTCGTTGCTGTATAATATTTCATTGTGTTATGTGTGACAAAGTAGCTTTCTTTTATTGATATTTGGGTTGTTACGAGTTTTTTGTGTTTCTGAATGACAGTGTAGAGAGCATTTTTGTGCACATTTCCTGGTTCACATGTAGAATAGTTTCTCTAGAGTGTAGCCTGATGAAGGAGGGGTACACATTAAGTTCACCTTTCCAGGCCTGCCCTGTTCTTTTCCATGGTGGCCGGACAAGTTTATCCTCCCGCTGATGAGATTTGATCATTCCTAATGTTCCACCTTCTCACCTACTCGTGCCATTGCCACACTGTTCAATATGTGTGTCTGTGTACATGCGTGTAAAATGGTATATAACTGGTATTTCCTTGGTTGCCAAGGTAGAACATATTTTGGTATTTTTTTTTGTGCCAGTCATACTTCCTTTCTTGTGAAATGCTTGTTCAATACTTACTTTCTGTTGTTTTCTTTTCCTTATTGATTCATGTATGTTCTCTATATAGTCTGTGTGCAAATTCTTGTTATTGCTGTATCTTATAAATATCACCTCTCAGACGGCTGTCTTTGTACTCACTTTATCGTATCCTTTGATCCATGGAGGTTCTTAGGTTTAATATAGTAAAACATATCAATATTTTCCATTCTAAGTTAGCACTTTTGTGTCGTTTAAGAAATTCTTCCTTAGTCTGTGTCATAAAGCTATTTCTCCTACATTTCCCATTAGAAATTTAAAATTTTTGACTTTTGTAATTCTGATTTTAATCCACTCAGATTAAAATTTTTTTGTATAGTTAACACAGGCTATCTGTATTAGTCGGCTTAAGCTAAGCAACAGGAATTGATTTCCCACAGTTCCGGAAGCTGGGAAGTCCAAGATCAAGGTGCTGGCAGATTTAGTCCCTGATGAGAGCCCACTTCCTGGCCTTTTCTCACTGTGTCCTCACATGGTGAAGAGAGAGAGAGCTCTGTTCTCTCTTCTCTTTTTATAAGGACACCAGTCCCATCATGGGAGCCCCATCCACATGACCTCATTTAAATCTAATTACTCCAAAAGGACCCACCTCCAAATACTATCACAATGGGTGTGACAGCTTCATCATATGAATTTTAGGAGGACATAAAATTTCAGTCCACAATGCTTCTATATTTCTTTTTCTATATGGATAACCAGTATACTGGCATATTTACCCAATAATCTGCAGTGCATGCTGTATCCTATGTAGATCTCAATGTATGAAGAATGTCCTGGATTCTCTTTTATCCATTATTTTATTTGACTATCTCTACCAATAGCACAGGCTTCAAATTCATATCATTGTATGATATGTCTTAACATCTGGGAAAGCAAGTCAATCATCCAGCATGTGTTTTCTTCAGTTTAGTCTTGACAGATAAAGAATGTAATTGTCAAGTTAAAAAATTTTTTTTAGTATTTGTTTGAATTTGTATGAAGTCAATAGATTTAGGGAAAATTTCCCTAAATTCCCAATAATTTAGGGAAAATTTCCATTTTTATAATACTGAGCCTTTCTATTTGTGACCATAGTGCATTTCTCTACTTATTTCTTCTTTAAAGTCTTTCATTCAAGGCTTATAATTTTCTATATGTGGATCTTGCATGTTAGACTTATTGCTAGGTACCTTTTTCATTATTTTAAATAGTATCTTTCCTAAAATTGCATTTTCTAACTAATGTTGTGATATAGTAATACAGTTTAAATTTTGTATATTTATCCTCTATTTATCATTCTTGCAAAACTTATTAATTCTTATAATGAGATTCTGGATTCTTCTATGTTTTCTTTGTTAGATAATCAGTCATGTGAATTATGATAGTTTTCTGTTTCTTTCAAATTTATATACCTTTTATTTTTTTTTTAAATTTAGTGTGCAGACTAGGATTTTCAGTACAATGCTTAAAAATAATTATGATAGTAGTCATCCTTGACTTTTTTGTTATTTTAAATGGAATGTTTTTAACATTTGCATTGATACAGTTTTGCTATAGATATTTTGTGGCTGTCTTTATAATATTAACAATGTATTCCTCTATTCCTAGTTGACTAAGACTTTATCACAAACAGTTGTTTTATCAAATGCTATGATCCTGTGAGGTTTTTTCCTCTTTAAAATACTACTTTGATCAATCGCATTGATCAATTTTCTTATTTTGAACTAATATTTATATTCCTAGTATGACCCCAAATGGCCTTCATGTATTACCTGTTTTATACATTGCAGAGTTCAGTTTACTGGTATTTTGCTTAGCAGTTTTTTGCCCCTGTACTCATGTTTTATAACATGTAGTCTACTATCTTGTATGGTCCTTATCTGGGTTAAGATCAATGTGATTCTTGATTTATGAAATTGATTGGGGGTTATTTTGGATACCTTCAGTTTGCTTCTGCTCAGTGCCCCTTGATGTTTTGGGAATTTTATTTACTTTTCTGCAGACTGAAAAGAGACTTCGGGTTTGGTTCAGACATGAGGAAGGGCAGAAAGTGAAATTGGGATATTTATTTCTCCTTGGGGTTATCCATAGGCCGGCAATAATCTTCACCAACAGCCAAAGCTCCTGAATACACCTTTGTTTTGCTGTTGTTCTTAGAAGATTGTTTTTCTGAGTATAAAAATTCAGGGGCATAAAACTCTCAGTTACTCTGATTTTGGCATCATAAAGCTATCCTTCATGGTCTTCTGACCTCCAGTTGCTTCTGAGAAGTCAACCTTATCTAATTATGCATTGCTTTGTATGTAATTTTTCTTTTCTTTCTCACCGCTTCCAAGATCTTGCTTTTCTGTTTAGTGTTCTATAGTTTAACAATGACATTGCTAAGTGGGCGTTTCTTTTTATATTTATCCTGACTGAGATATTATTGAATTTCATGAATCTGAGATTATTTCCTTTTGTCAGTTCTGGAAAATTCTCAACCATTTTCTTCTTTCTGTTTGTAGAAATATTATTTAATGTATTTTCACATTTGCCTAACATATTTGATAGTTTCTTTTTTTCTTCAATATGCTTTCTGTTGCCTTTTCTTTTTCCTTTACCCTCCCATACGTACGTGTGTGTGTGTGTGTGTGTGTGTGCATATATGTGTGTATTCTGTTACTCCAGTAGCTATATTCTTCGCAGCTCTGAGTTTTTCGTTTGGCATTTCCATCAACCCTAACTTATTATGCCTGTGGTCTCTTGTATTTGTGATTTATGATGTGAATTCACCCATCTTAGAGCTTTGTCAGTATAGGCACCCTTCATTATAGGTAGGGAATTGGTTCCAGGACCCCTGTGGATACCAAATCTGCCTTTGGTCAGCCCTCTGTATTCGTGGGTTCCACATCTGTAGATTCAACCAACTACAGATGGATATCGGGATCTGCAGATGTGGAACTCATGGATGCAGATGACCAACTGAAGTTTTCAATCCCTGAGTTTACCGTACATTTCTTCAGAGAGTATTTGCAATTGTTTCTGCCAGATGCCTGCGTGAATTACCAACATGGAACCACTTTAAACTGAATGTTAAGCGTAAGGGTTTTGGGGCAATAAAGGTAGGGTAAATACAGGCTCCAAATGTGTAAGTGTAGGCTTGTATTAATGGTTGGAAACTGGCAGAGGAGATTTTTTTTTTCTTACTTTACCTAGAGCAAGTCCAAGACAGAATGGCTCTTAATCTTTAGGATTCCAGCTTTATATAGGATCTCCCACAGTCCTCTAAAATCCAGACATTAAATCATCAGAGATTCACATTTATCTCCATTTAACCCCCAGCTCTAGCACGTACTTATTTATGTGGATTTATGCTTTCTTATCATTTCTGGGCATCTAATAATTCCATTTCTGTCCCATCAGCTTTGCTATACATTAAAATGCATTTTAAGGGGGTTCCCTGGTGGTGTAGTGGCTAGGTCTCAGCGCTCTCAGCGCTGTGGCTTGGGTTCGATTCCCAGCCAGGGAACTATGCCCCGCCCCAAAAAAAGATTAAAATCCTTTTTTTTTTTTTTTGCTTTTTGGTATGTGGGTAGCTCCCTGACCGGGAATCAAACCCAGGCCACAGCGCTGACAGCGCCAGCGCCAAAGCCCTAAGCCACTACACCATCAGGGAACACCCTAAAATCCATTTTATAATCCAGTATTTCTAACTGGAATTTTTGTTTGTTTGTTTGTTTTAGCATACTCTGGAAGTTTACCATATGCCTCCAGACTTCTAGCTTCATCTGCATTGTATTTTAAAAATTACAGCTTTGTTATCTTGGTAGTCTATAGTCCAACTAATATGTCTGAGATATTTTTCCAAACCGTTTTTCTCAATTTTCCTCTAATATGACATAACCTCCTTATACCATCAAAACACATAGCTTCTAATTGTCCTTTTCCAAACATTTTGATTATTTGAACCTATTTTTGTCTATCCTCACTGAACATCAGCTCTCTTTTTGCAGATTCATTCTCATTCTTTCTTCTGTGTTATTTTTATGTCCTTTCCCTTTATTCTTGGGCCTGGTGGTGACTGTGACCTTGAGGTATCTCTGACTTTTATCCAGAAGACAAGGACTTCTCCAAGGGGTTCCAAGGGCTTCATGGGATGTAGCGGTTGTGGGAAGCCAAGCCACAGAGCACTGGAGAATCTTGAAACACAGTTTTTCCTGAGATTCACTTGTGCCCATAATTATTTCTTTTCTTCTACCTTTTTTTGCATTTAATTTACTTTTTTTAAATTTAATCCTATTTCATTCCATTGTATTGTGAATTTTGAGTTATTATATATTGGAATTATTATATAATTGGAATTTTGAGTTATTATATATTGTCACATTTGATGGTGTCCTAGTAGATGTATAATAACTGGCTGCGGTAGATAGGAAGGAAACTTGACTTCTAGCATTTGTTCATTTCCATGGTGTAAATACTAACAGTAGAGGTGATTTTAAACTACTAATGTGACATCATTGAAAATGGATTTGGCAAAAGATGTTCACATTGGCTCTCACAAGCTGGTGCCAGCTGATAAGAGCCAGCTTCAGTACACCACTACATGTGGTACTGAAAACACTAAGCCTGATTGGATAACTGACCCTAAGGGACCAACAATTTGAAAAGTCCCATAGAAAGTCTTGGTGTCCAGCTGATGACAGGGAAGCCAAATTCTTTTTTATAATGTGAATGTGGGTGGAGTTGTCCATCACTGGGGCCTAATGAGTTATGTCTTCATAAGAGTCTACTGAATCCTACCCATGAGCCCTCAGACATGTTATCCAGTTCATATCTAGGTTATTCAAAGGAGGAGAAGGTGGCAGAACTGCAGAACAGAACATCTAAAGAAAGGGATAATAAAGCTACAGGTCTCTAACAAAGAGACTTGGATAGCTTTATCCTAGCATAGGTGCCAGGACAAAGCATTTGCTTTTTTAAATGAAATATATGACATATACAAGAGTATACATAATGTATATATGTATAATTTAATAAGAAAATGCACATCAGTCAATCTAGAACTTAGCTGAAGAAAGAGAACGTTATCAGTCTCTTTGAAGCTCCCTGTGTCCCTCTTCCATTCCCACCATCCCCTTAGAGATAATTAATATATTGAATTTCATATCTTTATATTCCTTGTTTTTAAAATAACTTTACCATGTAAGGATGGGTTCTTCACTTTTGCCTATTTTTGTAATTTATGTGAAAAATTATATTACATATCCTTCTGCAAACTTCTATTTTCAGTATTTATACTGAATCATTTATGCTCATGTACATACTCTAGTTCTTTCTTTTTTGGCAGGGGTGTTTTAGCATGTCATATTATGGAAATCCATAATGTATTTATGCAATATTTTATAAATGGACATTTGAATTAATTTAAATGTTTTGTAGGTTAGAAAATGCTGCTCATGTATACTTTCTCTACATGTCTCTTGGTAAATATGTGCAAAACTTTCTCTAGGGTATGGATACCTAGGCATGGAGTTGCTAGATTGAAAATTTATATCTCAAAGTGGTTTGACCAATTTATAATCTCAGCAGCAGTGCATTAGCCCATGTTGTCTGTTTCTCTTCAACACTTGTTGATCCTGTGCACTCTAAGCCTAATAAATTGACCACAGAGTCTTTGCAGTTTTGTGCATTGACAATTATACAATATCCTTCCCCTGCTCCTGCTCCCTCTGCCTCCTTTTCCTTTTCTTGCTTCTTTTTACTTTCTTATTTCTTCTTCTTTTTTTAGCTTCTCTCCCTAAAATCATTCCTTTTGCTTGCTTTATAGCATTTACCAGGACTGACGGTATAAAAGCCAACAGAGTAACCCTTGGCTTGTTCGTCATTTTTAAAAGGAATGCTTGGAACTTTACCACTAAATAGGACATTGACTGTAGACTGTTTGAAAACCTAAATGGATATTGGATTTTATTAGATTAATTTTCTGAATTTATTGAGATAATCATACGTTATGCTTCTTTTTATCTTTTAAAGTAATAAATTATATTGCTTTATTTTCTAATTTTGGTGAGAATTTGTATTCCTGGGCTAAATCCAACTTGTCCAGGATGTATTGCTTTTCATGTACATGTATATGCACGCCTGTGTGTGTGTGTGTATTCAGCTATTTAGTTTGTTAATATTTTGTTAAAAGTTTTTACAACTAAATTTATGCATGAGATCAGATTCTGAGTTTATTATCTTATTCTTTCTTGGGATGCACAATGAGAAGAACAGGGCAGGAAGCTGAGAAAGCAGGCTAACTCTGTTGGGATTCCTGTGTGTATACGTGATACCTCAGGTCAAAGAAGGTCACAGGGGATACTGATATTTTTCTCTATACAATCTACCCATGTTTTGATATTTTAGATGGGATTTGAAAAAGTAAATTTACAATACAAATACAACCATATTTACAAAAAAACAAAATCTCTATGAACCTGTATGTGAATGTTTATAGCAGCTTTATTCACACTTAGCAAAAACTGGAAACCTCAATGTCCTTTGATGGGTAAATCAATAAACTGTTACATCCATACAAGGGAATACTATTCAGCAATGAAAGAAACAATGTCCATATAATATACACACAATATTATGAATGAATCTCAGGTTCATAATGCTAAGTGAAAGAAGCCAGACTCAGCAGGCTATACTGTCTCCTTCCACTTATATGATATTATGAAAAAAGTAAAATTTTAGGGAAAGAGAACAAATCAGTTGTTGCCAGAAGTAGGTGGGGAGACGGGTTGACTACAAAGAGACAATGTGAGGGAATTTTGGAAGATAATGGAATTGTGCTCTATTTTTTTCCCACTTTTTTGGGGAGGTGGAGGGTGGTTCCCTGTCTAGAAAAAATTTTTGTGCTCTATTTTAATTGTGGTGCTGGGTACATGACTCTATGCATTTGTCAACATTCAAAGAACAGTCTAATGAAACTGAATTTTACTGTATGTAAATTAAAAATAAATTAATAAAAATTTTAAAATTACTTTTGGGGGGGAAATAATTAAGTGAGAGAAGAATATCTAATGCAAAGAGTCAATATAAGTAGAGTTTGAAGATACGGATAGATAAAGGGTAGGATAATCAATAGAGCAAATTCCCTAAAACAGTGTGAGATAGGGTCTAAAATGCAAGTAGAGGGACTGGCTTTAGGTAAACCAAGGGACATTTCCTTTATTGTAGGAATTAAAGAGAAAACTATGGGAGCAGATGCAAGAAAGTTTATAGATCTGGAGATAATGTAGCTGAAGATAAACATAAAAACATATGTGCAAAAGGGATGGCAAAGAGTTTTTATCTTGAGGACCAATTCTAATCAACAGATGATAGCTGACTAGTGAGCTGTGTTAAGCAGGATTAAGAAGCAATATTAAGGCTCAGCACATGAGAAGACCAGGATGTGCTACAAGCTGTAGACAACCAGTTCCCTCTATTATTCTATCTAATTCCCTCTAATTGTTCACTCATGTATTTGTTTTATACATACACTATTCTATATGTCTGCAATGACCTGGTTTTCCCACTCCTCTCTCTGTTCAACTAAATGTTATTCTTAAAGTCCTGAGGTGACTGACCTGTCACCTGATTAAGCAAACCCTTCCTATATCCACTGAGAACAGATTAGGTGTCCCTAAGAGCTCTTAAAGTCTCTTCTATGTACCTCTTCAGAGAAGGTTTCACATTTAACTGTATTTGTTCTTCCTGCCTACACCATTCCACTGGATGCTCCCTGAAGACAAAGTCGTGACTGTATTTCAGTACTTAACCTAAGAAGTGGATAATAAATGCTTTGTGAGTGAGTGATGAGTGAGTGAGTGAGTGAACAAACAAATGAACTAAATGAAAATAGCTCCAATATTATGTGTATCTTCTAAGAGTGGGATTCCCTAGAAGCGGAGTCTGAGAGGGATTCTTGTGCAGGGAACTTATTGAGGAATGCTTTCAAATGAAATTTTTAAGGAAGTAATTGAAGCAGAGTAGGCAAAAATTGGGCTTCAGCTAAAGCCCCAAACCTGACCCTACAGGCAACTGTGGAGATTGAAAGGTACCAAAGAGGTGTCCCTCCCTGAGATAAAGAGTTATCTCTTTACCTTGCCTTTGTCATTGGCTGCAGGCCAACCCTGCAAAGAGGGTGTGACTTTTTGAAGTTGGCTTGCATGAGCTGAGGGGAATTCTCCCAAGAAGGGTGCAGCCATGGACTGTGAGCAGCCAAACCTCACAGCAGCTAAAGAATGGGTACACTGGCCTGGACACTATGAGGTCTACTGCTGTTCTGTTCTTTCAGAACAATGGCAAAAGGGTTATGGGGACACAAGAGAGACCCTGTCTCAACCTCTGAGATGTAGGGAAATGATGATGAAAGAGAGAAGGGACCCTCTTACCCTTCACCCTACACACACCTTTCTTAGTCAAGACTCTGCTTGCTGCCCCTACATGGCTACCAAAGGCAGGTGTGTGCATGGCCAGCTAGATGCTCCTGAGAAGGGGGCAGGCTTCACAGCCAAAGTGAGCCAAAGTGAGCTCTACTTGGTCCCACTTTACACAGTCAGGTTATCTCCATGGCTGAATCCACGGGAACAATCTAGCTCAATGAAAAAAATCTTCTGCAAGCCAGAACAACTAAAGGAAACTTAATAGAGTTGTCAAGGACAGCAATTTCATCTCTAAAGATAGGTGAGACTAGTCAAGTAGAATGTCCCCCTGGGACTGCTTTGAGTGATCTTCTACCTATAGAAGCATTACTGTCCAAAGCAGTGAGCCAGTTTCCTGACAGAAAGCCTTGTCTCCTGGATTGGCATTTGCTTGCTTGGAAAATGAGTTTTGAGCCTTTGGAGAATCGAAGCAGTCTGTGGTATTTACAATACAGCCTTCCTGTCCAGTAGCTAAGTGTAGTCTAATTCTGACAGATGGCTCTCAAGGGAAATTTTCTTTCAGATTGGATTATGCTTCCATACTGAAATATTCTAATTAAGGGGAGTCTATAAACATAGTGGGGGAGTGAAAGGGAGGGGAAGGCAGGCCTTTTTTTAGGAAGATGCTTTGGAAAATGACCATGTTTGCAATCTTGATCTTCCCAGCCCCACATATAGCTACACTGAGAATCTAGGCCACTGCTTTGCTAAAAACATGGTAATGCTGGATTAATGGTCAGCTTTCAGCAAGGAGCTATGAGCTCTGACTTCTTTTCCTATAAGGTCCTGCCTTTCTTTCCTGATCTGCATTCAGTTTCATTCTTTGTTAACTAACTTAGTAACTATCTTAACGTATAACTTCCAAAATAATTATGTCAGTAAAATGAGCATGACTTATTTTTTAAAAACACAACTCAGCTATGTTTAACATTGCTAACTTTGTTTTGTAAGTCCAGTGCTTTGGTTTTAAAGTACTTAATAATACTTAAGATATGGCTCTGGTACATTTCTTAATTATTACAAATTTGAGATAAGTAACCATAGGGAAAGTACTAGGACTCAGGCAGAAGCAAGACTAGGTCAGATCTTGTAAACAAGAATAAGCCTTTGGGTCTTTATTTTATGAGTAACTTTGAAGGATTTTAAGCATAAAACAACACAAATACATTTATTTTCTTAAAGTATTATTCTGGCTGCAGTACAGAGAATGGGAAAGAATCAGGGTATTATAAAAGGCCAGAATGGAGGTGACTTTTCTTACCAGGATGGTGGTAATAGACAAAGAGAACAGTAGCAAATTTCAGAAATGTTTTTAAAACAGTTTTATTGAGGAATAATTAGTATACAATAAACTATATGTTTAAGGCATACAATTTGACAGTATTTGACATATGTATACATTTGTGAAACATCACCACAATTAAAATAATGTACAAATTTCTTACCCCCCAAAACTTGTCATATGCCCCTTTATAATGCCTTCCTGTGTTTTCCTCCTGCCACCCACCCTTCAGTCCTTAGCAACTGTTGATCTGATTCTGTCACTATAAGTTAGTTGAGATTTTTCTAAAATTTTACATACATAAGAACCATACAGTATATTCTGTTTTGTTTGGCTTCTTTCAATCAGAATCATTATTTTGAGATTCATCATGTTGTTGTGTATATTAATAATGGTTCCATGTTTTCATTGCTTAGTACTCCTCCATTGCATGGATATACCACTATTTGTTTATCCATTGCATATTGGATTACTTGCATTATTTTCAGTTTAAAACTACTACAATAAAGCTGCTATCAACATTTACATACTTTGTACGGGCATGTGCTTTCATTTTTCTTGCATAATTACCTAGGTCATGAACTTGTCCAACTTACAGCCCATGGGCCACATGCGGCCCAGGACGGCTTTGAATGCAGCCCAACACAAATTTGTAAATTTTCTTAAAACATTACAAAAATTATGCACAGACCGTTTTTTTTAGCTCACCAGCTATCGTGTGGCCCAAGGCAGTTCTTCTTCCAATGTGGCCCAGGGAAGCCAAAAGGTTGGACACCTCTGGCTAGGAGTACAATGGCTGGATCATATGGATGGTGAATGTTTACATTTTTAAGGAACTGCCAAATGGTTTACCAAAACACAAATAGCATTTTACATCCACACCAGCAGTGTATGAAAGTTCTGGCTCTACAATCTTACCAGCACTTGGCAGTGTTGGTCTGTAATTTCAGACATTCTAAGAGGTGTAAAATGGACTCTCATTGTGGCTGAATTTGCGTTACTCCAATGACTTAAACAATGTTGAACATCTTTTCATGTGCTTCTGTACCATCTGTTTATGTTCTTTGATGAAATGTTCAAATCCTTTGTCCATTTTTAATTAGGTTATTTACTTCTTATTCTTGAATTGTGAGAGTTTTTTAGTTTTGTTTTGTTTTTTGTTCGTTTGGGTTTTTTAAAGGTGAAACAAAGAGACAGTTTATCGAAGAGAAAGTACACTCCAAAGAGGTAGGAGCAGGCTCAAGCAAGGGGAGTGGCTCAAGAGCCGAAAGTTTTTAAATGTATTTTGGATGCCAATCTTTTATCAGATATGTGCTGTGCAAATATTTGCTTCCAAGCTATGTCTGGTATTTTCATTCTCTTATCATTGCCTTTTGAAAGAGAGAAGTTCTTAATTTTGCTCAAATTTAATCTTTATTATAAAGTGTACATTTAGGGGTGTATCAAAGAAACCTTTGCCTAATTTACATAGTATGTTTTTCTCTTTTTTTCTTTTATAAGTTTTATAGTTTTAGTTATTGCATTTGTGACTATAATCTGTTTTGAGTGATTTTTATATACTGTGAGGTATGGATTGGATTTTTTTCTTTTTTAATCATATCCAATTGTTCCAGCACCATTGTTGGAAAAGACTATCCTTTTTCTGTATAATTGCCTTTTGCTCTTTTGAAGAAAATCAATTGATCATACATATGGGTCTATGGTTCTATTTCTGGATTTTGTTCTTATCCATTGCTCTGTTTGTCTATCTTTACTCCAATATCACAGTGTCTTGATTAATATAGATATATAATAAATTCTGAAATCAGGTAATGTAAGTGCTCTAACTTTGTCCTACTTTTTAAAAGTGGTTTTGGTTATTCTAAGTCTTTCCAATTTTCATATGAATTTAATAATCAACACACACACACCCTGTTGGAACTTTGATTTGGATTGAATTGACTATAAAATCAACTTGGAAAGAATAGACATCTTAAAAACATTGAGTCTTTCCAGTTAAGAAGAGTATATACCTCTCCATTTAATACATCTTTATTTCAGCAATGTTTTGCACTACAGATCTCTGGAGCTCTCTCAGTGTTCATCTCTCTCTCCTCTTTGGCACTCTGCCCTGTGGACTGTAGCTGGGTTGGCCTTTCCAGACTTCAAGTTCATTTCCTCAGCTGAGGTAGCCCGCGACGCTCTGCCTGGGCTCCCACCTGTCTGTGCTATGTCTTGAAAATTTATTCCAGATAGTGAGCAGGGGCAATTGTAGGATTCACCTCGATTGTTTTCTGTTACTCAGGTACCACTTATCTTCATTGTCTGATGTCCAGTGTCTTGGAAACCATTGTTTCATATACTTTGTCCAGGTTTTCAGTTAAGATGTGAGGGTAAATTAATTTCCTGTCTTTTTATCATGGTGAGAAGTGATTCACTTTCTGTGAGATTTGAAGAATGGAAGTGGTCAGAGATGATTTTCTGGTTTCCAGCATAAGCAACCTCAAGGCAGGTGTTAGTGTTTACTGAGATTGATAGGAAGAATTAAGTGAACAATAGGGTATTTGGCGTTTTTTAGATAAGATCATGTTTTCCATTTTTAACATATTCAGTTTGTATTTCCAGTGAAACATTCAAGTATGAAATAATAAAAAGCAGTTGGATATACAAGGCTGGAGCTCAGAAAATGTCTTAGAAATATTAATTTATGAAATCTCAACATATGCTGTTTATGGTATTTGAATCATAGAAGATGATGAAATTACTTAGTAGTAGAATCTAGAGTAAAGAAGGAAAAGGGTGAATTCCTGGGACCTTAAAGTAACCTGAAATGGGGCAGCCAAGAGGTAAAAGGAAAATTGGTTGATTGAGTCATAGAAGTTAGAGAAGAATGTTTCAAGGAACTGTGAATGGTCAGGTGGGTCAAAAGCTAAATTGAAATCAATTTAAAAAGGACTGGAAAGAACCCACTGGATTCTTTAACCTAAAAGTATTTGATGACTCTAGTAAGAGAAGTTAGTAATAAGAACTGAAGCCAGAGTGTAGTAGACTGAAAAGTAAATGAGAAAGAACCGGAAGACAGTGTGTTTAAAGAGCTCTGTGACCCATTTGGCTTCAAAGAAGAAGAGAGGAATTGGAATCAGGGAGGCTTTTGTCAAGATGGGAGGGACAGGACATTTTAAATGCTGACAATTAAAGGCCAATAAAATGAGGGAACTTAGAGATACAAGAGAGGATGAGCAGTAGAGGGTATCCTATCACTGGGAGCCCATTAGATGACGAGCATGGGTGGTATTCGGAGCAGAGGTGGTGGATTCGTTTTGGATATGATGCTTCCTCCCACATCACAAGTGGGAAGGAGAGACCCCACCTAGGCAGGAAGTTAAGTGTAGCCCCATCTGCTCTGTCTTCTTTATGAAGTACGAGACAGAAGTGTATGCTGAGAATGAATATGAACTAACTTCTGCCCTCAAGGAGCATGAGTCATTTGGGATATACTGATGTGATTATTTCTTTTACAGTAACTACAAAATATAATTTGTTAAGCTCAGTCTCACTTTATGTTTGGTCTTTTTATGGGGTAGTCAAGAAATCTGAGGAATGAAGGGGGGAAAGGGTGAAGAAAAAAAAAACCTTAACCCTAATGCACTTGTCACATCTTTCAATAAGTTTATTTATACCCTCAAAAAACATTTTGTTTTTGCCCTCAAAATATGCTGAAATTGCAGTTTTAACCTCTGTTGTCTGTAAATGTCTTCCGTCAAAGCTGTTTTTTCATATTTGGGAACAAATAACAATCAGATGGAGCCAGGTCTGCACTCCAGGGAGGATAGTTTAACATCTGGAAGCCACAGTTGTGAATAGCAGCCAACGCACATTGCTCTTGTGCACAGACACGTTGTTGTGAAAAAGCAGCACCCCTTTGGTCCATTTTCCTCTTCTTTTCTGCTTCACAGATTCTTTGAACTGTTTCAGCAGACTTGAACAGTACTCTCCAGTTATTGTGACACCCTTATCCTTGTAACTGATCAGCAGGATACCTTCTGTATCTCAAAAAAAACAGTAGCCATGATTTTTCCAGCCAATCGCAACACCTTGAACTTCTTAGTGGATGGTGTGCCCTTTTCATGCCACTGCATGGACTCCTGCCTGGACTCAGGCTCATAATGATGAACCCAAGTTTCATCTCCAGTGACAATATAATTTAAAACTTCATCTTTGTTGCCTCTGCAGAAGTCAAAAATTTGTCATGAACACTCCACACACTGTTGTTTTTGAAGTGGCATGAGCATTCTCAGTACTCATCTTGCACTGACTTTTGATATCCTTAGATGCTGATGGAGAATATTCAAAATGATTGCAGGTGATACTTCAACCACTTCCACAAGCTGCTTTTTATTTAATCTGGCATCTTCCACTACAAGTTTTCAACTTTTTTGACAATTTCTGAGGAAGTGGCCTCAACAGGGCATCCCGGATGTAAGTTGTTTTCAGTGGACTCTGCCTTGCTTGAAAAGGCTATACCACTTGTAAACCATGGATTTCCTGGGGAACAGTCCCTGTAAACTGCTAACATCTCTTCCAAAATGGTTTGAAGTGTTTTCCCTTGTTTTGTGAGGAACTTAGTAATAATAGAAAATTCAATTTTATCAATACTTGGAGTTTTTTTCACGTTTAATGTGCTTCTTTGGTGGTATCTGTAAGAACAAAGATCCACGTAGGCTGAGATTTGGCACAGTTACTAATAATTGGTCACACAGTCAAACTGCGTACACCAGTACTCCCACCTCTCTGATCACCTCCTGTTCCGTGAATTTAATGGCCATATTTTACTTTTCAAAAATATTTTGTGAGCTCTTTATTAGGCAATATGTACAATACAGAAAACTTGACTAGAACAGAAGGGTAGATAATCCTGAGTACCAAGTCACCCAGAATCCCTCTGCCCAGAGATAACCACTGTGGAAGTTTGGATATTTCTTTCCTGTGTAATCTCTCTCCATGGTTCTTCATTTGCAATTTTTATATGGTTATGACACAATTTTGGTAAGCTTACTTCAATTTAAGGGAAGCAGCAGAGGTGTAGAGGACCCCCTCTGCAGGCAGATGAGGATCCTCCTTGAATAGCTGGATAGAGCTTTGTCCTCTTATCCACATCTCCTAAGGCCAGGGCTTCCCTGGCCCTCGGCAAGCAAATGCAGTGTGCAGCCTTCAGAGGGAGTTTATCTGGCTTCTCCTTTCTTTAGAGACTGGGAGTCATAGTCATTATGTCCAAAATAGAAGCTGGCACAGATCAGTTAACTAATATTACTTTTAAATCACTCTTGTGAAAATATTCCAGTCAAAGAAGGAAAGTGTTGCAGGCCAGGCCCCTGGGATGTCTTAGTGCAGCTGCAGGGATCAAGGGCCAGCATCTCTGCAGTGAAGGATGCGTCTAGCCCTAGGGAGTTTGCAGATATGCAGCACTTTCTGCTTAGGCCTGGAGGGAAAGGTCTCACTATTCTTTCACAACAGGGTGCAGATAGCAGGTTGTTGAGGGGATGGGAAGCCAAACAGAGGAAGTTACAGAGTTTTGCCATATTGAGACAGAAATCAGTAACTCGGTGAGAGCAGAGCATGATAGAGAATGGTCAAGGACCAGTGAAGCATTTGTTCTTTAAATAGACATTGCCAGTCAGGCTTGATGCTAGGCACTGGGTGGCCCATAGACACTGAAGGAGGAAACCCCAGCTGGCAGGGGCTAAGTCTGTGGCATCCTATAAGGAAGCAAGTCCAAGAAACAACTCATCCCTAGTTGCATTTATCCCCCTCTTACCCTGGAAGGGTGAGGGGAGGGAGTAGAGAACATTTTCTAAAAAGGGACTTTTCCTAAATACCTGTGCTTCATATTCATAGATGCTTTCAGAATGAAAAGGCACACTTTCAGTATAGGGGTCATCTGTCAGGTCATGCGTTTAGTAACTATAGTTTGAACATATTCTTCTAGAAAAATATAGGGGATACCTTACTTCAAAGACATACGTGGGCTCCAGGAAGCCACCTGAGAATTTTGTGTTGGCCTCTGCACCAACCTCATCACCCTCCCAGGTCTTTAGTAATCTGTTTCCAAAAAGAAATGTCACCAGATGGCCCTGCAAATGTCACTTTGCCATCAGCATGGCTTCACCGAAAACAGGGAGGCATTAGAGAATCTACTCCATAGTTCCTTTCCTTCACTTCAGGTCAGTTTTGGATCCTTTACTGGGCATTTAGTGCTTTTATCACACACTGGGCTTGACAGTAAGATCCATAATTGTGCTGCTATTAAAGAATGTTACTTTTACATTTAAAGGAAGGGGGTCCCAGTGACTCACAGATCCCAAACATTTTGTAAGAACTCCTCCCTTGTTAGCATTTAATGCCAGATTTTACCGCCCTCTGCTTCATGAGCTGCACTCTCCCTTGGAATTTTCAATATCTTGAGCTATTTTTAGCATTTAATCCTTTCCAGGTATCATAACCATCAGACCTCTTTTCTGTTTGTTTTATGGAAGAGAATCCTTCTATATTTTTAGATCATAGGTGGGTGGTTTTTAAAAATTGAACTGGTCCTTTTAAAAAATGGGTTTGGTTTTTTTACTGCCTCTTAGATTTCATATGCATACATGGGCCTCAGATCTGGTCCTGGCTCTGGTCTGTGTATTGGTCAATTGTAGCAGTTACAGACAGTAGTCAAGGTCAGTTTGATCCTGGAGAAAGAAAGGGAAGCAGAACTGCACAAGGTTACACAGCCACAGCCAGTGGTGGGGTGAGGAGGGGCCAACACTCTGATGTAATTTGAGCTCCCCACAGCTTTGGGGGGAGTGGCTTCCAGTGGAGTCACAAAATTCAGAAATGGGTTTGTGATAGAGAATTTTAAATGGCATTTCACCCACTGTCACCATCGCTTACTCTTCTCACTGGGGCTTAAAAACCTCTAGCAGGGTTGCCAGGGGTTGGGTGAAAAGGAAATGGGTTACTGGTTAATGTGTGTGAGATGATGTAGAAGTTGTGGAAATAGATAGTGGTGATGTTTGCCCAACACTGTGAATGTACTTAATGCTACTGAATTGTATACTTACAAATGGCTAAAATAGTAAATTTTATATAATGCATCTTTTTACTACAATTTGAAAAATACGCAGAAAAACAACACCCCTCTGCCAGGAGAGTGACTTGGAGCCAGCAGAGAAGAGCCCAGATCAGAGTGCACAGAGCAGCCTTACCTCAGCTGAGCACAGGCACAGTGTCATTGAGGGTGGCTCCTCATTTCAGAAGAGGCTATAGGCAATGAGGGCTGGCCTTCCCTCAGCTCCCAGAAGCCTGAGCCATTACCTCACCAATATCTGTCCCAACAAAATTCACCCATTTTTTTTTTAACTCTCTTCCCCTATTTCTGACTTCTCGCACCATCTCAATGCAAGGTTCTCTCCTGGGTACTGGGTATACCCATTGGAAATAGAAAACAAAAACCTTATTTGAAAAAGGTTTTTCTTTCCTATAAATCATGAGCATAGTCAAGAAACAGCTCTGAGTACCCACTTGGGGCTGGAGTCCCATCCAGTTTCCCATGAAAGAAGAAGGGGACTCAATAGTAACACACACTTCCTGTGTGCCAGATCCCAGCCAATCACGTGTTTCCCAATTAATTTTCACAAAAGTGAAATAGGTTTTATGCCCATTTTGCAGAAGAAACTAAAGTATAGACAGGTTCATTACTTGCCTAAGGTCACACAAGTAATAAGGGGCGAAACAAAGTTTGAATGTCAGCCTCTTTAAAGCCTATGTCCCAGAACCTATACTTGTCCCATTATACCACACTTCAAAATAGTTCTCCTAGTATAAAAATATGCTCTTAACAATGCCTTCATCAACTCTGAAATAAAAATGCATTTGTATCAAGATTTGTGTATATTATGCTTACCCGAGTCGCTAGTGTTCCTGGTGTTTTCATCATGGATTCCCACCTCCACCCTGTGAGTCACTCATGCCAATGGGACCACCCACAACACCTTTTCTTCCTAGTGTAAATTTTAGTGACCAGATGATACATCAGAGACAGAATAAGGGACACGCTGGACAGACAGATGTCCAGAGAACTAATCAATAAAAGATGATAAAACACTGAGGTGGAGGAAACTATCAGGGGTGCCGAGAAAATGTATACACGTTTTAAGCGATGCTATCTATGTATTACTTTTCGAAGTTGAATTGAATTACAATAGCAATGTGTAGTATGACATTCATTCAAAAGATTGCATTAATCAAATGCATGTCATGTCACCATGCAACAGGCAGGACACTCAAAGAAAATGGTAGAAGCACGGTTGTCATTTGGGGAGCACAAAACCATTTTGTAGTGGTATTTGAAATTCAAGAACGCTGTTTGAGTTTCCCCCACATTCTCCTGACGTAAGACCCCTTGACTTCTACCTATGGGGGACCTTAAAGGATGTGGTGTGCCCTAGAAAACCAGCTACACTGGCAGTACTTCTGGAAGAAATTGCAATGGCATGTGCAGTGATATAAGTGGACACTTGGGTCAATGATGCTCAATCAGTAGTTCGCCATAATCAGAGGTATCTGGATGCTGATGGTAACCACTTCGAGCACCTCTTGTAATTGCAGAAGTCAAATGTGACTTATATTCATCTTTTGTTATTGGTATATATTGAGAATTACCGTTCTTTCCTTTCTTAAAATATGTATACTTTTTTTGGCACCTTGTATATTAATCGATATTTCTCTCCAGGAGTCCATTACGTACAGTTCAAAATAATACTTTAATTAGCCACTAGGAGAGTAATGGCATTCCCAAATCGCTCAGGTTGCAATGAATGCTCACTAATCTGTCTTCTGAGGATCTGGACCCAGTTAACCTCAAGCTTTGGGCTTGACTGCTCAGATGATAGAGGGGAGCCCAGCACTGCCTCCAGTAAATTGCTTTCTCTATCCAGCAGAAGAGTCATCTTCTCTTGTAATAAACACTGAACAGGTATTTAAAGAAAATGAGTTTGAAGAATGGCCAAAGTTATCTCCTGCCGGAGCTGCTCAAAGGCATTGGTTTGTCCTGCAGGTCACAGCCTTCATCCCTATCAACTCACTTCTACATAATAGGTACATACCTAAAGGCAGTGCTGTGTGTGGCCTGTGCTGAATGAAGTCTTTCACCTCCCTTATCATAAGGCTTATTGCTACAAGCTCACTCTGTCTATTTGCAGGTCCAGCCCTCTTTCCTCTTAGTGCCCACTCCCTGGCTTCTCTTTTCATGACTGGCATTGCCATTGCTGCCACCTCCAACTTTCAACCTAGAGCATAATTGTTCCAAAAGATCTGAGAGCAGGGCAGGAGGGAGAAAATGAATGTTATGTGCATTTGCACACTGCCTAAAGACAAACAGATAAACTTTCAGCTTTTACAAATGTTTCTAGATAATATATATAATAAAACAATTTTTTGTGTGGATTTTTTACCCTGGTGCCATTACTCATCCTCTTTGTGAATGATAGTCATGTCGGGAGTGGGGTCAGGGATGGAGTAAAACATCTACTTGGTAATAAAACCAGTGATTTTTATGATGCAATGCTCTTGTCTTTAAAAAATCAAAGGGACCACCTTTAAAAATAAAATCCTACTTTTATATGAACAGCCAGGGTTTTTAAAATAATTTTCAATGATATTTTTGCACCTTAAAGTGATATTGCTTATTTCTTAATGGCTGAATATCATGAACTTTGGTTGGGAAAGAAACTAAAAGCTCCGTAGTTCCTAAGATCTTTAGTACAAGTAAAATACTATTTGTATGTTGTTTGGGGCAGTGGTTGCATTTTTCAAGAATCTGTTGTCTGTGCTAATTGGTTAGGGATGTGGCTAGCCAGGGTCGAGCTCCCACAGTCAGCATAAGAGGGCCCCGAGGCTTTGGGCAGCCTGTCAGATGGCAGTCACCTAATGTACAATACAGTGGGGATGCTGGCCTACTTTTGAGAATAGCTCCTGAGTTATGGGCTCCCCACATGGGAGCTGTGTATCGGACTGATGCTGCAGACTGTTCCCTGGCCAGAGCCTTAGCCTGTCATCATTGATTTTATGGGGAAAGAAAACATTTCCTTTCATAAATACCACACCAGCATCTTCAATAAGGTGATGTAATGGGATTAATGATGCACTTTCCCGAATCCCCATCGATTCTGAAGATGGAAGTGGAAACTTGAGATAAGGCTAAGCTCTGTTTTGTCAACATTTGCCTGCTCTTTTAAGTATCCTCAGACAAAACAGTTGGGCTTACTTGAGAGATATGCCGGTATTTGAATACCCAGGGCTGCGAGGATTCTGTCTTTGTTGCATACAGCACCGGGAGTGTGACAGGCCTGAGAGCAAGGAGAAAGGAAGAAAACAATAATGAGCAGCCAGCCATGCTGTGCCAGAGTCTGTTGTGTGGGTGAACTAGTAGTGACTGGTTTGTGAATGTGTTCTCCATAGAAGTGGTGGGGACAAGATGGAGTGAGGGGAGCAGAGGTACCACCAGGCCTTGCTTTTCTTCACAGTCTAGGTCTTTCACCAGCCAGAGGAGGGCCCAGATGGTGAGCAGTTGTGTGGCTGTTTGGCCAAATCCCAACTGGCCTGACAGGCCATCTGAGACGGGTTTTGGGAATGTGTTTGTGAAGTGCTATGAGGCTTAATGGAGTACAGCAATCTCTAGACTTCTGACATAAATTCTTTTTAAGGAAGTGGTCATTTTGCTTCGTAAAAAAAGCATAAACACGTACAATTTTAAAACCTCTGGCATTTCTATACAGCTGTTGGCTAGGCTCATCAGAAATGGTGAAGAAATAAGTCTCCCAAGCAAGGCAGCTGGGTTTGCATACCCAACCTGAATGTCTGCACTGGGATTCAGAGAGGATTTACATAGACTCATCAGAAAGTTGTACAACAGACATTCAAACTGATATCAACAAATGCATTTCATTAAATGCTCACTTGCCTTATATCCCTGGATAGGGTAAATTAAACAATAAGACCCAGACATCTATACTTCAAAGTGTGGAATCATGCAATAATAAAGAAAAATGAAGTAATTGATTGATATTATTTAAGAACAGTTAGAGACGATGGATATGTTTGTGGCATAGACTGGTGATAGTTTCATAGATATATACTTATCTTTGGACTCATCAAGTTGTATTAATATATATTAAATACATACAGCTTTTTGTATGTCAACTATATCTTAACAAAGTGTTTTTAAAAGTCAATGAATCTATAATTAGCAAGTCTGTGATGACTGTAATTTTTGCCTGGTCTTGTGAGAAGTAGTATAGAATCATGTGATATGTGTCCCCTGCAGTTACTAGGGAAGATGATATACACCTATGAAACACTGAAGTAACAATACAGGGCAAGATTCACACAAATAGATAAAATGCATAGAGATTACTGTGAGCTAGAAAAATAAGAGAAGCTTCGCAGAGAAAATAGTTTGGCCATCGGTCCTGATGGGTTTGAATGGGTGAAATGATCTGATCTCCAAAGCAGAGGTAGGAGGCACACATTGAGGTGTAAGAGGAAAATATTAGGACTTGTAATTATATTATGGCATCTTTGATATTTTTCTTTTTTGTATATGTTTTTTATATATAATTTGTTAGAATTTTCTACATGCATCTAACTTATAAGTAAGTAAAAGACACATATGGGAGGTATATGCCCCCAGTATTTTTTATACTGCATGTGCTAGTTGTAAATATATTTCCTCTCAGCTCTAAACTCATCCTTCATTGCCTGTTCTGGAAAACTAGAGTTAGGACTTTTAAATATTTTTCCTTTCCACCTGACACAATGTTAAATTCTGTCAGTAGAGGGCGCTGGAGAGTCAATGCAAGAGGAAGGGGTTTTTCTTCCTGGTTCAGATGATCTCCTCTCCTCAGGCTCCTGCAGTGAGTACAGCCTCTTCAGCATCCATCTCCTGCAGATCATGTACTTCCCTAGTGCCCTGCTCCTGCAGTATGGGCACCTGCTTCAGTGCCAGGCTCCACAACACAGGTGGCCTCTCAGCACTTGGGCTCTGAGCAGTCAGCGGCACTCAGTGGCTAGCAGCTTACCCCTGGTACCTCCTGAGGTGGTTTTGTAGCTTTTCATGGGAAATTGAATTGATATAATTTATCAATTATATTCATGTACTATTTGACTGAACATGTTAAAACCTACACAAAGGATTAAAAAGACAAAGGGGAAATACTGTATATTTGAAATACTTAATATTTTAACTATCTTATTGATTATAAGATAATTAAAATACATAATGGCTTTATACCATCATTAGCAAATATCTCAAGTAACAGTATAGACCAAGTATACAAGTAGTTAATCTTCAACAAAAGTAAATGAGTATCTATATTTGAAGTAATGTTTTTGATTGGGATTGAGTGAGGCAGCTTCTGTGTCTATCTTTATATTAAGGTATAAGTAGACTTTATTTTTAAGATAACAAATAAAGAGAAGTTATTTTATTTTCTTACCCTACTCCAGAGCACTGTACTGTACATCTCTGGGTCATATGAACCCTCTTTAGACACCCCTGATCTAAGCCACCTTCTTGTCTCCTTTCTAGTTCATTACCTATATACCACAGCCATGGAGACCCACAGAAAAATCACATCACTCTCTTGCTTAAAACATGTCACTGGCTCCCCATTGTTCTTATGGTAAATTACAAAACAAATCTGTAGACCACCAGTTTGCAAATATATGTGTCCCCAGGCCTTAGTAAATCTGGTAGTCCAAACTCCGGCAGGACCAACATGTGTCTTTTTTCCCAGTCTTGCAGCCTACTCCCACTCACCCCACAAACCTGAGCTGGGAAACATATGCTGAGGGAGGTCTTTCCTGCTGGATTCCATGTCCTGAGGCTTGGACTTGCTCTAATCAGACACATGACCCCCTCCTCAGTTCTGAAAAGCTTTAGAATAAGTTGAATAATTCAAGGACCTGCTTCCTCATGCTCTCAACTAATTGGTGTTTTTGCCTGCTATCCTTTTTTTAGCGTGATTTTTTTTTTTTTTTGTGAAGAAGCTGCTCATGTGCAGGACTCATGGTCATGCATTACAGTTTATTCTCAGAAGTAGAGATGCTGGCCTTTCCTGTGCAGGAAGTATATTCATCACCTTAATTGGCACTACCCGCATGGTGACAACATGGCCGCCTGGAAAACACCCTCCCAAGCTGCTCTTCTGTAAATGCTACAGCCACTATTTCCGTCTGTGCCTCAGTTTTCTCGTCTGTAAAAGATGTTAATAGTTGTATCCAGTTATGCAATTGTCAAGAACAAATGACTTAATATTTGGACTAATACCTATAATACAGTAGGCATTTCAATAAACACTATCCTTTGTTTCAAAGTCCATAACAAGATAAAAAAAATACATTTCCATAAGTTTTCTCCCAGCTGCTCCTCACTCACACTTCCACACCTGACCATACCCGAAATCTGAAAGAGGCAATTTGCTTCTGCCATCGGACTCTTGCATCTGAGCTTCCCAGCTAACACACTCTAGGACATGGGTGTGCTACAGATGACCTACAGGTATGCTGAAATACTGATTTCCCCTCAGCTTTCTGGGAGGGCAGGTGGGCTGTCCTCAGCCTCAGCCTTACCTCCTTACCTAGCTGATTTATACCAGTATGCAGTATAGATATAACTTTCTATGTTCATCACAACACAAAATATTAGGGAGGCATTGTGTTAGATTACCTTTTATTATTCTTCTTCTCCTCTCTCTTATGTTGATTTTTCTGGTCTCAACTCAAATGCCACCTTTCCCTTAAATTCTTCCCTTCCTTCCTTAGCCAAAAGGAATAGAGCCACTCATGTGATGCAGGTTACCCTACCTCCTTCTATATACTTACTTCTACTGAAGTTAGTGTCTGGTTCATCAATTAGACAATTGAACAGATACTCATTCTCTGCCTTGGAACATCTTTGCTATGCTATTTTTTTTTTTTTTTTTTTTTTTTTTTTTTTTTTTTTTTTTTTTTTTTTTTTTTTTTTTTTTTTTTTTTTTTTTTTTTTTTTTTTTTTTTGGTATGTGGGTAGCTCCCTGACTGGGAATCGAACCCAGGCTGCAGCACTGACAGCGCCAGCGCTGAAGCCTTAAGCCACTACACCATCAGAGAACTCCCTGCTATGCTATTATTGAGTTAAAGAATGGGGAGAGGGCAGTGAAATTGATGAGGTCAACCTTAGAGATCATCTGGTGAAATGATACATATAGAAGAAAGGAACCCTGTCAGGGTTTGGTGGAACTTGTTCATTGTCACCTGGAGCTGGAATTGGAATTTCGTGATTGTCATAACTAGTGTGCAATTGTGCTGTTTGTGTTTCTCATGCTGTTTTTGTCTTCTCTTCTCAGTTATCCCAGGTTCGTTTAGGGGCTCATTCCTTTCTTACTGACTTGTATCTGCCACAGTGAGCCTGGCCCAGGGACCTATACAAATAGGATCTCATGAAATGTTTCTTATTTGAACATGTTTGGTCACACTTAAGCCTTTTCCTTGGATTTCATTTGAGAATCACACCTAAATCATATCAGTAGGATGCTAGTTTCTCTTATGCTCATTTAATGTCTCAAGTCTGGGCTGCAATAATTGACAATGTGTTTGACCTGTCCAGGAGCTGAGATTTGTCACTGTGGTTAAAGTCAACAAACGGTGATGAGCTTGTCAGAAGATGGAAGAAGCAGTTCCAAGAAGTTAATTGTTGGGATCCTGATTGTAGTTCTAGAAAGGAAACCTGAAATGTTTGGTGAGACTATGGTTTGCATCTTCAAACTAGTGTCATCTTTCTAGTTCTTGAAATTTAATTTTAACACCATCTTTACAACTCTGACTTTCAGTATCTAGATCCTTTCTTGGGAGAAATTACTACTTTTGTATTGCAGTGTTGTAAACAATGAATAGTTAGCATCAAGGCAGTAGCCTAAGTAACTCTGACCTGGTTTGGGGGCTTTGCCTTTTCTGCTTTTTCTCTCCTGTCCCTCCTAACAGAACTTTGATTCCATGTAATGCAAGCCTCCCCCTCCCCCAGTGAAGCAGGAAAAAGTAGAGGATGTCCTGCTTTACGCCACTAATGCTCCTTTCCCCTTGTGATTTATTCACTTAAGCTTACTCAAATGACTTGAGGTCACTTGAGATAGTAAGAAAAACCACTTTCTGAATTTTATGAAGTAAGTCCTTTACAGACAACTGTCACATTTGATAACAGATGTAATTAAAAGTAATTGTGATCATCAGTAACTGAAGTTTCACTTGCAGTTTCTGTTTTTTGGAGGATAATTATTGTTACTTCATGTTTTTCTAGTTGTGATTTTAAAACTTGCTAATTCATGCATTTCACAATTCTATGTTGATTGGTTACTATGTGCCAGGCACTCTGCTCCTATGTCCTAGGGTTTCTGCCTTCATGGTGTTTCAACTGGGAGCAGATATTCAACAGATAATTACACTGATTGTTATTTAATTAAAATTGAGAGAAGTACCAAGAACCTATAACAAGTGGGCAAAACTTGTTTGAAGGAGTCAGAGGAAGTTTCCCCAGAGAAGTAGTGTTTCTGCTGAGACTAAGTGTGACTAGAAGATAACCCAAAGAAGAGCACCAAGTAGAAGTTGTGGAAAGCACATTTTATGATGAAAAAAAAAAAAGCGTTGTTAAGTATTTAGGATTTTCCCCCCTAAATGGCAATGGAAATCTACTGAGGATTTTTAGGAAGATAGTGACATGAAATTATTTGCATTTTTAAAATAACCCTCAAGCTTTTGTAAGGTATTTAGGGAAATTCTCAAGGACCTGTATTAGATTGACTTACATTGAGAGATTAGGAAGAGGGAGCCAATGTCTGGTGATTTAGAAATAGAGGATACAGATACCAACATAAGACAAAAATAATATTAAGTTTACATTGGTCTTCATGACCCAATAATAAAAATGTTTGAGTTATTGGTATTGCTAAACTGTCCCCAAACAAGGTAATACAGATGGACCAGACATAATTGGACATCAGCTTCTCTGGGTGTGTTTTAAAGATACCAGTGTAATGAGAAGTAAACTCTCTATGAATAATTTTCAGGTATATGGATAACCAGGGACCCCAAACCTACTTCTTCTACTTTTCCTAATAGGCACCGTGGCAGGAGCCTAACAAAATCAAGACATAACCCAAAATAGAAATCCTAAGAATCCAAAAGAAATGCTAAAGATAAAAGTTATTGTGGCAAAAATAAAAATGCCTTTGATGGGGCTTATTAATAGACTGGCCACAACTGAAGAAAAGAACCTCTGAGCTTGAAGATATCTCAACAGAAAGCTCTAAAACTGAAAAGCAAAGAGAACAAAGACTCAAAAACAACAGAACAGAATATCTAAGGACTGTGGAACAACTGCAGAAGGCATAACATATGCATAATTAGAAATTCCAGAAGGCAAGAAAAGGAACAGAAAGAAATATTTGAAACAATAATAATAGAATTTTTCCCAAATTAATTTCACATGGCAGACCACAGATCCAGGAAGTTCAGAGAACACCAATAGGATAAATGCATAAACAACTATACATACACATATCATGCTCAAACTACAGAAAATCAAAGAGAAAGAAAAAGTACTGAAAGAAGCTAGAGAGAAAGGACACCTAACCTATAGAGTAACAAACATAAGAATTACATTTGACTTTTTTTCAAAAAACATGCAAGCAAGAAGAGAGTGGAGTGAAATATTTCAAGAGTTGAGAGAGAAAACTCACCAACCTAGAATATTACACCTTCTAAGATTATCCTTCAAAAGTGAAAGAAAAATAAGGACTGTCTCAGACAAACAAAAATTGTGGGGATTTGTTGCCAGAAGACCTGCCTTGAAAAAAAATGTTAAAAGAAGTTCTTTAGGGGGAAGGAATATAATGTCAGAAAGTTAGATCTACATAAAGAAAGGAAGAGCATCAAAGAAGAATTTAGCGAAGGTAAAAGAAATACTTTTATTTTTCTTATCCTTAATTGATCTAACAACTGTTGAAAATAATCTTATTGTTTCTAATAATCACAAAAATCTAGTAAATGCTATTACCTTCAGTCTACAGATACAGAAACAAATGTTGAATGATTTGCCCAAACTCATATGGGATTGAACCCCAGGTCTGTTTAACATTTTAATTTGAAAAATTAGAAGAGTGTGGCAAAGACAAAAGTTATCTCATCCAGTTTTTCACTGGCTTATTGGAAGTTCTCTGTCATCCCTCCACTGGCTCTCTAAAGTTCATGTGGATATTTAAGACCCTTTGTAACCCAGTTGAAAACTCTGACCTTTGTGAGCACAGTTAGTCATCTTAATGGTAACATTTATTTCTGTTAAATGTAAAGCATCACTAGGTCTAAAATAGAATTTGGGGTCAGGTTCTTTCATGGCTGGGGAGCTCTGCAGCTTTGACAGATGGATGAGAATGCAAATGCTAGAGGGAGAAAGGGAAGGGAAAGAATCTGTCCTAAACTGAACCTTCTATCCAGACAGTGAAGATTTGCCCCCCAGAACAGGTTTTCTGGATTGCTAGAGATGTCTTGTTTCATGTCTTGATGTATCTAAATAAGTATGTTCTTTGGGCATCCAGGCCTCCTCCTCCCTGACCTGCCCCACCCTTATCTCACCCTCACTCCCTTGGACAGTGAAACCCTCCAATAACAGGAAGGCTTACGAAATGGAAAGCTATGATAATGGAATGTAACTATTTTTTTGTTTTCATGACTATGAAGAAGGGAAAGAAACAAACAAAACCTGAAGAAATAACTTAGAAACCCTTGAGATGGGGCTTGGAAGATCAGAACAGAGGACTCATCAGGAAAATAGACACCCCAGTCTAAAAAGTACATCTTTTATTCTCCTCCCAATTTACAAAGGAAAGCACATTTCATTTTTCTTTCTCAGCCAAAAGAAATTTTTTTTAAAATCTCATTTTCTGTTATTGCAAGACTAAAAATATTTTTAAAACTTTATAGTATATCATGTTATGGTAAGGTCACATTATGTTTAAATCCAGGTTATATGTTATTTGCACTTCTGAGCAAATTGGATTGGAACTCTGCAGGGTCAGGGAACTCTTTCATTACCTTTGCTCACTTAAAACTCTAGCACCTTGTGCCATGCCTGACATCTTATGGGTGACAACTCTGTTTTTAATAAATAATAAATGACTAAACTTTCTTCACAGGTTGTTCTCACCAACAGTTTTCATTGGCTTCTGGTTCTCATTGCTCTCTCTTTATTGACATTGTCAGGGGATTTCTTACCTGTTTTAATTTTTGCTTTTTCTAGTTGTAGTTATTGTTTTAGTTAGAGTGAACCTCCCAGGATTTTCTTTCATCATAATGTTATTGTTTTCTAACCTAATAGGCAAAATATGGCATGATGATTTTGGCATGATTTGTATTTCTTATAATATTGAGGAAGGTAAACATCTTTTTATACGAATATGTTTATTGAGCACTTGTTTTTCTTCTGTGACTTGTCTCTTTCTTTTACTTATTTTTGTATAAGGGTTTATTTTTTTCTTAGTAATTTTAAAGATTTCTTTGAAGTTAAAAGTATCAGCCTTTGTTTGCTTTTTGACATTGGTAAATGTTTATGTATTCACATACATAATGTTCTACCATTGGAGATTCTGCTTTTATAGTTATGCTGAGATTACAAAAGTCACCTATATCAACAACAAAAGCAACATCAAGAACTTAAATTTACTTAGTACTTACCCATTTGCCAGGCCCTATTCTAAGATTTTTTTTTGTATATGTTATCTCCTTTATTCATCACAAAAACTCTGTGAGGCTCGTATAATACTATTATAACTTATTTTACAAGTGAAGAAACTGAGACTCAACAAGGTGAAGTGACTTTCTCAACGTCGTATAGTGAGTGACAGAGCCTAGAATCAAACCCAGGCATGTTCATTCCAGAAGCCACCAATCTAAATTGCAATCTCTACTTTAAAACTTGAATACATATGGAGTGAATTTAGTGTACATATGTGCTAATGATCCTAATTTCTCCAAGTAATCAGTTATATCAACTCCATCTCAGTAAACCAACATTTCTGAAGTACCAATATTGTCATATAAAAAATACTGATATTTTTAACTTTTGTGCAGTTTGCACATTTGAGCCTTATACATCATCACTAAACTGCTTTTTATAACCCAGTTTTGATATTTGATGCATCAGCCGATAAAGATACTGAACACTGTTTCAAGTGGCATTGGTAAAACGAGTCAGTTTCAGCAGAATTTTCATCTTCATTTGATTAGTGGTATTTATGTAATTTTTAAAAATTGTATTTCATTTTATCCTTATTTCGAAGCCAGACACAATAGAACACATATTGTATGAGTCCATTAATATAGAATGTCCAGAAAAGGTAAATCTACGGAGATTCAAAGTTGAGTAGTGGTTGTCTAAGACTGAGGGTGGGAATGGGGAGTGACCACAAACTGGCATGAGGTTTCTATTTAGGGTCTTGGAAATGTTCTAACATTAGATTGTGGTGATGATTGTACAATTCTGTAAATGTACTGAATTTTATACTTAAAATGGGTAAATTTTACACTTAAAACAAGTGAATTTAAGGGATATTAGTTATGTATCAGTAAGGCAATTACAAAAAAATCGACTTCCAGCCCACTCACTCACACACACACACACACACACACACACACACACACATACACATACACATACACACACACACAACACACACATGCATAATGGGAACTAGAGAAGTGCTGATATTAATCATAAAGTATAAGCACAAAAAAATAATAAAATTAGGATAAATATGGAAATAATTAGAATTTGAAAGAATTTCTTCAAACAGATGTTCTCTTACACTTAGCCTGTTGATTCTAGGATCTATCATGAATGAAAGAAAATGTTGGGAACATATTATTAAAACTTGTGTGATCAGGATTTTAAATTTTAGTTCTTAGAGAATAAAAACCCCTTTATAATATCTAAGTGTATTTTTCAGTTTTTGTGCATTTGTATTTTCTATGTTTTATGAGATAATTGTGTACCAAAGTAAGGGCCTGCCTGTAATCTTTGGTCTATTTTTGTACTTTGTTTTATTTCTATTCTTCCTCATTTTTCTGATAGCAATATGCTGATATTGTATTTACAGCTTTTTAATAGTACATTTTACTATTTAGTCAGACAAATCTCCTATCTTGTTTTTATAAATGATGAAAAGATTGGTTCTTTAATTTATTTAACCTTGCAAGTAAAACCTTTATATCAGTTAGGAAAGATGTTTTAAAATGAATTGTGACATTGCTCTGGGATTTACTTATATTTATATATAACTTTGGTATGAATGAACATCTTTACAATATTTAAATATTTGGAGCATAGAATATCTCCATTTGCCTCAGTCTTTTAAAGAAGTAATTTAATAACAATGATTAAATTGCAATGATTTCCTGTTCTTGTACCTCTACTTTTGTGTGGTGGGAAATTCTTTTGCTTAACATAATTTTTTGAAATTTTATAAAATTTCTTCATATGGATTCATTACATTTCTTTTTAAGATTCTTCTTGTATACTTTATATTTTCACTGCCATTGAGAAAGGGATATTTTTCACTTTTAAAAATCTTTTATTCACTGGTATATACAAAAAATCTGTTTTTAAATTGAGATAATTGACATTTGATAAAATAACATAGATCTTAAGTGCTCAGTTTGATGAGATTTGATATTTGTTCATCCATGGCACCGTCATGCAGAACAAGGTAAAAAGAGAGCATTTCCATCAACCAAGAAAGTTTCGTTGTTCCCTGGTTTGGTCCTCCCTCCATCCTCATGGCCACAGAAACCAATTATTGACTCCTATTGCAATGATTTCCTGTTCTTGTACCTCATACTTTTGTGTGGTGGGAAATTCTTTTGCTTAACATAATTTTTTGATATTCACCTGAGATGTGGAGTGTATTAGTAGTTTGTTCCTTTTTTTAACCGAGTAATATTATACTTTATGAGTATGTAATATTACACTGTATGAGTACACCAGAATTTGTTGATCCATTCTCTTGCTTTGGGTCATGAAGGTGGTTTCTAGTTTGGGGTTTTTCCTTTCCTTTGTTTTTTGGGGAGCTGATATGAACACAGCTGTTATGAACATTCTTATCCAAGTCTATAGTATATGGACATAATGTTTTTATTTCTTTGGGGTCCATATCTAGGAGTAAAATTCTTTGGTCATAGGATACATATACATTTATAAGAAATGCAAATAGTTTTTCAACGTGGTTGTAGTGTGTTATATCCCTACCAGCAGTGCTTGTGAGTTCCAGTTGCCTCACATCCCTGCCAATATTTTGGTGTTGCCATCTGTTTATTTTAGCCATTCTAGTGATCCATTTTGTTGTGGTTTTCCTTAATGACCACTAATGTCAAGCACTTTTTCTTGGGTTTTCATATACCTTCTGCTATAAAATTTGTTTTACCTTTTTGCCCATTTTTATTGTGTTGTCTTTTGATTTATGGTTTGTAGAAGTTCTTTATTTTTACATGCTTATAATTTAGCTACCTGTTTCATTAGTTTTGGTACTTATTCACCTGTGATTTTTGATTTCCTGCTAAACAGCCTTATCTTCTGTGCAGAATCATATTTTGCTCCTTTTTTGTAATAATTTTACGTTTTATGTATTTTTAGTATTTTATGGCTTTAGCCAGAACTTCCCAAACTATTGAATAACAGGAGTCATAACAGGGATTATTGTCCTGATCTTGAATTAGTGATAATGCTGTTAGTGTTACCTTATTGTTGTATTAGGAATGAACGTCGAATTTTCTCTTATTATAATATCTTTTTCTATTGAGATGTTTGCATAATTTTTCTTTTTTAATCCACTATTGTGATTTACTAATTTTGAAACATCCATGCATCTTCGAATAAACCTGACTTGGTCGAAGTGTATTATTAATACTGATAGGTTTTATTTGTTAATGTATAGAATTTTCAACTATATTCATGTAAGAATTGGCCTATAGTTTTGTTTGCTTGCTTATTTGTTATTGTTTTTGTGGATGTGGTTTCTTCTTTTGTGCATCTTTGTTAGATAATGGCTTCAAGGTTATACTAAACTCAATACAAGGGTTATTATTTTCTCCTCTAAAATATATTTTTAAACAAGTCAATTACCTATGTTACCTTTTCATTCCCATTCCCCTGTTGGTTTTACCCTCTAGTGATTTCCTTCCTCTTTCCATGTTGTTACTGACCAGTCCTGAGCCCCGTGTTCACCTGCTCTGTGTTCCACTGATGCAGGTATGGGGGTTGTCGGCCTCCTTGGCCATCCTGAGTTGTTAGGTTTTCATTTTATTTTGGAAGGAGTTCTCATTTACTAAGTCAGACGTATTTCTTGAGGATATCTAGGGCAGCCTGACCCAGAGCCATGAAATAGGTTAAACTGTATGACATTGCTGACAGTACCCCACTTTTGACTTACAAAAGTGCTATTTTCACATAACTCAGCCTCATACTTAGCCTCTTCTCCCAGATGTCTGAAAGCACCTGGAGGCTGGTGAAGACTTTACTTCTCTGTTAGAGACCCTGGAGGGAGATACCTGCAGTGAGTGCTATCGGGACCTTTGGTGTGGGAGAAATGCTTCCTGATGAACATTATCCATGTGCTTTTTAGTTTTCTCTAGATTGTCCTAGATGGTTTGGCTCTGATGTCCTGGAGTTTCTGGAGAGAATATTCAGTTAGGCCCCTATTGTAAGTCCTCCTAAACACAAGGAGTGTCCTCCTACGCACTGTTGGATCTGACTAGATGGGAGCAGGAATGTGTCTACAGTGGAAACAGTAGCTAAATCAATAACCAATTGAAATACTTCTTAATGATTAGGGAGACCTTATAAAATCTAAGATAATCTTAAGAAATTAGCTAAAAACAGTTGAAGCTTGAATAGTGTAAGTTGCAGGTGTATTTCCCTTCCTTGATCATCCTATTTAAAAATGGCCTTTCTTTCCACCACCTCCTACCCCCTGTAATTTTTCAGTAACACTTTTTACCATTTAATGTGCAATATACTTATTTAATTTGTTTATTATCTGAGTTCTAGAATATCAACTACAATGGCAACTCTGTTACAGCAGGGATTCTTATCCTTTTTTTACCCTTTGTCTTCCCAGCACCTACTATAGTGCCTGGTACATGTTAAGTATTAAACAAATATTTGTTGACTAAATTAATGAATAAATTTGAAGCCTTCTTTTAAAACAGGCCCAGGTTCTCCCCTTCCTCCTGCCTAGCTGCTTTTGCTCTTATCCTGGGTGAATGAGAATTATGCCTTTGTAGAGAGAAGAGAGAATTTATACCATGTAGACTAAGTTGTGATTACAGGGAGTCAGGGAATTCCTCAGGTGATGGGTGCAAACTTGGAGCCCAGGTTTGTTGCCCAAACCATCCCAACATGTGGAGTGGCTTTGGGCCATTACCCAGGAGGAGACTGTAGCAGTTTACTTACTCTTCCTGCTGATGCCTATGAGTCTCAAATGGAGCATTGGATGGAGAAAACTGAAGACTCTTCTGAGTCCTGGGAATTGGGGTGAGAGGTTTGTTCTAAAATTCTAAGAGAATTGATTGACAAATTCTAAACATTCCCACCTTTGAAGACTTAGGGTCAGAAAGAGCACGGGTAGATGGAAAGTTTCTTTAAATCGATTCTTGACTCTAGTGGACTTTGTGACCATGAGCAAGTTGTTCAACATCTCTGATGGTGTCTGATAACTGTCTTTAGCTCCTAGGATACCCTTTAAAAGGGATACCTTATTTGTTTTCCTTCCTATATAATTCTTTCCATTGCCTTTTTTTTTTTTTTTTTTTTTTTTTTTTTTTTTTTTTTTTTTTTTTTTTTTTTTTTTTTTTTTTTTTTTTTTTTTTTTTTTTTTTTTTTTTTTTTTTTTTTTTTTTTTTTTTTTTTTTTTGGTATGTGGGTAGTTCCCTGGCTGGGAATCGAACCCAGTCTGCAGCGTTGACAGGGCCAGCACTGAAGCCTTAAGCCACTACACCACCAGGGAACTCCCTAGGAAATTCTTCTAACACCTGTGTGTCTCCTTTCTCCAACTTGTGGATCAGGATATGAGAGTGTCTTCAAATGTGGATCAGGCTGATGGAGAGGACTCTTTGCTCTGTGCTCTCCCTGATTAATCTGTCTTTCACTTCCCATAGAGACCACTCCTATTCATCCACTGATGCATTGCATTTAATACTTATGGACCTCCTCTGTGCCAGGGACTGCTCTAAGAGATGTGGGAGTGACACAGATAATGAGTTAGCAGATATTTCAGACACAGTGCTAAATGCTTTACATACAAGTGCTGTCTGGAAAGTATCCAGCCATGTATCATGGAAAATGCATTTATGGCTGGATGCTTTCCAGACAACCCTTGTATATTAGTTGATTTCATTTCTGAGAGAGAGAGAGGAAAAAGAAAGACAAGTAGACTGTTATTATTATCTTTATTGGAAGTGCATTTGTGGTGCCCCCTGAGGTACACCTACACTACTTTTATTGCAATATAACCTCTTATTTCCCTAAAGAATATTAGAAAATTTTAGTGGGCACAGAAGGAACTGGCCTGATGCTTGTGTGTGAAGGAAAGGCAGATCTCTTTTTCAAAAGCTCCGTTTGCCCTAGTTCTTAAATAGGATTCAGTTAAGGTAGCTTTTCTCCCTTTCTTTCTTTTTTTTCTTTTTTCTACTAGCTGCAAAAGCAAAAGAAATTTTGAGCTAATAAAAGGTGTGAGAAGGTCAGCCCTGAAGGTGGAAACATTGTGTGGTAAAGAAAAGGATCTGAAGACTTGCAGTTCCCAATTCAGCTCATTCAAGTTTCCTCAAGTCTCTACCACTCACAAAAAAGAATTGGCCCTCTTTTTCTCAACCATTCCCTATGATCCTCCTGGACTATGCAAGGGTTTCCCACTTGGGAGTGCTATAGGCTCTGCAGTCAATGGGCATGGCTCCAGCACTATCTAGCTGTGTGACCTTGGACTGGTTGCTTAACTTCTCTGACCCAGGGCTTACTCTAAAATGGCCAGAGCCCCCAGATAAAAGTGCCGAAAGGAAGAAGATAGAGCTCCTGCCTTTAGCATCTCACAGTCTAAACACAACTAATTTCTAATTTCATGTGGTACTAGAAATATGGACAAAGGGCTGCCAAAGCAGAGAGCACAGGCTTGAAGTGACCTGAAGTTTGCACATGGGAGATACCTTGTAAGCTGCGTCTTCAAGGATACAAAAGAACATTTTGCCAGCAGAGAAGTGAGCAAAATCATAAAGGAAAGAAAAACAGCACACAAAGGAATGAAAGAGTAAGGCATGTGTAGGGAGTTAAGAATAGTTCTGACTAATTGGAGAGTTAGACGTGTGAAGAGAATAATAGTTGGAGAAGTCATCTTATAGGATATACTAAGAGTTTCACATTTTAACCTAAGAGCATCCAGGATCTATTGAAGCAAGGAGTGAAATGATAAGATCTATATTTACATGGAGAGTGGATCAGAAGAGGTAGAGTTGCTCCTGAAGAATCTTTCAAGAGACTGATGCAAAGGGAATGGAGAGGAAGAATCATAATCAAGACACATTTTGAGGCTCCAATAAAATGACCTGGTGACCCATGTACTACTAAGCTCTAAGAGTTAAGTAGTAGTATGGATGGAGAAACAGTCGATGGGGACAGAAGGGAGGTGGGATGCCTTGTGCTTATCTCCAGGTTAAAAACGCCCTATGTCCTTTGGTTATCTTTGGAGCAGATCTCCATCTGTGCTCAAATAAAAATAATGGGTTTTTCTTTATGAGTCTTCATACCACTAAGCATATTGGTTTAATTCACTAACTGCCATGCTTCTCTCCCAAATGATATTTGATAGTCCCAAATGATATTTATTCTTTAAATAAGAACAAATTTTTAGTTCCAGCTACTCTTTTTTTCTATTGAGAATTGGTGGGTCTATAAAGAGTCTCTTCAGAAAAGGTTATTTACATTCAAATTAAATATTGAAGCCTTCTCTGTAGTCCTTTAACATTTGAACTCTTTGTCATGGTTTTCACCAAGTACACTCTTTGTCTAGACAAACTCCCTGGGAAAATAGGAAGGAGCATTAAAAAAATTATATATGAACCTCATTTTAACTATTAGGGAACCATACTGAGAAAGAATAGAAAGGTTCAGGGAGACTTCAACACTCGAAATTTCTACATGAAATGTACCAAGGCTTGAAATTCAACTCCTCTTTTTCATGTCCCCTTTTAAAGTATATGTGGTCCTAGCATGCTGAATTAAGCATCATGTCAATAGCTCTGATTGTTTCTTACCTTCCAGTATCCATATCTTCCCCTGATATACAATTGCACACTCCACCAAATCTTATCTCCTTAATCACACTTCTGATAGCACAGTTGCCTTGCTCCAAAACTTTATTGTGTCCTTCTGCCTACCAGTAAGTGCCTGAGATGAGGAAATTGCAGGATATCAGGGCTGGAAAAGGCTTTACGTTTGTTCAACCACTTACTTCATACTTGATTATCCTCTAAAGCAGAGACATCTGCCAAACAGATGGAAAATTTGCCACCTTTAGAGACAGACTGTGGTTTTGGATTGTGATGAGAAGACTATTCTAAATCTTCCCATGGCTTTCCCTTGTTGGTCTGAGTTCTAATTATTGAAACCATTAAGAAAAAGTTTAGTCCCTCTTCTGTGTAAACCACTTTAAATATATATTGACAAGAATCTTGTCTTTCTTGAATCGTTTTATAAAACATCATTCCTCACATAATCCTGACCCTCTCCCATGGTGGTTGCTCTTCTCACCATCTTCCAGCTGATTACATGTTTCTAAAGTGGAGATGCCTAGGGCAGAATTAATGTTTCGGGTGTGTTGTGGCCAGTGCATACCCTTTCTCTCTAGGCTATACCTCCCTTGATGCAGATTAAAGTAAAATTAGTTTCTGGTGGCAGTATCACATTTTGATTCAAAATAAGATAAAACCATAAAGCTCTTCATTTTCACATGTATTAGGTTGCATCTACTTGAGAGGTTGCATGATTGACCTCTTAGGACTTCAAATAATTTATCTTGATAAATTTACATTGTTAGACTTTATCTATTTCACCTACTTGTCAGGATTTTTATAGATCTCGTGTCTGGACTTCAGTGTACTTATTATACCAAATGTGCCATACCCAAATTCTATGTCTCCTTCTAAATTATTAATAAATTATGAAACTGGAAACTACCCAATTTGTTGAATCATTAATCAGCACCCTTTACTTGTGGTTGTCCAACTAAATATGAATTCACCTTGTTTTCCTGTCGTTTGGCCTAAATGTATCCGGATCATCTACAAGGAGGTCAGGAGAGAGCTTATCAGATGCTGTGCCTAGGTCCACAGCCTACAAAACTGCCCTGATGTATGAGTCAAATAGCCCAATAGTGTAGTATCAATGGTTTTTAACAAACCCATGAAGACTTGACAATTTTGGGGGGCCTCTGAACCCATACTTTTAAATAACCAATCCTGATAACATGTCTGAGATGAGCAGTAAGCATACTTCATCAGGAAAAGTGCCCAGCTCTTTACTCTGGGTCTGTGGTTTCCCTCTGTGCCAGTTAGGACCCCGACCACTGCCTTTGATGCTCTGCCTCTCATCCTACGTGGTTAGTTCCTATGGGGCACAAGCCAGTCGCTCAGTTTTCCCTTTACCCTCGAGTGCCAAGAAAACTACACACCTTAAGCCCTCAGTGGGATTTACTGGTCTTCTTGCCATTAAATTGTTCTTTGTGTTGTTATCAGTCCTATCTGCCATTGTAGCTCTAGGATGCAGCCAGCTTCTTATGTGTTGGAGATGTGATGGGAGCTTTCCAGCCACTGGCTCTTACTATAGAAGCCTTTGGGGGAAAGTTCCAAGCATGTGGGGAGATAGGGAACTGCGGTGTCCTCTCTACAGGGAGAACAAGACCTTTTCTGAAGCTGTCTCTGAGTACTTACCAGTGTACCAGACCAGATTGGGAATCCCAGACTCGGAGTCACACTGAGGTGTGAGAACATGTAAGCAAGCAGCAGAGGCTTCCTTCTATATTAAGCAACTATGAGCCATATAGAATCATAATTATGGGTGTGTCATATTAGCCATTTTGTCTTAGGGACTAGCTTCTTTTGCCTTAACTGTTCAGCAGTGGTTCATGTGAGAGAGGCGATGGTATCTTGGATTAGGGTAGTACTTATAGAGGAGAAATTTAGACAGATTCTAGATATATCTGGAGAGAGAAATAACATGTCTTGCAGATGTGGGAGGGTGAAAGATGAGGGAAAATATAAATATGATGACTACAAAATTTTGAGCTTTAGCCTCTGGCAGCATGTTTTTACCAAACTGAGATGAAGACTTGGGTGGCATAGTGGCTAGGCTTCGGCGCTGTCAATGCTGCAGCCTGGGTTCTATTCCCAGCCAGGGAACTACCCACATTAAAAAAAAAAAAAAAAAAAAAAAAAAAAAAAAAAAGACTTGGGTAGGAAGGATGAAGGCAGGGGAGGAAAATCAGCTCCATTTTGAAACATTAAGACTGAGATACCTGTTAGACAATTAACTAGACATATAAAGAAAGCATTTGGATATATAAGTCTATAATGTAGGGAAGAGGCTGTGATGGAGATATAAATATCAGAGTCATCCATATACATAAATGGCATTTTAAATCAGAGCACTGTATAAGATAGGATCATGATGTAAATGTTTTTGGTCTACCATAAAGTGCTTTACACATATGGGATGTTATTCTCCTGTGCATTCCCAGCTAAACATATCATTAGTCAAAGTAATGTAGGTCCAGTCCTATGGAATTGGACCTAGAATCATTTGAGGGAGCATTTCAGAAAAGGACAAGGAGTGGGCTGATCGCAGCCCTCTCCCAACATCCTGTAAGGCCTGCTGAGTTCACTGGTGCCCCAGCACCAGCTCAGAAAGTGTCATCCTCCAGGCACACTTCCAGTGCAATTAATCATGTTAATAGCTATAAATAAAGTGCAATCAGCAGTTACTTTAACAGTGCATACTAAATACTGGTAGGATCTCTTACTGAATAAAGGTGTTTTTGCCAGTTTTGTCATGTCTAGGGCAAGTATCAAGAATACAGTTGGAGTTTCTGGGAAAAAAAAAAAAAAAAATGGAATGACCAATGATGACAAATGATCATTAACAGCTTCTATGTTACAGATAGGCCAAGTGTGGGCTATCTGTTCAATTATTACAGGTGAGGATTAATGGCACATGAGAGAAAGGTTGCAACTAGGATTTCCTCTCCACTTGCTAAAAAATGATTTCTTGCTGCTGTATCTCACTCACACACATTCTTGGTTTTGAAAGAGACTCTGCAATAACAGGATTTCTTAGTAAGTCAATAGTGCTGGGGAAGATCAGAGGTGGTAGTGACCACATGTCCCTTAGCTTGGTGGCTCACTGGAAAATTGATCCAAAAGCCCCAGGAGGCTAGGCTAAGTTCAGCCTCTTTAATGGCTTCCATTCTCACTCAAGAGCATAGGCCAAAATCCTTTTAATGACCTACGAGATCTGATCCCCGACAACCTCTCTGATCTCATTATTTTTACTCTCTTTTTCCCTATTTCCTTTCCCTTCCTCAGACATAGCAACTCACTCCCACCTCAGGCATCAGCACTTGGTCTGTGTGTAATCTTCCTTGATTAGCTGCATTACTAACCTCCTCACCTCACATCTTCAGGCCCTAACTCAAAGGCACTCTCTTATGAAGCCTTCCCTTTAGCATTTTATTTGACCCCCCCAACACTTTAACCCCCTTCGCTACTCATTATACATGTACGTGCTATATGTGTATATATGTGTGTTTTATATAGATGTGTGTGTGTGTGTGTGTGTGTGTGTGTGTGTGTGTGTGTGTATACATATATTTCATTTTGCTCCTTGTTTAGATTCACAGCCAGGAAATATAAGCCTCACGCGGATGAATGATTTTGACCTGGTTGGTTCAGTGATGGATTCCTAGCATCCAGAAGAGCACCTGGAAAATAAATGCATTTCATAAATGTTTGTTGAATGAAGAATAAAAAAGTGAATTATCTTGGTTTTATTTGCCGTGGGTAGGTTTGTGTATCCATACACCTATCACTAATTCATCTAAAACTCTGACAGATATTTCAGTCTCTTAATAAATACATCAGGTTTCCTTTCTTTCTGTGGAGGACAGCCTTTTAGGGCATAGAGCAGGAGTGGTGTAGAAAGGCAAACGTAGAGAACCCATACGTAAGACAAATTTCCATACACTCATGAGATCATTTCTGAGCTCTCTATACAACTTTTGGTCTATTTGCCCAGCACAAATGCTATAGTAGTTAGTCCATTCTGGACACAAGTTCAGTAGCATTCTAGTAAGTTTTCCTATGCAGTAAATTAAGGTCTTCTAATTTGTTCTTCCTCAAAACAATCTTGACTATACTTAGATCTTTGCATGGCTAAATAAAACTTAGAATCAGTTTGTCAAGTTGCAATTGGATTGGAATTACATTTAGCGTATAGATCATTTTGGAGCATATCTTTATGATAAAAAGTCTCCCAATCTATGAACATGGTATAGCTCTTTATTTATTTAAACCTTCCTTAACCTTATTTAATAATACTTTTTTTCTGTAAAGAAATATTCGACATTTGGGGACATCTTTAGATACTATTTTAAGTGAATATTTTTCTATTTTTATTTTTTACCTGTTTTTTCTGGTATATAAAAGTGAAATTTATTTTTGTCTGCTGACCTCATATCCATCAATCATTAAATCATCAATAAACATGCTTATTAATTCTAATAATTTGTAGAGGTTTTTGGGTTTCTTTACACATATCTAACAAAAATAACAGAATAAATTCTTCATTCAACACTTTACTTCCTTTATTTCTTTTGATGCTTTATTTTACTAGCTAGGACCTCAAGTACAATGTAGAATACAAGTAATAATGTGTATTATTCCTAGAATTAACTGAGAAGCTTTCCACATTTCACCATTAAATATACCATTGCAGTAGCCCTTTTTTTAGGTGCCCTCCATTATATAAGCAAATTCTCTTTTGATATCGGTTGTTAAAAGCTTTTATTGTAAATAAATGTTTATCATAATTTAAAATAGTCATTTAGATAATTTATTATTTTTTTCTCTTTATTCTGTTTTTTTTTTTTTAACTGTAATTCACAAACTTATTCTGAACTAGTCCTGACTACAATTACTTGAAGTAAATGCTCTGCTGTTTCCCTTTTAAACAAAAATTTTCACTAAAATTGAAAACAAAGGTATTTGGGTACACACATTCAAATGGCAATATTGAGTAATAGTTTTTATTGGTTTTTTTTAGATATAATTGACATATAACATTGTATAATCTTTTTTCTATTATTTTAGACAATTATGTTTTTAAAATTTCGTATGTCAAATAAACCTTGTGAACTTGAGATAAAACACATCTGTTAGTAATATATTATTTTTATGTTTTCTTGCACTCAGTTTTCTAACATTTTAATTTTTAAATCTCAGTTCAAATATAATTGGTTGCTAATTTTGCCTTTCTTGTAATCACCATCTCAGATTTTGGTACCCAAAATAAGACGGCTTTAAAAAGTGAATTGGGGCATATGCCTTCTTTTTCCATTTTCTGAAAGTGTTTCCATAATATTGGCTTTATTTCTTCCCTAAATATTTAATAGAATTCACCAGTGAACCCAAGGGGGCCTGAAATTTTCTTTCTGGTCAGGTGTTTAATTACAGATTTATTTCTTTAATGAGACATAGAAATTTTGTTGTTAAGTTTTCTTATATCAATTTTATAAATTTTATTTTTTTTCTGTATTCAATTAGAGTTTCTAATAGTTTCCTGGTGGAGTCTTTGGAATTTTCTAATAAAGAATCATGTCATCTGCAAATAGTGACAGTTTCACTTCTCCCCTGAATTTTATAAATTTTATTTTTGAAAAATTTATACATTTTGTCTAATTTTTAAAATCTATGGGTATAAAGTTGTTTATAAAATCCTTTTATTATCTTTTAAATGCTTTTAATAATGATCTGTAGTGGCGTTGCCTTTTCAACCATGACATGGTTATTTGTGCCTTTTTCCCCCAACTCTCTTTTTTATTTGTCTTCAAAGAAGGTTAGACTTTCAAAAGTTAACTTTTGGCTTTATAGAGTCTCTCTGAATATGTTTGTTTTCTATTTCATTAATTGATACTCATATTTATTTTTCTTTCTACCTATTTTGCATTTAATTTGTTCTTTTTTCAAGCTCTTGAGATTAATGTTTTCATCAGTGATAATCGCCTTTATTTTGTTCCATGTCATACATTTAAAGCTAAAAATTTTCCTTTAACCTGATTTTTCATTAATCTTTTAATCTTAATCTGTATGTTTCTCCTTTACTCTCACACAACTACCACACTCACAACACTTGTGATATCATATATGTGGGGGTTATTCCCATACCAAGCAGTTCTGTGATGCCAGCTATAATTTAACTCAATTCTGACACTATCTGACACTATCTACCTGGAAATAGTGTCAGATCCTACAGGTTAAGGGCCCAGTCCCACGAGATTTCCCCCACTTCAGATTCTAATTGCCAATAGTAGGTTCCCAGGTTACCCACAACTTCTATCCAACTTGGCTACAAATCAGAGATTCTCATGACCTCCTCCCCCTTGGGTTTTATTATTTACTAGAACGGCTCACAGAACTCAGGGAAACACTTAGGTTTATCAGTTTATTAAAGGATATGGATGAACAATCAGATGAAGAGATACATAGGGTGACTCTGAGAGGGTCCCAAGCAAAAGAGGTTTTGTCCCCATGAAGTTGGGATGTGTCACCCTCCTTGCACATGGGCTGTCTGGAAAGTATCCAGCCATGTAATATGAAAAATAGAGACATTAATGGCTAGATTTTTCTCCCGACAACCTTTGTATATGTAGATGTGTTCACCAACCAGGAAGCTCTCCAAACCCAAAACTATGAAGATTTTATGGAATCTTCTTTATGTACGCATGATCTATTATGAACTTCATTTTCAGCCCTTCCCCTCACTATAGAATGGGAGATGGGGCTGAAAACCCCACACTTCTAATTATGGCTTGATCTTTCTGGTGGCCAGGCCCCATCCCGGATCCCTCCAAGAGCCCACTAGAGTCACTCAATAGAACAAAAGATGTAGACTGGTGCTCTTGTCACTTAGGAATTTACAAGGATTTCAGGAACCCTGTGTCAGGAACAGAGACAAAGACCAAGTATATATGTATTATAAATCACAATTATACAGCTTTCTAGATGTATTATTTTCATTATCATCCAGTTCAATATATTTATAATTTTCATTGTAATTTTTACTTGGACCATGGTTTATTTGTAAGTGTATTTCTTAGTTTCAAAACATACGGAAACGTTCTAGTTATCTTTCTAATACAGATTTTTAGCTTAATTGCATTATAGTCATGCCTCATCCTATCTAATGTCTGTCAGGCCATGATGTTAACTAACTTTCTTCCAGAATGTCAGCTGTTGATCTCTGAATGAGAATGTGTGATGTTTGGGTACACAAGCATATGGACCACAACCACTTCTCCCCTTTTCAGTACAGGAAAATATGTATGGAAAAGGCAAGTTACATGAGGGCATTGTGTATGTGTGGTAAAGGGTTACCTCAGGAAGCCTGAGGTGCTCAAACTCTGTATATTCCAGAGTAAGGACTGGCCCTTAACTGTTTCCTGAGAGATAAACTCTAAGTCCTTAGAATACCCTACCTAATATTTATATAACAATTCTTTGATTAACAGATGTTGGGCCACACCAGATATTTTATGCTAACAACGTGATCTATGGCAAACACCTATTTTGTTCACCTAGGCTGTGGGCCATGCTGTTTGGCTTCTAATGAAGGGATTGGAGGTTGATTAGCTCTGGCCAGTCATGTAGGCACTCCTTGCCACCTGTAGTAAGAACCTTGGACATCAAAGTTTAAGCATCTCTGGTTGGCAGTGCTTCATATGTGTTGTCATATATCACTGCTGGGAGAATCAAGTGCTGTCTGTGTGACTCCATTGGAAGAGGACAATTGGAAGCTCATGCCTCGTTTCCCCTGGACTCCACCCTATGTACCTTTCACTTTGCTGATTTTAATGTGTCCATTTGCTGTAATAAACCACACATAACAGCAAATGGACACATTAAACAGAGTTTCTGGGTCACGTGAGTCTTTCTAATGACTCATCAAACCTGAGGGCGGTCTTAGGTATCCCCACTACAGTGGTATTCAAAATATATTGAAGAGCCTGGGATATCCAGAGTGTGTTGATGATTCTCTTTGCCTAAGTTGTATAACTTTCTATAAAGCCAAAGTTCAATAATCTCAGTGATATCAGCATTATACAAGCAGTATTAAGGAATAACTCATCAGAACTTCCAGTTAAACACACCAGATGAAAAACATAAGATTGCCTTCAGTCCCTCTGAGACTCCCCATAAAATGACAGTAAAAGAACTATGAATGCCATAAAGCAGAAGACTTTTGCTTTGACCCTTCAGTTATAAATATAAACGATCAGGGATGTCCTAGAATCTGAGGAAAATCAACATCATGAAAGAGAAGATTCAAAATAAGCAAATATATTAACTGATCACTGGAGAAAGCAATTAAAGCAAGAAGAAGAATTCTAACATTGATCACTAGGTCCAAGCAACATCAGTGAAAACAAGATATCTAAATACCTTTTGTGGAAATTTCAGAGCATACAAGTACAAAGTAAAAGTACAAAGAGACAATCTTAAAACCTTGAGAGAAAAGAAAAATGTACAAAAGTTTGGCATCAAGCACCCCAGCTGGAACATGACGTAGCAGGCATTGTGACAATATGAAATGATTCTAAGATAAAATAATTTGAACCTAAATTCCATGCCCTACCAACTTTCTTTTAAGAATTAGAGCACAATAAAGATTATTTTAACTGCTTGTAAACCCTCACTGGAAAAGAAAGGTACTCAAGGACATACTCAAGCAAAATGAAAAATGTATCAATATCTAAAAATGTACCCATGATTTGGGTTTTAATAAATTGCAGTGAGCCAAGTAATAAGAGTATTTTAACCATAGCTTTAATACTTATTAAAAATTTGGGTTTGAAACATAATGGAAAAGTAAGAAACCATATTATAAAAGACAAAAGCATAATAAATTCTAGGAAGAAGATTTGGACAAAATTAACTAGCTTTATTAGCTGTATTTAATAGACATATAGAAATGTGACCCCTACACATAGAAAATACATATTATTTTCAGATGCATTTGAGCACAAATAAATGGTGTAGGTAAGATAGGATAGGATAATATTTTAAATGGTTGAAACCATCGAGGCATATTCCCTGAATTCAAGGCAATAAAACTAGAAAACAAAAATACAGTCTGCAGAATTTGTTTTCTCAGAATTTTTAAATCCCCATTATTACTTTAATACAACAAAATTACCCAATTTTAAGTGTACAGGTTTTGTCACATATGTATATATAGTCATAGTAACCACCACCATAACATGACATAGAGGCCATCTATCATCCCCAAAGTTTTCCCAGTCCCCCTTTACAGTCAATCCCCTCTTCGCACTCCTGCCCCAGCACCCACTGACCACTTTATGTCACTGTAATTTTGCTTTTCGTAGAATTTCATATAAATGGCGTCGTACAATATGTGGTCTTTTGTGTGTGGCTTCTTTTCCTCAGCATAATGCTTTTGAGATACATTTATGTTTTTTCTTGTATTAGTAGTTTGTTTCATTTGGTTGCTGTGTAGTATTCTATAGCATAAATTTACCTTTTTAAATTCATTCACCATTTGGTGCTACATTTGGGTTTCTTTTCATTTTGGGCTTAGAACAGTTGCATACAAGTCTTAGGATGGATGTGTTATTTTCCTTCACTTGAGTAAATAACTAGGTATGGGATTTCTGGGTCATTTGGAAAGTGTATGTGTAACTTCAGGGGAAGCTGCCAAACTCCTTTTCCAAAGTGGTTTTAACATTTTGCCTTTCCAGCTGCAGCTTATGAGAGGATCAGTTGCTTTAAACCCTGAGCTACAATTCAGTTTGTCAGTCTTTTATTTCAACTACTGTAGTGGGTATGTAGTGATATCTCACTGCGGTTTAATGTAATTTTGATGAAATGTCTGTTCAGATCTTCCACCCACATTTTTGTCAGGTTGTTTTTATATATTCTGGATGTAAGTCCTTTATTAACTATGTTTTGCAAATATGATCCTTCAGTCTATGAATTAACCTTTCCCTTTCCTAACAGTGTGTTTTGAAAAGCGAAAGTTTTTAACTTCAATGAAGCACAGATTATCATATTTTTTCTATTATGCTTTGTACGTTTGGTGTCCATGTAAGAAATCTTTGTCTAATCTAAAGTCACAAACCTTTTCTTATGCTTTCTTCTAGAATTGTCATAGTTTTAGTTCTTACACGATCCATTTCCAATCTATAATTATTTTGCATCATGTGAAGAAAAGACCATATTTTTTTTTCCAAATAGGTATCCAACTATTCTAGTCCTGTTTGTTGAAAAGTGTATCTTTTTTTATTAAATTATGTGACACCTTTCTAGACAATCACTTAACCATATAAATGTCCTTCCACCAGTACCTCACTATTTTGATTACTGTAGTTTTATTCTATGTTTCATAATCAGGTAAAGTCCTCCAAAATGTTTTTTTCAAAATGATTTTTAATATTATAGGTTTTTTGCATTTTCATACAGATTTTAGAATCAGTTTGTCAGCACCTATAAAAGGTATGTTAGGCTTTTAATTGAAATTGTATTGAATTTATAGATCAATTAGAGACAAATTAATATTTTAATAATGTTGAGTCTCTTGATCCATAAATGTGAATAATCTATTTTAATTTTATCTAACTTTTCTCAGCAATGTTTTATCATTTTCAATGTATAGTTTTTTATACATAGTATGCTAAATTTATCCGTAATGTGATATCCATAATGTGATTTCTGCCTTATTTCACTGGCTGGACCCTCTAGTATAAGGTTGAGTAGAAGCAGTGAGAGCACACATCCTAGCTATGTTTCTTAACCTTATGGAGAAAGTGTTCAGTCTTTCATCATTAAGTACAATGTTGACTGTAGTATTTTATATATGTCCCTTTTAACAGAAGGAAATCCCCTTCTATTTCTAGTTTGCTGAACTTTTATCCTAAATGGATACTGACTTTTGTCAAATGGTTGTTTTGTATCTATTGATGCGGGGGTTTTGTTTGCTTGTTTTAGTATTTTGATATAGAGATTTACCTTAAGATTTCAAAAGTTAAGCCAAACTTGCATTCCCAAGATAAATCCCACTTGTTTAATATATTACTGGGTTTGATTTGCTAAAATATCATTAAATATAATTGTATCTATGTTATATTCATGAGGATAGTGGTCTGTAGTTTTCTTATAATATCTTTGTCTAGTTATCATATCAGTATATTACTCTGTTCACTTAATGAGTTGAGAAATGTTCCTACCTCTTCTATTATCTGGAAACGCTAATATAGAATTGGTATTATTTCTTTCTGAAATGGGCTACAGTCTTCTTTGTGAGGTTTTTAACTATGACTTCAATTTATTTAGTGGATTTAAGACTATTCCAACTATCAATTTTTTTTTAGTTTTGTATTGTGGTTTTTGGCTGTCAAGTACTTTGTTCATTTTATATAAGGTGTCAAAGTCATTGGGATAAAATTGTTCATAATATTTTCTTTATCATTCTTTTAATTCTATAGTATCTCTACATATGTTTCCACTACCATTCTTGATACTGAGATTAATATTTTCTCATTTTCTTTCCTGATTAGTCTTTTAAGGATGTTGGTTTCATTGATTTTTTTCTGGTGTTCTAATTTTTTATATTTCATTGTTTCCTCCTCTTGTATTTATTATTTCCTTTCTTTTATCTACTTTTGTTACCGGAAAATGGGTTGTCCTTGTCAACACGACATCCAGGTTCTTGGTATCTCGAGCAAAGAAATGAATGAGACACACACAAAAGTAAAGTGGTGAAACAGACAGTTTATTGAGGGGAAAGTACACTCCAAAGAGGTAGGAGCGGGCTCGAGCAGGAAAATGGCTCAGGAGCCCCGATGAATGAGGCTTTGGGGCTTTTATTCTAAGTCTTCAGGGGAGATACCTCTGGGCGTGGGGTCTCTTGATTGACAAGTCTGATTGATAGGCCTGTGACATCACCTTTCTTTTATTGTTCCTGTCTCCTTTCCAAATTCAATTATCTCCTGTGATTGTCTTATCTTGGGGCAGGGATTACTAGTGAGTGGGTGGTATCAGGGCAGTGGCGACCATTCCAGCAGGGCAAGTCTCATGGGAGGGGTCCCGAGATTCCCCCTATTCTATCTGCCTTCCTCACATTTGAGAGACGTGATCCCCCCCAAATCTCTATGGGAAGCTGAGGGGCTGAAGGTCTCCTCTTCTGTATCTGCTTCCTGCTGAGGATGGTCGTTGTCCCTACCTATTGGGGATCCACGGAGCTCTCACCCTGTCTGATCTAAAGGGGAAGGGGTCTCGAGATCTGCCAAGTTGACTCCTTTGGTCAAGATGGGCTGGAAGCCTTGCCAGGTGACTTCTGCATTGCAAAGTCCCCTAGATAAGGAGAACCAGACCCAGTTAGTAAGTTCAAAAGCTTTGGCGGCGAGATGTAGACTTCAAAGCCATCACTGCAGGGTGACTACAGAAGATTTGTTTAGCCCTTTGGAGTCTGCATCCTGCTGGTTTGGGCTCCACTAACCACCCAGGTGCGACTGACTATCCAGGAATGGCCTGGGGATGATACAAAACAGATTCACAGTTGCAAGGATGAATAGCTAAATATCTAGCATACCCAGTTAAGTCCAGTTTTATTATTACATATCATAAATTTTAGGATGGCTAACCAGGGCTGGAGACAGACATTTTGGCAATACAAAGGTTACAAGTTCTCTGAATGATTAGCTCAAACCGGGGCAAAGGACATCCGGGAGGTATGGGGTAAAAGCCTATTGTTTTAAGTTTTAAGCAGGGGCAAGGTGGAGACATTGTAGGATTCAAGTTAGGAGCAATCGGCTGTTTAAACTAGAGTTAAAGGAAGCCTGATTGAGAAGGTATTAAAGCTACGGCCTAAAAGAAGTGAAACCAAGAGCCAAAAAACTAGAATAGGAGTTTTTAGTGAAGTGGGGGGATGGCTACTCATTTGTCCCACATCACTTTGTATTTTATTTTCTCTTGTTTTTTGTGGTCCTAAGTTGAAGCTCAGATCATTGTTTTTAGATACTTCTTTTTGAATATAAGCATTTAATGCTGTAGATTTTCCTATAAGCTCTGCTTTGGATGTATCCTACAAATTTTGTTGTTTGTTTATTTGTTTGTTTGTTTGTTTGTTTTTGTTTTTTGGTATGTGGGTAGTTCCCTAGCTGGGAATTGAACCCAGGCCACAGCATTGACAGTGCCAGCGCTGAAACCTTAAGCCACTACACCACCAGGGAACTCCCAATGTCCTACAAATTTTGATATGCTGTGTTTTCATTTTCATTCCATCAAAATAATTTTTTAGTAAATTTATTGGGGTGATATTGGTTAGTAAAATTGTATTGGTTTCAAGTGTGCATTTCTATAATACATCATCTACATATTGTGTGTGTTTTAATGCTACTGTAATAGGTCAAGTTAGTTGATAGAGTTGTTCAAGTATTCAAATTTCTGACTATAAGTTGTTTATCCCCACAATTCTATCAGTTTTAGCTTTATGTATTTTGAACATATGCTATCTGGTGCATAAATACTTAAAATTGTTATGTGCTTTTGATTAATTGACCCCTTGATCATAATGAAATGACTCTCTTTGTCCGTAGTAGTATTCATTGCTCTGACATATACCATGTCTGATATTAATTTAGCCACTCCAGATTTCTTTTTATTAGTGTTAATCTGACATATGCTTTTTAATTCTTTTACCTTTAATCTACTTATATCTTTATATTCAAAGTAACTTTCTTATAGATAACAAAAATTGGATCTTTTTATTTTATTAGATCAGACAACCTTTGCTTTTTATTTGGATGTTTATATCATTTACTATTAATATAATTATTGACATAGGTTTAAATTTTACATTTTACTATTTGTTTTCTATTTCTTGCAGGTTTGTCTATTCTGATCTTACTCCCTTTCCCTTGTCTTCCTGCCTTCTTTTGGATTAATTTAATAAAGCATTCATTTTTATATTCTTTTCTGGCTTAGTAGCTATAAATCCTTATTTTATTATTTTAGTCATTTATTTTGGGTTTATAGTATACATCTTTAACATACACATTCTATTTAAATTTATATTATACTACTTGTACTATACATGCTTATAAAGTACAGTATAAGCTATTGTACTCTCTTGTGCCATACATAGTACAAGAATACAAGAACCCTATGACAGTTCTAGTTTCATATCTTCCCAATAAATAACCCCCCAAAATGAGAATTTCTCTTTATCAATATTGGTTTTCTAATCTCAGGGAGTATTCTAAGTGGCCCTGCCTGGATTATTTATTCATCCCTGAATAGACAGCAACAGAGTGGGGCATGAATATTTTGATAAGCCTGAATTCCTACACCAGGCCTCCTAGAACTTCATAGAATTAAGAAAGAGATCACTGGCAGAACCCAGGAAAAGGAATGCAAAAGTGCACTAGTTAGACATAAATTAAAGCTATCATAGACCACCACAGGCAAACATATCACAAAAACTTTATAGATTGACAGGTAGAGAATACACACACACTTGCTATAAATTCCCAATATATCTTGCTAGCAATACTGAACTTGGCCACACAAAGCAGGAGCAAATGAAGCATTTTTCTCTATGACATCTTCCTTTTCCTTGTACCCTCCAGGGCACTCAGTCATCAGTGACACTTCTATCTGATTCCTGTCAAACTGAAAAAGAAGCCAAATACTCCACCACCCTTTTCTATTTGACACTTATCAGCATTCTGGGGGGAAAAGCGTTACTAGCAATATAAGCATTCTGTGTAAGGGCATGTTTCTCAACCTTGATGCTATTGACATTTTGTACGAGATAATTCTTTGCAGTGGGGGGCTGCCCTGTGCATTGTAGGATTCTATCCACTAGATGTCAGTAATACCCACCTCCCCAGTTGTAACAATAAATAATTTCTAAGGTAGTGACAAAGGTCTCCTGGAGGAGCAAGATTGCTCCTGGTGAGAACCACCTGTTTCAGGAAATGTTTACAAACATCAAGAACTACAGGTTCTTCAACTCAAATTATCATCAATTGGTGGGGAGAAGGCAGAGTTAGCAGTAGGTGTTGTCAACCCCCATTTTGTATCCCAGCAAGCTCATTTCTCCGTATCTGTTGTTCAGAAATGGCTCCCAGAACCTGGGAAACAGCGATGTTCAACAACCACAACTATGACAAATACTAAAGGAATAAGTGGTGGGTGCCATGGGTGGGTGGAACGAAAAATAGGGATACTTATCTACAGTTACTCTGGGGAAAGGAGTGACATAGGTGGTATGTACATAAGAAAGGGGGATACTTTACTTAAAATCTTCTGTATTTGAATTTTATCATTTTTACTTTTATAACTTAGAAATTTCTAAATTATTTATTTTTAAAGCACTTGGAAATCAAAGCAAACATTTTCTCTTTGATAACTATTTCTTTAATTTTTTCTAAGCGTTGTTTTGGGGTTGTTGTTTTTTTTAAACTCATTTTATTGTTAGACTTATTGGGGTGACATCTGTTAGCAAGGATTACATAGGTTGTTTTTTTGGGGGGGTTTTTTTGGAAGTACAAATGAGGACTTTAGTCCCAGTTCACATTCTGAGTATATCACCACCTCTGAAGCTTGGTTTCTTTTTTCCTTTTAACTCATAAACAAACAGCCATATAATATAAATATTTTTTAATGGGCTTTATGTTGGGGGAAAATGTACTTAGTACAGAAGTAACCTGACACATCACATTCAATTCTAACTGCACGCATCGTCATATCTCGAACCCTACACAGCTTGTGCTGTGTGTGCCGTGTTTTACTTTTTCAAACCAAGCTTTTCTAGGCAGGATGAGAGGAGAGTAAGGAGAAGACAAAGGGCAAGGAATCAGGCCGGGGAGTAGGAACAGTAATCTGTGGGAACAGCTGTGGCTTCTCCTCCTGTGCCACCAGCAGGAAGCTGGGTCCTCCTTCAGTGAGAGCAGAAACTCCTGCAGTAGAGAATCCACCAGGATGAAACAGTCTAGCACCTGCCCCATGTGACACCCCCAGTGCTGTAGAATTCTCACCTCTCCCCATCACCCCCACCCCAGAGAGAAGGGCCCAGCCACCTGGGTCTGTTAAGGTCAGGGTTCCAGGAACTGGAAGAGCCTGGCTTGTGAGATGAGGTCATTTATTTATATGATGCAAGTGATGCACAAAGATACAGAGCAATCCATCTGCCTTAGCGACCAAACAGATTCCCTTCGCCTCATCCTTCAGCAGAAGCGGTGAAGGCAGGGAGGTTGGGTGAGGTGACCTTCCAGAGCTAAATCTGTGCTTCTAAAAATAAAAGCATCCTTGGAGAATGGAGAAGGGGAGGGGAGGCTGTGGATGTTGAGGGCAAAACCCGGCCGTCCCAGAGGATTGTCAGTATGAAACTATTAATTAAGCACCCGTACCCAACTCAGTAACCTCAGGTATCACAGAAGTGGAAAGTAAATGAACTGGCTTTTTTTCTTTTTTTTTTCTCTTTTTCTGATTACACTCTCTCTGGGCTGAAAAAGAGAGAGAATCCTGTCTTCTGACCTATTTGAAGGGCTGCACTCTGCCCAAGAAGCTGTTTTCCCCAGCAGAGGGAGATATACCAGCAGAAGGCAAGGGCTGCGGCACAGGGGAAGCCCCCAGGGAAGACCACAGGGGCCTGGGCGTGCGGCCTGGTCCCACCCATCCCTTCCTACCTGGAGACCGCCTGGGGCTCTGTCTGAGGCTGGGTGTGGCCAGGGCTGTAGATGGAATAGATATTTCCAGGGTCCAGTGGATCTGTTAAGGGAAAAGGGGGTGTCCTCATCGACGCCATGTCCAGGTTCTTGGTATCTTGAGCAAAGAATTGAACGAGACACACACCCAAGTGTAGAACTGAAACAGAGAGACAGTTTATTGAAGGAAAGCACACTCCAGAGAGGTAGGAGCAGGCCCGAGCAAGGAGAGTGGCTCAGGGCTTCAAATGGCAAAGGGAAAGCACACTCCTCAGAGCTAGGGACAGGCTCGAGCAGGAAAATGGCTCAAGAGCCCCGACTGACGAGGCTTTGGTACTTTTATTTTCTTTGGCTGTAAGGGTTATGCCCATCTGGGTGTGGGGCCTCTTGATAGACAAGTTAGATTGACGTGGGGCCTATTATATAACCCCCTTCTGACTGTGCATGTTCTTTCCCAGAGTTCAGTCTGTTGCAATGATATTAATGAACTTCCGAGCACATGTGTGATATTACAGTGAAGGTATAATGAGGCCCAGGTGAGAAGAAGGTCATTGTAACTCTCACTGCAGGTGTTAGGAACTGGCTCAAACGGGTGGGCTTGTGTCCTCTGACTTCCTTGTATTTGCCTGGAACTTCCTCCTGTGGCTGCCCAGCCTGGGGCAGGGATTACTAGTCAGAGGGTGGTATCAAGGCGGTGACTATTCCAGCAGGGCAGTCTCATGGGAGGGGTCCTGAGATTCCCCCTCTTCTATGTGCCTTCCTCACATTCTCTTGAGAGATGTGATCCCCACAATTCTCTGTGGGAATCTGAAGGACTGGAGGTCTCATCTTCTGTATCTGCTTCCTCATCTTCTGTATCTGCTTCCTGCTGAGGATGGTCATTGTCCCTACCTACTGGGGATCCACGGAGCTTTCACCCTATCTGATCTAAAAGGGGAAGGGATCACAAGATCCACCTTGTTGACTTCTTTGGTCGAGATGGGCTGGGAGCCTTGTTGGGGCACCGCTAGTATCCTGATAGTCCCTAGATGAGGAGAAATTAATTCAATTAATAGTTTAAAAAGCATTGACCCAAGAAATAGTTCTCACACCCCTTGTCACTGTGTTGTAAAGTCCATTGAGCCTGCGGCCTGTTGACTTCTGACCTAGCTAGTCATTCAGGTGTTATCCCCTGTCTAGGTCCACAAAGGCCTGGAAGGGGTGCTTGCCTGTAGTGATGGTAATCAGCAAGCTGGAGACATGGGTTACAAGTTTTGGAGTAATTACCTATGGGGCACAGTCTGTCGCTCAAGTTAAGGAGCCAGGGAAAACTGATCAAAAAAGCGATTTTAAGACTTTGGACTAGGAAAAAGGTGAATCAGAGCTAAAGAGCCAGGAAAATAAGTCTTCAGTGAGGTGGGGAGATGGCTGCTTTGTTAGGCCCACATCAGAGCTATTTGCTGTTATGCATGGATTGTATGTGACCAGGTTATATGCAGTGCTCTTGTGGGCAAAGTGTGTGTGTGTGTGTGTGTGTGTGTGTTTTGAGGTGGGGAGTATTGTAGCAAACTTTGGGGGACTGTGTAAGGAAGTGTGAGGGGCTGTGGGACAGGGATGCATATGGACAGTGACTATTTGGAGAACTTTGTGGGCCTATGTAGGGCCTGTGGGGAAAAACTGTGGGGGTGACTAGAGGGCTAGGAGTGTCTTCAAGGGGCTGTATGGGGACCTGTTTGAGAGACTGAATGAGGCCACTCAGGGCTGTGTGCAGAGCATGTCTGAGTGCAGGGCTTTGCGGGGGCTGCACAGCAGTGCAGGGCACCTCTGTATAGCTTTGTTCTGGAGGCTCTGTGTGGATTATTATGGGTATATGAATGGAGCCTCGTGGGATATTCCATGGGGCATAGTTAAGACTGTGGGGGCCTCTGCCTGTGCTCTGGGGCCTTTGTTCTGGGCCACAGGGACCTGTGTGAAGCTGTGCAGGGCTGCGAGTGGCTGGATAGAGGTGGCAGAGGCCCCGGATGGCCGCCACAGCTTTACCATCTAAAACTGGGCTGTGCTTCCTTACAGTAAGAGGCTCCTAAAGTGCAGACATTTATTCTCCATTTGACTGATGTGATGGAGGGAGGCACCAGGAATTCAGGAGATGAGCCAAAGGAGCGGACCAAATCCAACCAGTGCTGCCCTGCAACTGATCCTGTTTTGCACACCAGGCTGAAGTGGCTCTCTAATGCTTCCATTTGTGCTTTCTCATCAGGACAATGTGGATCTCGGAGAGCTGATGTTTTCCCTCTGCTATCTTCCAACGGCTGGTAGGCTGACCATCACCATTATAAAAGCAAGGAATTTAAAGGCAATGGACATAACAGGAGCATCAGGTGGGACATTCTCTAATTCAGACTTCCTCATCTGGTTCTGTTGTAGTACCCAGTGAAGTTTCTGGTAGAGTGATAAAGCACATGGACTCTGAATCCAAACCTGGGTTTAATCCCTGTCCTAGACCTAATAGCTGTGTGATCGTGGGCAAGTCACTTAACCTCTCTGAGCTTCAGATTCTCCATCTGTAAAGTGAGGGTAATAATAGTACCTAACTGGTTCATTACTTTGTTATAAGATTAAATGAATTAATACATATAAAGCCATAAGAATAGTGCCTGGCACATCCTAAATGCTACCTAATGTTAGCTATCATCATCATCATCATCATCATTATTATTATATTATCATTATTCTCTCTTAGTTCTTCTTCACCATAATTGTGAATGGACCCACACAGTTCACATATGCCAATATAGCTTATATGATTGGGTCTGTCCTCAGATGTAAGCAATTACTATCTCAGGCTTGTTGAAGATGGAAGTATCCTATACCCTTGTAAAAGGGTCATCAACAAACTATGAAGGTTGTTTTTTCCAGTGAATTAAGCTTGTACCTTAAATTCTAAACCCTAATAAGAAATGTCCCAATATGCAGTTCCTAACATATAAGTTCACAAGCAACCTCTGAGGTGGCTACCTAAATGTGGTCATAAAATACCCACTCCACTCACTGGCTGTTGGTGACTAAAATCAAAGGACATCAGATGCAATATATCCTACCTCCTGTACTACAGTGTTTTTCCAAGCAGAAAAAAAGATGCCCCTTCTAGCCCTCTAAATCCCTCCTGGACAGTACGTAGGAGTGGGCAACGCATGGTTATGCAAGTGAAGAAAGAAGGAGAACTCCCCACTGAGCTGTAGGATAGTGAGGTGGAACCAAGAAATTTCCATCTGAAGCAGAGACCAACCTTGTCACCTGTCACTCCATCCCAGCATTGTATCACAAATGATCCTGTGCCTTCTCTCCAGGAAATGCTGAACTGCTTTTGCCTTTGCAACCGACTGCAGGCAGCTCTGGGGGTTTGAAGCCCCTGCACTCAAGGAAATCCAGCCCCTAAAATTCTCTCTCCTTTAGGAATTCTGCTTCCTTTCCTAAAGATCTGATGTTTACCAAAACTTTGGGGTGGCTCAGTTTGGGACCTGCAGTCTGTTTCCCTGTGCCTTGGAAATGCCTTAGCATTTCTCTCTCTGTCATAACCAGGGGCTTGAATTCTAGCTGAAACAGTTTCTAATTTGGTAACAGATGTTTTCACACTATTTTTAAATTCCAAAACATTTTGAGAAGACAGTGCCCTATGCTTTTCCGTGAATGGATGACTTAATTATCCTAACTCTAGTCATTGCCCAAGCATCATATTAGTTAAAATCCTCGAACTCCAGCGCACAGCCCTGTGAAGGAGATCTGCACAGGTAGCCCTGAAACTCCACAGTGACAAAACTGCTGGCCTAAATCTACATTTAACTTCACAGTACCTCTGCTTCTCATGGTCTGTACAGATCCCTATGTGAAAGTCTCACTGATGTGTGATGGCAGACGGCTGAAGAAGAGGAAAACGTCCACCAAGAGGAACACCCTGAATCCTGTTTACAATGAAGCCATGGTCTTTGATATCCCTCCCGAGAACATTGACCAAATCCACTTGTCCATAGCCGTCATGGATTATGACCGGTGAGCTACCTGGAGCTCTGTCTCAGTACAAGTCTGCTGTGCCCAGGGCGGGGAGGGCAGAGGGGAAATGGAGGCATAGGTTCTTAGCTGATGTCTGGGCCTCACAAAATTACTTAAATGAGTAGCACATGAAAAGCTGGTTGACAAGGTGTCCAAACCATGTTGTAGAGCCAGGTTATCAAAATGCCTCTTAGCTCTCTCATTCTTTCCTCCCCCCTTTTTAAAATCTCTTTCTCCTTTTTCATCCTCCCCTACCCCACCTCTTCCCCTCTCCACCCCTGCACATCCCTTAGAATCTCATCTTGGAGAACTGTGACCCCACAGGTCTTAATCATCTCTTGGGCAATCCTGCCTGACCTTCATGGAAAGATTCCACTCAAACAGCAGAGTGATTACCTTAGCCAGACCATCAACATTTCTAAATATGTAACTTTGTTTTTTTTTTTTTTCCTTCTCCCAGTGTGTTTAATAAAGATCATTTCCATCCACTTAAGTCTGAAAGCAAACACAGAAATGTTCTCTTGAAAATGCTAAAATCAGTATGGGTGACAGGGTGCATTAAAATGTATAAGATGCTCGACTTTCTAATTAATACAGCACAGAAGAGATATTTATAGCCTACATTGTAGCCAAATGTGTATTTAAAGGACAGATTTGAAAAACAGTCACTTTAATATGCAAAGGCAGTTCCAACAGGGAATTATGCGTGTAAAACCAGTCATTAGACTGAAATGAAAAGTCTCTTTTTAATTGGGAACCTCCCACGTGGTCTGGGCACAATTATGAAAAAAATCATTCTGACTTCTAATAATCTTAGAAATACTATTTGTAGCTAAAAGTTTTCCCTCATATCCCTGAAATGTCAGCAAGGAAGCTCCAGTGCCCTCAACACTCTTTCCAGCAGATGCCTGGGTGAAGCATAACCATTTTTCAACCCAGGGAGCACATGGGTTGGCTCAGCTGCCCATGGGTGTGATAGTCCACACTGGGCAGTAGACCTCCTGTCTCCTCTGAATGACATACACACTAGTAGTCAGGCCCCAGGAGGGGACATTGCTCATCAACCATGAAGAGCTAGGCCAGCATTTTTCAAGCTATTGCCAAGTTTCCCACATCGACAAATCTGATTATATGAACTCTGCTTCAGTTTAATTCTCAGTAAATTCATGAATCTGGCCTGGAAAAATCCATGGCAGAAATCAGGCGGCTTCTGCATGCAACTGATTTTAATGAGCATAGACTCGAATACCCTTCACACTACTTCCCCACCTTGTGTTTCCCTTATGTACTGTAAACAGGAGAGAAATCACTCAACTTTGCAGGAGGGAAAAGGAAAGAGAAAGTCTGTGAGTTAGGATCCCAAAGAGTTAATGGATGGGCCATGTCATTCTAGTTATATAAAGGATTTCTCACCAAAATCTGCTAAGGAAAAAGTGAGAGGGCCAAGCCAAGGACCTGCCTGCCCAGAGAGTGTTTCAGAAATATTAACCCTCAAGTTAAAGGAAATAAGTATCTTTCAAGAGCAGGGAAATCCAGTTGGGTCAATGAAACAAAGCTGGGTTTGGAAGAAAGGAGGGAAGAGCATACACCCTAGGAGAGGAGAAGCAAGACTCAGAGGCCTCCTCCACTCTGCTCCCTTTGTAAGCTTGAGACTGTGGCTGCCACACACAGAGCTGTCCCCTTATCCATACTTGGTTCCCTCTTGCAAGAATCTGAGTTATTACAAGACACCCCTTTCAAGCGGCCCCCTTTTTATTACATAGCTTTGAAGGCCTGGAGGTCAGCCTACTTCCAAAACCAGAGGTGACATCCTTAGCATGCACCAGGGAGCTCTTTGAACATAGGGTTCTTGGAAACAAGCTAAGCCATGCTACATAACGTTTTCAACATTATGAAGGTCTAGGTTTGTGAGGGACAGACTCTGATCTTCCCTGTGCCACTGAGTACAATATTGGATCCCAAGTCCTATTAGTTGTTAAACTCAGCCTGTAGTTCTAAATTAGGGAATGAAAAGAACCACCCCCTTCCCTAATTCCTCTATGAGTTTAATTGAGTAATTGTTACTCTTAACATACCAAAATTTTAAGAAAACAACTATTGTGGGCCATTTTCACAGTGTAGGTCACAATGAGATCATCGGTGTGTGTCAAGTAGGCAACGAAGCTGAGAGACTGGGCAGAGATCACTGGAGTGAGATGTTGTCATATCCTCGGAAGCCCATCGCACACTGGCATTCCCTGGTAGAGGTAAGACCTGCCCCAACACGCTCCACTTTGTGGAAGAATAAATGCTTGATTGTTGAAATGCCGGCACCACCAAAAATGTGAGTGTACCAGGGTCTAAGTTTCCTGGTTGTATTTCCTGAGGCAATTGGAAAGGGTATTCAATCTGAGCTCAAGTCTGTGGTCTTCACCAGCCTGGTAGATTTTGAGTATTGATCATGGATCATCCCTCACTTTGATAGTCTTTGAAAAAGATTGAGATTCTCTGATTCTGTGTTATGGCTTTGGGTTGGCATTTGAAGGACATCTGTAGAACCTGGATGAGTGGGGCACTTCAGACCATCATATATAGTGACTTATGCTTGGCATCAGAAAGAACTTGAGACTGGGAATGAGGAGACCTAGATACTAGGACTGACTCCAGCATGAAGTTGTGATTCTGAGCAAGTTGGTTAGTATTAGATTTAACTACATGTGATAAAAATCCAAAAAACAACAAACCCTGAAACAACAGGTAAAACGGAAATTTATTTCTATCTCACATAAAAATAGTCCAGAAGAAAGTAGTCTAGGGTATTATAGTGGTTCCATGATCAACAGAGATCTAAACTTCTTCCATCTTTCTGCTTCACTGACCCAATGTGGCTTTTCTTCTGGAGTAGGGGGGCAGGGTTACCTCATTGTAAAATATGGCTACTGAACTCTAGCCATCGTGTATTTTATAGGCCACAGAAAGGTGGCCAAAACACATCCATCCCTTTTTCAAGGATTTCCTTGATATTTCATACAACACTGGGATTTACAATTAACTTAGCCATAAAACTTATTCACATGAACATGTGTGGGAAATGTATTCTTGGTGTTGGGTGGAAATGTGCCCAACTAAAAACTAGGGTTTTGTTTGCAAGGAAAAAGAGGAGTATGGGTACCTGGAGGCAGTGGGCCACCATCCTGCCTCTCATATCCCCTTTCATTCACTCACTCCCTGATCATTTGCTTCTCATTTACTCTTTCCCCCATATGTCTTTGCTCATTGACTCACTCTTATATTTACTATCTCATTTTCTCAAAAAGAAATTATCAATGCACTGTGGAATTGTATGCCTGAAACCTATGTAAATCTTGCTAACAGATGTCACCCCAAAAAGTCTATCAATAAAAATGAATTTAAAAAAAAGAAAAAAAGAAATTATATTCACTAGGTAACATTTCTGAGGGTTAAATGCCTAAATATTAGCTATTGGAAATAGATGTGAATAATAAACTACCCCTTCCCTGGAAATGCTTATATACAATAAGAGAGACAGAGTATGATGTGGAAACTAGTCATTCAAGTGCACATCATACGCATTATCATCCACATGCAGTGCCACAGAAGCACAAAGAGGGGAGTGTTGGCGGTGCTAATATGAGATCATCCGGGAAGCATTTCTCCCTCCCACTCTTGATAAGTGATGAGAACTGAGCCCCTGGGAACCAGGGAGTATGGGTTCCCTCCGAGAACTTTCCTCTTATTCTCCCAGTGCAGACAGCTCTGCTCCTGCAAAGCAATCCTGAGAGACCATGACCAGAGTCCCACCCGCTGTAGGCCCTGCTGCCACTGACAATCAGGTGAATCTGGTTGAAGTAACCATTCTAGACAGTTGTAGAGAGGCCCCACATCTGCCTGGGGACAAAGGGACAGTCTTTCTTTGTTAGACATTATGCCAGAGGGAGAATAGCAGGACAGGATTTATGGACTGAATCTAAGCTTCAGGATATTCAGGAAGAGCCTAAGGGCCCTAGTTTGTAGGTCCCTGAGGACACCTCTGCCCCTGGGCCATTGAAGCCAAGACTCTTTCTTTCCTGGATGCAAAATTAATCCCTAAAGGAGACCCATAGGCCCTGTGAACCACTTGAGAAGTAGTTCTGATGCTGACTGAACTGCACTTCACTTCTTCAGCTCCTGATGCAATTCTCAGGTCCATCTGTGGGCTCATTAAATCGCCTGAGCCTGTCAGTAGCTGTGGCAGTAAAAACAGTTGGAATAGACTTTTTGCACCCTTATAAGTCACTGGTGATTTTAATTATTATTTGTAATCTGGAGTGTCAAAGAGTGTCAAAGCTCAATGCTTCACAAAACACAGGAAATGGGAAAGGATAGGGACTAGGCATGTGGCATGGTGCTGAGACGTGAGCCCTGATTCAGTGTACAATCAGTTCTCTCTCCATGACCTTGCCAAAGTAACCCTGGGTGGTGCTTGTACACGGGGCCCTGAGTGTGCAGCACACGTATATGATGCATGGGAAGTGCAGACAGCAGACCTTAGAGGATTCCTTCACTCCAAGGAAAAAGTGCTGTCTGACTTTGGTCACCTGGGAGATACTCCTTAAAACCGGAGCACTTGGCTTTTTGCAAATCTGTGTTTGACAGTTACATAAGTTGAGAAATAAATGTTTTTTATGGTTCAACCACTGAATCTGTCAGTCCTTTGATACACCAGCTAGAATTACTTCAACAAATGCAATGGTCATTTCTTAACTGTTACAGCAGAACTTAGGAAATAAAATGCCTGTGCCTCTTCCATAAAGGGTAAACCAAAGGAGGCTGTCCCTGCCCTGTGGCTTCCTGTCTCTTTGAAGTACATGCCCAGGACTCTAGATCCATCCTGAGAGGGGAAGCAATATTTTCCCTTTTAAAAATAAATGTGCAACTAGCAGAATTGGGGCACTGATTCCAGATGAGATGAAAAGCAGTATTGGAGAAGTCCCAGCAGTGTGCTAACAGCTGTGAGGATAGAGGAGGCCGTGGGCAGGGATGTTGGAAGCACCCACTTTGGAGCTGCCATTTGAAAATTGTTGTTCCCTTTCTGGACCTCAATTTTCTTATCTGTAAAGTGGCCATAACTGTGTGGCTTTGCTGGACACAGATGCACATACTTAAGTTTTGTTTCTTCTTTCTTCCTTGGCCTTAATAATAAGTTGCTGTTATACCCTCTTCCTTTAAATTTCTGCTTTAAAACAAAAACAGTAATTAAGTTCTAGTTGTCTCAGTGTGTGTGTGTGTGTGTGTGTGTGTGTGTGTGTACACGTATGAATGTGAGCACATGCCTAAACATGTGTGTTTGAATGAATGAGAGAGAGAAAGAGGGAAGAAAGAATATAGGTAGTTAGGACTGAGTATGAAGAGAGGCTGGTCTGGCAGAAGCTCTTCTTTTCTGGGGGCTGAAGGACCAGGTTAGTACTGAACCCTGGGCCCTGCTGAGACCTGGCAGTCTGCTCAGGACTGCATCCAACATACCCTGACTTTGCCAGGGCAGGTGGCAGATGGAGTCTTCAAAGCCAATGAGTTTTAAAAAATCCATTTCTCTCACTCAGAGATCCTGGATGGCTTCACTCACTCTCAAAGGTCAGCCAGCCCTGCTCCCTTTACTGTCCTTGATGTTAAAAGCTTGGGAAGCTGTGCAGCCTCCCACAGAGCAGGCTGCCTGGGACTTAAGGACAGGAGTGTCCCCTCCATGGGGCCTCAGGAGATGACAGAGCTTTCAGGTCTTTCACGAAAACAGACTCCACCATATATCCAAGAAAAGACGGTGTTATCCTGGCATATTCCAGCACCTTTTCCACCCTCCTGGAGGTGGAGCTGACCTATGTCATAAGCCCCTAGGAGAATCATAGAAATAGTTCCAGGTTTTCATTGCCTCCCTGTAGTGCTGCACACCCTCTGCATTAACAACTAGTGAACTTGCTTTAATGGGAAAACCAGACACAGACACCTTTTGGTTAAATCAAATTTTACTTTTCTAAAAGAGATAGGAGACAGGCTCCAATCAGAATATACATTGAGATGAGCAGCATTATCACATCTGACAGGTGCAAGATTCTAAACCCCAAAGTCCTACTCAAGGCATACCCAGGTGTGGATAAGTCTTTCTCTCTACAAGCTCAGCCTTTTGTACATATATGTTCAAAAGCCTAATGAGGTTCTGCACCTGGCTAGTCTGGTGGTCTGCTAGGACTACCTCAATGAGCCCAATGCCCCTGGAACTCAGCATATTTACAATTCCCAGCATAACTAGGGAGCAGGTGTGGCACAGTGAACCCTGACACACAGAGTCCTCATCTACTGCCCTCTGTTTTCTTAAGGGTGTGAATTTAGAATTGTAGAACTAAAGCAAATGTCAGTTATACAGACTCAGCAAAAAGTTACACTACTATGTTCTTTAAACCAGGGCTACATATTGCCTGTCAGGTGCCCAGCAGAGCCTGCCTGGAGTCTTCGAGGTCCACACATTCCCAGGAGAAAGCATTTGATTGCCCAGGTTGGGTTAGGTGACCACCCATCATCCAGTTCGCTGCAGGTCAGGAGTCATAGAAATGTGAGCTGGTGCCCACTTCAGCATATGGGGAGTACACTTCTTGAGAAGGGGCCTAGCAAGACAGAAAAATTAACACAAGCAAACCCAACTGCTACCGAGAAGATTTTGAAGTGAGGAAGTCAAAGGCTTTAGCACTCTGAGGAAATTGTTATTCACAACAGATTTAGATAACAGGAGTGATTCTCCAGAAAAATCCAAACAGATCTGCCTAGAAAGAGCCAAACAGATCAGATTCCCATCAAGGGAGTTTAGGTGTGTTGCAGGACTGGGATCCTGGTGAGAATTAGACCAGTAGAAAAGGAAACTGAGACAAAAAAAAAAAAAAAAAATACACATACACACACACATATATATATGTGTATGTGTGTGTATATGTATACATATACACACACATACACACACACACACACACACACACACACACACACGGCCTGAGGCATAGGACAGGGCAAACCTTAGAAATTGCTGCAACTCAGCAAGCTGCAGGTACTTGAGGTCCCCCTTGGCACCCCAGATTGTGAATCTTTGGAAACACCATGAACTCCAGTCCTTGTTAGTAGGGAAGGAACTTGAGCTGCTCAAGAACTGGGTAAAAAACTGAGCATGAGCCTAACGTGTATGTGAGGGGGTAGTAATAGAGGAGATGAATGGTGGGTACATGAAGGTCACTTGCTATTACACTATCCCCCCATGTTGTGGTGTGCTCCCCCACGCAGAGTCTAATAGCAGGTCTCAATGTCTCAGAAAACAAAATGTTCTGGATGGAAACTGAGAGAACAAGAAACATTGGAAGTACATTAAAATTATTCAAGAAAATGTAAATTCCGTTATAATCTAAAAGATACCATCCTGGTAGGAACAGGAGGGGAAGAAAATAAACTTGCTAATCAGTGTTTTCCAGGATCTTCCAGGTTATTTCAGTTTGGGGGGATAAATACTCCGTCCACTGTAGCATTCCCCTGCTAGCACTGTTTTCCTGCTCCATAGCAGTCTCCTCTCTCCCTCCTCCTCCCCAAGCTGGTGTCTAGGTGCAGGAAAACAAAGCTCGTGGCTGGGGGTGGTCTGAGTGCTTACCTCCGACTGGGCGTATGACGAGTGTGCTGCTTGTCTTTGGCTGTCAGATGCCTCCATCCCTGCCTGTTCTGCAGAGGACTCCATGGTGTGACTTGCAGCCTGAACTCGCAGCACCAGCCAAGCAACAAAATGGCTCCCTGGGAGCTCAGCCCCTCTTGGGGCTGACCAGACCCCACTTGGGCTATTGACAGCCCTGCAGATCGCAGGTCTGGTGGTCCCTGCGATTGGATGCCATGCCTGGGGGGGGGGGTCTTCTTTGCAGCCCTTGGTATAGGATCACTTCCCCACTTGCTGGAATCACCTTGAAACACTGTCACCAATACTGTCACCTCCTTTCCACATCTTCTGAGCATTTGAGGACACATGAGAGCTGCAGAAGACTTGGTGCCAATACAGACAGCCTCTTCATGCTCATAAGTGGCCATTTCTACATTGTTTCTCTAGCACAGGGACCACATCTACTTTCAGTTTCCTCCTCAATCACCTGAAACTTGACATTTCAAGCCTACGAGGTGAAACCAGGGCCTCACTTCAGAGCCTATTCTCCTTTCTTCCTATTTCTTCCACCAGGGTTTCTCTATTTCCTTCTTCTGGCTGGTGGGAATTTCCTTTACATCCATAGTGTCATTCCTCTCTACCTATGTCTTATGTTCAGATATCCAAGGTTTTCTGTCAACATATCAAGGGAACATTTGGAATTTAGATATCTCTTTTTGGACAAGTCCTGGCTATGGAGACTATTGTTTCATGAGGGACTAGCTGATCGATTTTTGACCCTGTTATTGAGGTTCTATGTGCAGGAAAATATGGCATTAATTCATTGCATGGAATAACATGATTGACAGAGAATAGAAATGCTGTATTACATAGGTATTGAATCAGTATTTGCTAAATGAATGAAACAGACATATAATGAAAGCAACTGGGCTCCTTAGTTCTAAAGTTCCACAATTCTTCATTCAGTGGAATCCAAAGTAGAAGTCAATTTGGGGCAATACAAAAGGTATTGAGCCTAAATTTATAGTAGGTTCTTCTGATGGAGATGGCCTTTATTAAGCTCCATGCTTGGATTACCTTTTCTCCATCTAGAAGAAGGATAAGAGAAGAGGTCATTTTCTCACGTGGTTCCCATGAACTACCATCTGATGATACTGGCTTTGCATTTTCAATTGCAGTTGTGAAATATAGGAACAGTAACTGAGGCACGCTAGTAAATTATGGAAGTTTCTATTAAGCTGATATGGGTGGCCGGGTTCTAGCTACTTCAGTATCTTCTTTCATAAGAGATAGAGGAAGCAGAAATACTGCAGAGCTCTGTATGGGGAATGGCAGACCATTGCACCCTGAATGAAGACGGATTAGGAGGTGACAAGGATATTAATCCACCAGTTGGCCTTTCTCACCAGGGAGACATTTTAGCACCAGTTTTGCACAAAGTAATGATTTGCTTCACCTATGTGTGAAGAGAAAAATCATGGGTAGGTATTTTTTGACAAAATAAAGGACTTATAATTGAGATTTTTTTCCCCTCAAAATAAGGTTATTTTTATTGGTAGGATTTGGAATGCCAGTATCCTTAAATACATACAGGGCCACTGAAGCAAAACCGATTGCAAAGGACATATAAAAGTGCTACATGTTTGGGAACTGAAAAACATTAACAAGCTTGTTTGAATATGTGCCAGTTGACATAAGTAGCCAGAATGCAGTTTGGATAAGTAGGCACAGGTAGTATTAATGGTGTTGTGTTTCCAGCTAGCAGAGGGAATGGTCAGCAAACAAAGCCAAGAGCATTCGTATTTCCCAAGCACGTGTTCTTTCTTATACTGAATTTTAGTATATTAAAAAAAAAAAAAAAAACCAGATGCTAAGCATTTTCTCATCTTCAGCAGGGATACAAAACCACTTAATTACTCTTTCGAAGGTGATTAGAGCTAGTAATCATATACAACATGGAAGCATTAGGATAACAATAGAGATATAAAAAACAAGAAGTGTGTTAGAAAAATAACATTGCAGGAGCTCCCTGGTGGCGTATGGCTAGGCTTCCACTCTCTCAACGCAGTGGCCTGGGTTCGATTCCCAGCCAGGGATCTACCAAAAAAAAAAAAAAAAAAAAAAACAAAGAAAAAAGCAAAGAAAAATAACATTGCTGCCTGAACAAAAAGCCAACTGCATCTTAACTATCCTCTCATTCACAAATGACCTTGCCCCAGCGGTCCCTCTACTAGACTGTTCCTACGGCACACTTGAATACTAATTAAATAAGTGCTTAACAATGGGCTTGAGTCTTCAGCAATCTCCATTTCTAGGAATGACTAATATAATGGACCAATGCTCCGATTCCTCCCCCACAGATGAAATGAACTAGAATGGTTTATGCCAGCCTCTGAAAGAACCACATTCCCTTGTGATATCTGGGGGAAGAGAGTACTTCCTGGGTTAAGGGACCGACCTAGGGCAAGGTGGAGCATCCTGGCAGAGGACAGAGGACATAAAGACCAGTGACCCTGGAAATGGTCTTTCAGGACATGTGCCTGTTGAATTTAAAAGATATCCCAAATATCAACAGAACAGCCTGTTGATAAAATAAAACTGAGTTTATTGCTTGCCTCGCAATGGAAGGGGAAAGGCAAAGTCTAATTTGTGGAGATTTTTGAATTATGTTTTAAGGTAGTTTTTACATCCTCTGAAAGGGGGATAAGATGGGCTGGGGAAGCTTGGTTAGGATTGAATAAAGATCATGATGTCATAGTTTAGGTGGACACAGCAAGGTGAGGATTTTGAGACCAGGGTTTAAAGAGTCTTGGGGTATAAACTGTTGATGCTTTCTAAGGAAGAATTGATTGTCTTTTGGGAAGTCCCTGTAATGAGCAATAATGTTTGCAACTTTTCTCTTTCTTGGCAAGTGTCTCCTCTGGGAATAGTAGAGTTATGTTAATCATGACAATAGAATAATAGTAAAGTCAAGTTAATGTAGAGTGTATTCTATAGACAGTGTTGGGATAGATGGCTTCAGTTCTTATACCCCAAAAACAAAAAGCAAAAGGAGAGCTGACGAGGATCTGCCCAGTTCTGCAGGTACCCACCCAGACACCGTGAATGCTTGTTCATTGCCTCCCCAGCATCATCCCTCCTTTCTGATGGCTCTGACTTCTGACCTGGTTCCATTCTTAGCTCCAGACTATGATTTAGTCCCAGGCTAAACCACTCAAGCCAACCATGGGATTAGCACAATTGATTTAGTCAGAAAGTATCATAGAACATTTAGTGTGACTGCTTGGACAAAGATGCTATTTCTCTCCTATTGGATATAGGAAAGAAACATATACCCAAGGATATATGTTGGCTCGTGGCCCTTTTGGACCTCTAGAGGAGTCACACTTAAGGTGAGGCCAACCCCATGGGTGGCAGAAGAGAGAGAGAAAAAGAATCCAGACCCTCAAACATATGGTTGAGCTACTGGAACAAGACTCTCCTGAATGGTAGTGTTACTTCTGGCCTTTAGGAATATATAAGCACACAAATCCCCTTTGTTATGTAAGCAATATGAGGTGGGATTTCTGTTGCTTGGAACAAAGAATACTTTTCTCTTAGACAGGTGAACGCCTGTCCCAGTTGGGGTTCTCTTGGAGTGAAGAGAACCATTCCCAAAACTGCCAGGAGATCAACTCTTCTGTCTCACTCACTATTGTATGGTTTGGTACCTAACAAAGTACATGGCACATGGCAGACTTCAATAAAGCTTTCCTAATAAAACAGATTATTGATGTTTGGTTAATTAACTCATGTGTTGAAACAGTGATGGCCAAAAGAGAGATCCTGCTCTTAATGACATGGAAATAATGTGAAAATTAGGAGAAAAACTGCTTTTGTCTTGCTTTGTATCTTATTTACCAAAGGGAAATTCATGGACTTGAGGGAGCTGTGGGCAGCTGGCCATCTTATGATGGCTCCCTTGGGTTGATAAAGGCACAATTCCTCAGGAGTAAAGATCAGTCCTTTCCCATCATCATCTGCTACCATGTACTGAAAGTCATTTGTTTAGAATGAAAATAAAAGTATACTCATTTATTAACAGTATTTTAGCAACTCTAACATCATCTTTTAATCCTATATTTAGAATTTTCATTTTTATTTATAAGCTAAAGCCCAATTATGTTTACTTTTTTATTAAATTAATTGGGGTGACATTGGTTAGTAAAATTATGTAGGTTTTAAGTGTACATTTCTAGAATACATCATCTACGTGTTGCATTGTGTGCTCACTACCCAGAGTCAGTTCTCTTTCCATCAACCTATGTTTGACTTCTCCTTTGCCCTCATCTGCCCCCCTCCCTCCTTCCTTACCCTCTGGTAACCACTAAACTGATGTCTGTGTCTACCAGTTTTTGTTTGTTTGTTTGTCTTGTTCCTTTGTTGTTTTCAGGTAATATCCCATATATGGGTGAATCATATGGTCCTTGACTTTTTCTGTCTGACTTATTTCATTTAGCATGATAATCTGAAGAGCCATCCATGTTGTCGCAAATGGTGATACTTCACTTTTTTCTAATGGCTGAGTAATATTCCATTGTATGTATGTATCACATCTTGTTTATTCATTCATCTATCAAAGGACATTTTGATTGTTTCCATGTCTTGACCACCATTAGTAATGCTGCAGTGAACATGGGCATACATATATCTTGATAGATATTCTCAGATTTTTTTTTAAATAGATACCCAAAATAGGGGTTGCTGGATTGTATGGTAATTCTATTATTAATTTTTTGAGGTACCTCCATACTGTTTTCCACAGTGGTTGTACCAATTTACATTTCCACCAGCAATGTATGAGGGTTTCTTTCTCTCCACAACCTCTCCAACACTTGTTATTATTTGTCTTGTTGATAATAACCAACAGGTATGAGGTAATACCTCATGTGGTTTTGATTTGCATTTTCCTAATACCCAGTGAAGCTGAGCATCTTTTTATATTCATGTATCTGTTGGCCATTTAGTATGTCTTCTTGGGAAAAGTATCTGTTAATGTCCTCTGCCCATTTTCAATGACATGTTTAAAGCCTATGATTAGTAGTGGTAGAATTACCTATTTTCCTCCATTTTAAATAATGTTCAAAACATGAAATGTGATTACATTGATAATTGAAATGCTTAAAAAGAAGGTAAAGGGGTTTCTAAAAAGCCAGGGGAACTTTTCATTGAGCACTTACATAATGCATTCTTAACTTCTAGGTATAGCATGTACTATTGGGAGTTGTGCTCAGATTATCAGAAAGCATAGTTATGAACAGGAAAACCAAAGCATGATTTTTTTTTTCCCATGTAGCTGAGGGTCTTAATGGAATATGCTTAACTATTACAAATATTTATGGAAAGTGTCCAGATTGAAAAAGTTTACTAGGGGAAGGTTGTAAAATCAATCAAAAAAAGCATATGCCATGCCAAAGGATTAAGATTGACTAAACATAAAACAATGAAGGCATTCTGGATTTTTTTTTCCTATTAATGCCTAATGAAGTCTCCACAGGGGCATGAAAAGGTAGATCCAGAGTGCTTTTTGTTGGGTCTTGTCTGCATTCTCCCTCCTTGTTGACTGGAGCCCAGGGTTATATCCAGGAGCAAAGCTGAATTAAAATAGTCAACACCTGCTCATGAGGGGTAGATGAGCATGGAGGAATTGGCTGCAGAGGGGCCCACATATCATAACTACCATATGATAACCAACATCAGATGCTGAGCATCTGATGCTTCCATCCTCATTCTAGAAGCTTGTGTACAGGGATAGAGGGCGAGGCCCTCTAGTGGCAGTGACTGTGGCTCCAGATCCAGCCACCTCTAACTGTTGCCTTACAGCTGCCAACCTGCCTGTCCCGCCACGCATTCCCCATGATATCCTAAGGCAGGAGCTAAGCGTGGAGGTCACGGGGGCATAAAATACCTCACATCACCCTGTATGGCCCCGGAGGATGGCTGGTTAGTCAATGACGGGTAAGATTCCTCAAGGGAGGAACCACCTAAGACAGGCACAGTCCCATAGGGGCCACCAGAAGAGAGGTTGGGCTCTACAGAGGTGAGGCATAGCCCCTCACCCTCTCTGAGGTTAATCTTCTACCCGCTGGCTGCCTTGTGTCCCACACTACTCCAATGGTGACCTGATAGAACAATATCAATCATGCTCCAATAGGAATGATTTAGGTACAGGGTCAACACCCTGGGGTGGTTTCAGTACATTGAGTCCTTGGGGCTATGTATATGCATAAAGGCACAATACTGCTGGAACACAATGGGGACTTTTGGGAATAGCCATAAGGCATGCTAATCACAGACCTTGGAAAGAGGAAGGTTTTACTTCCCCATACAAGTTTCACTTCCTCATTCTATCCACCAATAAAAGTTATGCATTGGCCCAGATTCAGGGCTCTCTCAGTCCTAGAGGCTGGAGTCCCTTGGCCCCACTTATAATATATTCTTGGCTACTGTCCTTCATCACTTTGTGCCATCCTTCTCGTCTTCCCACCATTCATGTCATGCTGGACACAAGATCTAACAAGGGACCCAAGAGTTGGGTGAGGGTCAGGGTAGGCTTCTGGTGTTAGAGTGATGGCAGAGCTTTTCATGGCAGACTTTTAGGACTGAGGTAGATTCAAGTGAGATCGCAACTTGGCAGGCTGGTTCAGCCTGGTGGTGGAGGTGAAGGGTATGGGAGTTAGACTCACTTCGGCACAAGGTCAAGGAATGAATTGACAACCAAGACCCCTTGGCTTTGGAAAATTGTATCCCAGGTCCTCGCAGCATGGCAGGGTGGCCACAGGACTATGGTTCTGTTTCTCTACCTGGAGCCTGCAGGGTGAAGTCAACATTGTATTCCTAGGTAAGGCTCTGAGGGTGAGAGAATCTGATCTTTCACTTGCATTTAAAATTCTGTGTTCCTAAAAGCTGCAGAATATCCACTCCCAAGATTACTGCTAATGACTCTTATCTCACTGCTGAAGAATAATGTGGCACACCATTGCTTTTCAAATATGGAACCAAAGTATCATGTAAATATGGGCTTACCTAGAACTAAATCTCATACCAGGAATAAGGATCCAGGAATCCTTACAGAAAAAGCAACAGTAGTAACTCAGAGAAACCCTATATTCTCAGGATAACAAGGGGAAGTCAGGAGTACTGCTGAGTCCTGCAGACTCTAAGCCGTGGCACACAGTGTCCCATCTGTTTTACCTCTAGTCCTACTGCTGTTCTCACATATCAGTGGACACAAAACAGTTAAGAGCAAAGGCCTTGAGAAAGCTGTGCTTTGTTGCAGGGAAATAGCTTTTAGCTCCAGCTGCTGCTGCCAGAGGAAATGCTTGAAAGCAAGAATGGGACTCATAGGAAAGAAAAGGACTTTTGAATCACATGGGAGTCTTCAAGGACTACTCAGCTCAGAAGATATTCCTGTTACTGTGCAAGCCAATGATTCTCTAAAGCCCACAGCACAGATGTATCTTCCTTCACTGTCTTTACAGGTTGTATTTGAGTTCATGGGAACCCAGAGACTGCTCTGTTGAGTATGGGTTTCCTCGGTAGCAGGAACTGGGGACAGACTAATAATAGCAGCAGCACTGGAAATGCAGCAGTGAGCCCTGTGGTATAGATGAGGTGGGTGGCTCTGAGCTTTACTAGAGTCCTTGAGAAATTGCAGGCAGATTGCTAACTCTTTGCTTAGTGCATCAACTGCAAAGACCAGGGGGGACTCTATGAGTCAGAAAATGATGGGGAACGAGGTCTATGAAAGAAGAAACAAATCGGGACCAGACTCAAGTCTTCACCCATTCCCATCCAGAGAGGAGGACTGGAAGTTAAAGGCAGGGCCCCCTCCACTATCACCCCCCACTCCATGCTCAGAGAACACAAGTGGCTCTATTTCTAAATCTCTATGTTGCTAAGGGGACGTGCTTGCTGAGTAGCTGATGGGTGGGATGGGAGGTTGTAAAAAGGGTTGTGGTTGAAGAAGCTGAAGGAAGAATAGGTTTGGGAGAGTAAGAACCGGTGGAGGGCAGCCATCCACAGGGAAAGGAACTTGGGTGTTGGGGGTGGGAGTGGGGGGTGGAGAAGGCTAGAGAAATAAAAGATATTTAAAGGAGATTTTGAGTCAGTTTTGCTGGCAGGAGACAAGCTAATCCTTTCAGTTCCAGGAAATCTTCAGTAGGATTGACATGTATTTACAGTTAGATAATATTATAAGAACTTGCTGAGTCTGATGACTCCTAGACTGGAGGGTCCGTGAAGGTCCCACATAATTCTAGATTATTTGTAATCTGCTGTTCATATGTATTTAGATATATACAAGTTTAAATTTGTTCTGAGCAAATTTAAGCATATACCTAAAGGCTTAAATTAGTTGTTTAACACAGTAGTATGCAGTTTTTGGAGGGTTTTTGTTGAACTCTTTCCTAAAGTCAAATCTAATTTGGAAATGAAATGTGTAAATGAGGTAAATGCAGGAGCTACTGTGGTCAAATCAGATAAGAACTGAGGAGGGCAAAATCATTTCGTCCAAGAGAAAGGCATGACCCAGTTAAACTTCCTGTTGGACTAGTCCAGTTGTGCTGTGTTAGAAATGTCTAATATGAAGGGGAACCTGAGGCCCGCTCGCCACTTAAGCTGTGTGCTTGAGCAAATTACCTAATCCCTCTGAAGATCAGTTTCCCCCTCTATGAAATGGGACTATTAGTACCTAGTTTTAATAATCTATTGTAGTGATTAAATGATATAACGTATATGAAAGCACCTAGCATGTAGTATCTAGCAGTGAAAGGTGCTCACCAAGTGTTGAGTAAGTGGGAAAATACAACTCCATCTAGCTTTTCAAGTTACTGATTTGTGATGATGCTATTGTAGTGCTCAAATAAAGATAACTCTTTGGGGGATATTCCAAGTGTGTCATTTCTCTGGCCTTTAAAATTTCCAGTGCTTCACAGAGACTTAGATAGATGTCAAGAACATAATGTGTAATACAGTATTTCATTAAGTTTCCGATTATGTATGGAATAGAGCAATGTGCCTCAAACAACCTTGGCTATGATTTAGAGTAAGAAATACATTTTACATCATAACACACACAGAGATATAAAACTGAAACAAGTTTCTTGAGATAATACACATACATATGCATTTTTTGAAAATTTTTATGTTAGAAAAATACTGTTCATAACCATTAAATTGCTTGCAAAATCCCAATAATTAGACACATTCCACACCGTGACCAGCTGAAGTAAATGATGTACACTGAGAGAGCTAATGTAATTTGGATGAAGTGTGAGAGTATTTGTAGGAAAATGTAAAATTATAACTAACTATATGCATTTTTAGGGCTAGCAGTATGCTTTTTCTCCAAAAGACCAGAATTCTGGGCTTTCCATCACATCTGTTTATCAGGAAACTACACTATTCCTTTGTTTTAACTTCTCTGCATAGGATACTATATGCCTCAGTTTGTGTTGCCACATGTATGAGCACACATAGATTATTATTTTTTATCACCAGTATTTAACTTTCTTGTTTGGAGCTGTGCTTAGCCTTACAATGCTTAAACAGCACAGAGACACCAACTGTGTATTTATAATTGAAGGAAGGAAGAGGCGATTCTTGTACGTGTGTGTCACTGCTATGAGAGAGTTCTGGAGGTGACTGGAATCCTTCACTCCTGCCTGGTATCAGGTGCTGTCCTAAGTGCTAAGAACCCAGTGCCCACCTCCAAGGGCCCTGGTGGGGCAGTCTGACAGTATATTGCACAGTCTGTGTTTTCAAATTTTGGTAGCATAGATTAGAGTTCCCATCCACCTACTGGGGAAAGGTGGTGACCAGAGAGATACACTGACCCATTTGGGCTGGCTCTTGAAAATTAGTAGGAATCCTCCTGTTAGGGTGAAGAGGAAAGGGAATTTTAAGGAGAAAAATTAACACATTCAAAGGCAGAAGGTATAAAAGAGCAGGGGTGGTGCCTGAGATGTCAGGGAGTTCAGGATGACTAAAACCCAGGTACACGGGGAATGGAAATAAGGTCAGAAAGGGAAGGAGAGGTTCCTTCAGTTATAAGGAATTTTAACTTTCTGCTGGGACAGTAAGGGAACGTTGGAATGATTCTAAGAAGAGCTGCAGCAAGCTCCAATTTATATTTTAAAAGGACTACTTTGACCATCTGGAGGAGTGTGGGCAAGAGGAAATGAGGCTGGAGACAGAGGCAACTACAGTGGCCAAGATGAGCCAGGCTCAGGCCTGAAGTGAGTAGACTGGTGGGGAGGTTTGAATGCCCTGGCGGAGGTTTGTGAGAGGTCAGGGAGAGGGAGGACGCCAGGATGAGAACCAGGCCTCTGTGCTGGCAGATGGGTGGCCCCCACATCGACTGCACTATAGAATGGTAGAAGAGGGACAGGGTAGGGCAAGAATGAGGGAAGGGGGAGCTGAAAGAGAGAGGGGAGAGCAAGGAGTTTCAGTATGTGTTAAGAGCAGTAGAATTTGACTAAATGTACAATTCATCCATTAACTTCTGAAAGATGCTCTTCTGGATGATACCTTGTATTTGTAATTAACATGTAAATTTTAACCATCCACCCCTCATACAGAGATACACATATGTGCTCCTATCTCCTACCCTTTTCTTAGCTGACAGCCAGTCAGGTTCTATTTTGGGCCCAAGGCCGCGTGAAGAAGGCAGATTGATTCACCTGATTTTTGAATGAAAATACCTGTGCCCAAAATCTGCTGACAAAGGCCAATTAGCCTGAATTTTAAGCCCCAGTTCCCATGGGGAAGAAATGTCTGGAAGCTCTATGGACACAAAGCTCTCCCTGAATTAAGGGAGATTGCAGGTTTTCCCAAGTGGCCCATGTATCAGTTTGAGAGTCCAGACTGAGCTGTGACCCTGCAGAGAAGAGACCTCAACTCGGGCATACGGATTCTTTGCATTGTAGCCCTCTCCCTGCTGAGACCAAGAGTGAGGACTGAAAGGAATAGCAGTCATCAAGGGAACTCAGGTGAATGAGGTGTCCTCCCAACAAGGAGGAGAGGAGGGAACCAGGACAAGAGAGAGAGAGAGCGCGAGAGCAACACTACAACAGTCAACGTCAGGTCCCAGAGCAGGCCAGGACAAAAGCAAGGCTTAGCCAAGTCTGTTCAAATGAACTTCAAATTAATAATATTTTAAAATTATTTCTACACCCCATCCCACAGCCTTTCTTCAAATTTCTCAAATATCTTGAGATAGAGAGGGCAGTCCAGCATTTCTGTGTACATGGGGTGGCTGGGCTGACTATGAGTTGTTATGCCTGTGTGTCTCCCTCCCTGCACAGAGGGCAGTCTCAGCAGCCCGGTGGGATCTCATGGTATCTGGATTGGAGACAGACGAGTGAGGAGTTAAGAGTTAATAAGTACAGACACCACTTTCTGGTTTCGTGGCTGAAAGGGGAAGAGATAGGCCAGTTGCTAGAAAAAGATGAAGGGGGTTTGACAATGGGATGCTCTCTTTCAAAAGCAAGAAACTCAAGCATGTAACTTCTGAAAGATGCTCTTCTGGTGATATATTTGTGTTCAATATATCATCTCACCTGGCCCTGAGTCTAGACCCAGCTCTTCTCACTGAGCACATCGTGGCTCAGTCTCGCCTCTGAGGCCTGTGGAAGGAGATATTCCCTATAGGCAGGTTAGGAGTAGCTTTATGCTGCATGCTGCTCTCAGTACACGGGCAGAGCACCCAGCATTTATACAAAACCTCCTTATCCTCTCCTCCCACCACCAGGACTGAGGCCCACACAGTCCCCTGCCTCCTCTCTTCCTGCATCTCCAGGTCCCTGGGTTTTCTCTGCACACTCACTGCACACTCCAGTGCCCTGGAAGCAGCTCTGCCCTCTCCCAGCCTAGCTCAGCCTTGAAAGGAGCTTTTTCCTTGTGTGGGCCTTTAGATCCTGCCAGGCCTTTTGTCAGGATTCAGACCCTGTTGTTACTCTGCCATCAACTTTGATCACATTGTCTCAAACAACCCAGTCTCTGCCTAATAGTCTGCTCTGCACTTTGAAACTGTACCCCTCAGATCAGAACCCCACTCCGCTGTCAAACCATGCAGAGTTCACACCTCCCGTGTCCCACCCCTGACACTTGAATGGACATGCCACACCTCTGCTTAGACCTCATTTCTGATTTCAGCATCTGCCTTGATACAGTCATCTTCCTGCTAAGTCCTCTCCTCTTGACTCTAACTTACAGCCCCACCTCCATTCACTTCCAGGAAGTCCAGCTGTGAACAGTCTCTGAGCATTTTTTCCAAAACCCTAAAGGGCCCAATGCTAATGTGAGAGTCTACCCTCACCACACAGAATGCACTCACTGTGCCTTTTTTACTTTAATCAGACAAATTCTAAGACATTCAGGGGAATGAAGCAGCCTGCAAAATGCTCCTAAGACCCCCAACTTAAATAGAAAGAACAAAATTTGAGGAGACAATGGATAAATTTTACAAACTGGAATTACACACGCTAGTGGAGGCATGAATATATAGGAGGGCTCTCAGGAAAATATCCAGGCATGTAATATGAAAAATTGAGGTATTTATGGCTGGATTTTTTTCCAGACAGCCGTCATGCACAATATAGATTCACCATGATGGTGTGAAGCCTTCACTTCAAACCTGAAATCTAAACCTTCTGGGGAGGCTTCTTTGTTCCAGGAAACAAGGAAACAGAGGCAAATGGGAATCAGTGTTGGAGCCCAAGGTGGGTTGATAGAAAAGAGGAGTCTGTTTGATCTCAGGCAGCCTGTGCTGATGCCCTGGGGGGCTTAGCAGAATGACGCACTAAGGAAGTATCACAGGTAAAGATGCAATCCTCTCCTAAAGCCAAGTATAGCACTATTGCAGAGATAGAATCTCATTGTGAGGGAGATGCTCACCAAGGAGACGTTTCCTGGAGGTTTTCTTGAGTGGAAAATGTAGAGGATCTGACAAGTTCTTGAGTCACTTTGCTAGCAAGATGTATCAGTTGGAATACTTCTGATGTAGAAAACAGAAATCCTGACACAAACTGGATTAAACAGTGAGAAATGTGTCATCTGGCTAAAGAGTTAGAAGTAGGATGGGGTTCAGAGGTTGCAGCTCCAATGGTTAAGGATGGGGTCAAGAATGCCAGATCTGGGAGTTCCCTGATGGTGTAGTGGCTTAAGGCTTCGGCGCTGGCGCTATTAGTGCTGCGGCCTGGGTTCGATTCCCAGTCAGGGAGCTACCCACATACCAAAAAGCAAAAAAAAAAAAAGAATGCCAGATCTTCCCAGACTGCTGAGCCATCGTTCCTTTTTGATTCATCTTCAGGTTGGTGGCAAGATGGATGCAGTTTCAGGCATTGCATTTAGACATGAAAGTAACCAGAGGAAAATGCACTTGTAGCTCTTTATTAGAAGCAAGGGAAAATATTCCTCAAGTCTCCATCAGACTTTCTCCTTATATGTCATGGCCAGAAGTATGCCAGTTTTTGAGTCAATCACTGGCAAAAGGGCCATAAGGGCCATAAGGGCCAAACAGGTTCAACTTTAGAAATAGATCCCCTTCCCCTGAGATGCTGAGGTAAATGAGGAGAGGTGGTTACCTGACAAATTCAGGGTTCACTTAGGAAGGAGGAGATTGGTGGGAATGGGTGCTGGGCAGGTAATTACAGTATAGTTTACAAGGTATCGTATGATTAATGTAGACAGTATAGTAGCAGCATATACAAGCGACCCTTGAACAACACAGGTTTGAACTGCTTTGGTCCACTTATACATGGGTTTTTTTCAACAAATAAATGTACCTTCTCTTTCTTAGGACTTCAAAAATTTTTCAAAAATTTATTGGCATGACATTGATTAGTAAATATTATATAGGTCCCAGGTATACAATTCTACATTACATCTTCTATGTGTTGTATTATGTGTTCATCACCCAGAGTCAGTTCTCTTTCCATCACCATACATTTGTGTCCCTGTCTCTTTTCCCCCAACCCACCTCCCCGCTTATTGGGACACTCATAGCATCCGAATTATTGACTGTGTTAATGAGTTTGTTTCTTCGTTGCTTCAATTTTCAGTTAACAATCAAACTAAATTTCTCCATTCTTTTCCCTTATTTTATCTACTCTCCCATCCCTCCTTCTAGCTTAAAGAAGTCCCTCTAACATTCTTTGTAGAACTGGTTTGGTGGTTTCTTTAGCTTTTCCTTATCTGAGAAGCTCTTTATCTGTCCTTCAATTTTGAATGCTAGCCTTGCTGGATACATTATTCTTGGTTGTAGATCCTTCGTTTTCATCACGTCGAATATTTTCTGCCAATACCTTCTGGCCTGTAAAGTTTCTGATGAGAAATTCCCTGAGAATCAAATGAGTGTCCCTTTATAAGTTACTACTTGCATTTCTCTTTCTGTTTTTAGAATTTTCTCTTTTTCTTTAACTTTTACCATTTTAATTATGATGTGTCTCAGTGTGTTCTTGTTTGGGATCATCTTGTTTGAGATTTTCTGTGGATCCTGGACTTGTATGTCTATTTCCTTCTCCAGGTTAGGAAAATTTTCAGTCATTATTTCTTCAAATAATTCCTTGGTCCCTTGCTTTTCTTCTGTCCCTTCTGGTACACCTATGGTTCTGATAGTCTTCTGCTTAAAATTGTCCCAGAGGAATCTCAAACCATCCTCATTTTTATGAATTCCCATATCTTTCTATTCTAAATGGGTGTTTTCTGCCGGCTTTTCCTGCAAATCACTGCCTTGCACTTTTATTTTATGTAGTTTGGTGACTTTTATTCCATTCTTCATTTCAGTTAATGTAGTCATTATCTCTCTCTGGTCCTTTATAATGGTTTGTAAGTCTTCTTTAATGTTTGCTATCTGTCTGTTGAAATTATCATTCAGTTCCTTAAACATTCTTATAATTGTTGTTTTGAGCTCTGTTTCTGATGGATCATCTGTCCCCATCTCTTTAATTCTCTGGTTTCTCATATTTGCAGCCTCTCTGGACCCTATCAGCTGCAGTTGGTGTTCACTGCTGATACTAGGCAGGCAGAGGTCTGTGGGGGAGGGGCGTTTGTGACTTTCTTTTCTTCCTGTGGCTCCAGGGGTCCTGCAGAGAGTTTGGGTGTGATTAAGCCTTTCTATTCTCAGTTTGCCCTGTGTGCAGATTCTGCCCTAAGCCTTAGGGTCAGCTGTCCTATATGCTGGTCTTTCAGATAATCCTGGTTATGGGCTGAGAAATGCGTGTGAAGACCCCCCTCTCCTCCTTCCCAGCCGGAGCATTAGCACTGCGGCTCCTCACTGCCCAGCCGCTCCCCTTCCTCTGGGAACTGGAGTGAAGTCTGGCCGCTGTGATTTTGAGACCCGGTTTGCACCTCCTGGGACCAAAGTGAGGTGTTTGTCATATCTCACACCTTGCCTCTAGACCCCCTTTCCTCTGTCCCACAGACCACATGAGGCCCGGAGCACTCTCCTGCAACCTTCTTCCTCCGCCCTCCCCCAGCGGTAGATTTCCAAGTGGGACCGCGCAGCCACTTCCCACTCTTCTATGTCTCCTTTGTTTTACCCTCTGCCTGCCTGCAGGTACCTTAATGCAACAAGTGGGTTTCTTAGCTGTGATTGCACGTTGTGTAGAGGGCCCTTGGCTGAGGTATAGGAGTTTTATTAGTTGTAATCTCCAGAGGAGTTTCAGAGGTTCCTTTCACACCACCATTTTGTTGCACCTCCTCTTCCTTATGATATTTAATAACATTTTCTTTACTCTAGCTTACTTTATTCTAAGATTGCAATACATGTAACATAAAAAATATGTGTTCATCTACTGTTTATGTTATTGGTAAGGCTTTAGGTCAACAGTAGGCTATTCATAGTTAAGTTTTAAGGGAGAAAAAAGTTATACAAGGATTTTTTACTGCAGAGAGTGTCATTGCCCTAGCCCCTATGTTATTTAAGAGTCAACTCTATGTTAATATAAGAAGAATGACAAGGAAAATGCATAGAAAAACAAGAACTCTTTGGCAAAATAGAAGTAATTAGGCTCTCAGGAAAACTATCATCTAGAGATTATGGTAGCAAAAGAGATAATGTTTGGATATGGCCAGATTCTACCATCAGCTTTAGGATAGTTTCAAAAACTCAGGGGGAAAAACGGTAGCCATTTTTAATTGCTGGGAGCCTAGATGGGGGGACTCAAAATATCTGAAAAGCTGTTTAAAATGCTATTCTGACCATACAACAGAATGGTAATAAGAGAGGTTCTCATAGGAACACATGATATTTTACATGCGCAAAAGCCAAAAAGAAAACAGTAAGGAAGGTACACTTCTGCCTTCGTCTTACTAATTGGTTTCTCCAGCACCGCTTTGCCCCACGTGCCCATTCTTCTGCCTCTCTGCACCATTTCTACTCTTAAGAAGTCAGAATTTTACCTGTCTCTGCACTTCCCTGGAAAGGCCTACTCCAGACCTGCACCTCGAAATCTGATTCTCTGGGAAGCTAGACTTCTTCAAGGAACTTTGCTTTTGACACAGGACCACTTGTTTTTCACAACTGAGGCACTTTGAGGCATCTTACAGCAAATTCACTCCCACCAAAGCTTTGGTCACAAAAACTGAGGGAATGTGTCTTTTCATATTCTCCTGGGCTAAGGACCTCCCAAAGCTACTGACACTCACAGCATCCCAAGGGGACATGTATCCTACCACCTAGGTTAGCTGGCCATGTCACATCCACCAAGGCCCAAAAGTCTTCCTCTGATTTGAAGGACACATTTGCCAACCTCAGGCAAAATTGTTCCTTCAGACTGATGAAAACACCATTTCCTTGTCCCCTAGCATGTCGTCTGACCCTCCAGCTGCGACTCCCTCCATTCCCCTGATGTCTTCCCATAACAACTCTGGACTCCACTGTATGCCCTCCTGGGAACAAACCATTTCTAGCCAATTCTGAAAGCCTCAAGTCAATATAGGCACCACAGGGCAGTGAATTAAATCTGAATTCCACAGTTTGCCAGACCAGTAGCCCCGAATGAGAACCCTTCCAGGTGAGAGATGGTCCTGGCAGGCAGCTGCCGGTCTGCTCCTCACCTGCCTCTTGTCTCATCTCTACACCTGTCATCAGGGAAAATTGACTGAGAAAAGGATTTCTTCTTCTACAGACCTAGTGCTCTTCCAGTTCCCACACCTGTGGGGACCCTGAGAGTGACAGCATCCCCCCACACCACTGGCCTGATCTAAGGCCCCTCTCCCACTGTTTCTAAGCCCAAACCAGGATGGGATAAGGTGCCAGGCCTGACTTTCAGGACACTTGTCACTTTAAGAATGATAGTCATAGCCCCAGGGGTAAGTTTGGAGCTTCCAGAGATGCTCAACACAGGGCTTGTGCTGCCAACACTGTGACTCTAGGCTACTTCACTTAGGATCCTGGACATCAGCTGCTCTTTCTACACACCTCTACCCCAGCACTGGCCACCAGCCTCTCTAGCTCCCCCTCAGATTGGTCTCCCTCCTTTATGATTCTGGACTTCAATGGACTCTGTCAGCAATTGTCTCTAGTCCTAATGCTCAAGTAGTCACAAGGGCAATAGGCTCCTGCCTCAATGCCAACTGATCCCCAAAGAGCAAATGGCCCTTTCCTGGGGCCTCTGCCGTCGGTTCTGCTACCCTTTGCTGCCCTCCTCTGGCCATCAACGTCACTGCAGGCAACCTTTTGGGGCTCTGAGGGCTTTCGCTGATAATGCTTATTCAATAAACACTTTTTGAGGGTCATTCAGTGCTATACAATGTCTAGATACCGAGTATTCGGTGATAAAAATGCATGATGCTTGCCTTCCAGAGGCACAGTCTAGTGAGGAAAAGGAGAGAGAGAATATGAGAATACAAATAAATTAATGGGATTAATGGATTCTAGTGTACCCCTTGGAAGCCTAGATTTGCTCATCATTCCATAGACTTTACCTCCTAGCACCTTCACCTAACACAATCCTTGGAGTTGAGCACCCCTTTTTAGGCGCAGAGTTGGGGGCTTTGACCTTCCTCCAGTAGTGCAGTGTGCCAGTGACATCTGCCTTCTTCCTCCTTAGCATTTTATGGTCTTCCATCTATAAATCAGATGTTTCTGAGCAATTTAACAGGCACTGGAGAAACACTGGGGACATGCTAGCCCCATCCTTCATGGATATTACAGTGCAGCTAAAGGGACAGACAAAAGTAAATAATCAGACAGACTGCTTGATAACAGTTCTGACTTGTATATACTTAGTAAGAGCCCTGCACAGCAAGGAAAGGGCATGGGATCCTTGGTTTGTGGGTAGAAGGAATGAAACACAGAGGAGCACGACCTGTGCACATAGTAGGCATGTCAGGAAGTATGAGTGCATGAAAGAGGCTGCAGAGCAGAGAAAGCCTGAGAATCAAGCCCATTGTCTCCAATAAGCTCTGCTGAAATCAGTACTCACTTGCAGCATGCCCATCTCATCCTGACTTTCTCTTCTATCAAACTAACTCATCTCCAACTCAGATCCAGATGGGTGAGACTGTGTTGGCTCAGACCTTTGGCAGGTTCCAGTCAAGGATAATTCAAGAGCCACAGTCCAATATTATGGAAGCCATAATGCTCTGTTCACCAATGTGTACCCAATCCTTCATTGCAGCATCTGACACATAGGAGCCACTCCATAATTCTGTGATATTTGTTGAATGAATACATAAATTCTGCATAATTATCCAGGCAGGAGCTTAGCTTGTGCAAAGAATTTAGTCATGATTGAACTCATATGATCTGTGGAGACAACCACTCTGGTTCATTGTAGCCGGAAGTGGATTTATAACCTCATTTGGTGTATTGGCCTCCAACTGGTAGTAGACTCTGGGTTGCATTGAGAACACAGATCGACCTCCAGGCCCAGGAGAGCTCCACGATCGTCTGAGATTTAAAGCTGAGATTTAAGGAGGCCCCTTTATGCATCCTACACTCAGCCCTCCTTGCTCCATGAGAAAGAAATCAGTGTGGTCACACTCATCTGAGAACAAAGGGGCAGTGCAGGGGAGACAGCGCAGTGTGCAGCGAGGGTTTGGGTCAGGAGTGAAGAACAAGCATGAGAGCATATTCCCCAGGTCTGCAAGAGCTATGCCCTCTCTGACAGTTTCTAGTGGCCCCTGTGCTGAGAGTGACTGACTTTTACTCAGAGATCCAGCAGGGGCGGCAGCACATGTTGCTTAAAAGTACAGCAGGTTTGTAATTTTGGCCTCAGACAGTAATTACAGCTGCCAGAGCTCCTTGGAGAGATAATTACGGAAAGGATTCAGCTCATTCATTTTGTCTACACACTTAACCATCAATTAAATCATTACTGTCTGATCCTATTCCAGAGCCTAGAAATGTTCTGTGAATGTATAATTTTGAAGGGACTGAAGTTTGTTTCCAGATGGTTTTAAGTGAGAAATTGCCCATTTCCAGAGCCAGTGGAGGCCCGTGTGTGTGCTTGCCCACGGAGGCAGAGCCAAGGATGTCTGTGTCTTGTGGTGTCTAAGTCCCTGGAGGCCCGTGCCATGCCGCAGGGTAGGGGCAGGCCCAACACATTGGCAGGCGGTGTCTTTGATCTGTCACAGAGCTCATGATTTTGCAGAGCAAGATGACTACTGGGACCTAGAGGTCTGTGGCTACAGACAGAAGGGAGGGTGGCTTGTTTGGCCAAGAGGCTTCCAGGAGGGTCCTCCCCTGCTGGGATGTTGCAAAGGCCCTGGGCCACCTTCCACTAACTCAAAGCCAAGGATATGGTCTTTTCACTATGGGAACCTGGAAGAATGTACTATTTAAAAGCCTGTGCTCTGGAGTCAAACCACTGGGTTCACATTTTGGCTCTCCCACTTCTGAGCCGTGTGTCCTTGAGCAAGCTTCTGAACTTCTCCAAGCCTGATGTTATTCAACTTTGTAACCGCACAACTATAGATCCCACCAAATAGAGCTGTGGTCAGACTTACTTGAGAAAATGATGTAATATCTTTAACGCAGTACAGTGTCTGGCGCTTGATGCATGCTAGGTAAATTTTAATAATTGATGTTATTTAACATACAGGTATGTACAGGGGAAGGAGAGAAAGAAGCAGAAGTGAGAACCGGTGTGTTCAAAATGTGCTGCCATGAGGCCCCTGTGTGTACTCCTATACATACATCCTATGATAAAGTTTAATTTGTAAATTAGGACAATCAGAGATTAACTACAATAACTAATAATAAAAGGGGACAATTATAACAATATACTGTAATAAAAGTTATATGAATGTGGTCTATCACTCAAAATATGGTATTGTACTATGCTCACCTTTTCACTTTAAAGAAACACTTTATTGCTTTTCTTGGGCATATCCACATTGCCAGCACCACTTCTCTTGAGCTTTGGGGCAATTTTTAAGTAAAATAAGGGTTACTTGAACACAAGCACTGTGATACCTCAACAATCAATCTGATAACTGAGAGGGCTACAGAGTGGCTAACGGGTGGGGAAGCATCTACAATGTGGATACACTGGACAAAGGGATTATTCATGTCTCTGGCTGAACAGAGCAAGACAGCATGAGATTTCATCATGCTACTCATAACAGTGTGAAATTTAAAATGTATCAATTGTTTGTTTCTGGAATTTTCTATTTAATATTTTTAGACCACAATTAACTGCAGGTTACTGAAACTGCAGAAAACAAGACCGCAGATAAGAGTAAACTACTGTACTTCTTTCAGCTTCAACCCAAGCATAGCCTCGTGTCTGTGTAAACATCTTGGTCGTCTCTCCCATAGTGCTGCTTTGTTGTTATGTTTGCTTTCCTGAATAGACTATAAGGTCCCTATAAACAGGGATGGCATCTCATTCATCTCTGATTCCTTGGACCTTTGTGTGGGCCCCAGCAATGAGTAGGCAGTCATATGGGCTGCATGAGAAAGAGATGGAAGGAGGCAGGAAGGGAGCCCCAGCTTCCCACATGCTCAGCATGAGGTGCGTAAGCTCCTTTCTTGACTCACAAAGTGGAGATTCTTCACTGACAATGATTTCAACAGATTTTTCCTGTTTAATGTTCTACCCACTGAAAAGCTGAATGGAAAAGGCTTTCACTGACAACACCCCACATTTTGCCCAACAGCACAGGAACTCCCTCACTGGAGGGGCTCTTAAGAAAAGGCTGTGCAGACCGGAAGGAGAAATACAGCTGGGCTTCAGGGTTCTACAGGCTTCCAGATATTATGAGGTGATTTGGTGACTTTGCTTGTGAAACTGAGGAGATGAGAGATGGAGAGGCAGCAGGAAATGAGGACAGAGGCTGGAGGAGGCTGTGACCTCCAGAAGAGCTTCAGAGCCTCGAATCTATTCTGAAAACAGCCTTTGCAGGGCGGAGGTGCTGTACTGAGTTGTAGGGGCCTGGCTCAAGGCTTGGAGGAAAAATCATTGCCGTTGGTGGCTCCTGCGGAATAAGCAGAATGCACACAGGCACCTCGTCAGATCTTAGCTTCTGTGCTTAGGGATCCATAACCAGCTACACTCATCAGGCAGAGAACAGGGAGCACCACACAACTCCTGCTCCAAAGCAGGAAGCATCCCATGCGTGTGTTGTACTGGTTCAACGAGATGGTGGGCCTTTATTTATTGAAATTGCATGCTGTGATTATTTCACTTCAGTCTATACTAAAAATGGCAACTGTACCTACTGTGTCTCCAGTGTTGTGTGGCATGTGGTTTTGTTCTCCAGACTTACTGAAGTGGTTGGCAAACTCTTCATCTGCTACACACATAAAGACTTCTCTCAAAATAACTCACCTTTTGTGGGTCGTTCATTATAAATCTGCAGTGGGTACACTGACTTAGAGGCCCATCTCTACCACTTCCACAGAGATCTGAATCTTTCTCTCTGCCCACCCCTACAGTCACCACCGTTGCCATAATGCCCAGCTGTGGTTTCATGGTGGCATGAGTTGGCAAAAGGTGAGACACCTCTCTGGCTTGGTTATTGAGTGTTGGGCAGTGGCAGGGCTTAGGGTGGAAGAGAAAACCAGAGCACAAGGCGCCTTAGTCTTCCTAGAAGAGGAAGGATGGCCAAGGATATTACTGATGATTACAGGGAGAAGAGGTGTAGGGTAGAAAGGTGGTTTTACAAGAAGGCAGAGGAGCAAAGGGACTCTGCTACCATACTCCAAAGTACATGGGCTGCAAGGGACTGAACAGCCTTCTTTTGAGAGAGCTGCAGAGAGGGTTGTGACTTCTAGGGAGAACCAAGATTCACTTAAGGTATGGAGATGTTTGAAAGGTTTTAATAAAGAGTCAGAAATGTGGAGGATGGCAAATGGAGAGCACCAGAGAAGGGCTAGAGATGGTTCAAAGAAGGGGTTCATTCAAGGAAGGGGAAGTACCAGACAGATAGGACATGGGTGGCAGTAGGGAGAGGACAGGTGACTGGACAGAAGGCAAGGGAGTGAGGCCTGGCAGGTTTGGTTTCAAGAGGCAAAGTCAGCCTTACCTGGAGAAAGCAAGGTGGCCAGGCTGTCCTGTGGGTGGGACAATAAAGCCTCAGCCACTCTTCCAGACTTGTCTGAGAGAGGGCCTGACTCATCTTCCACCACGCATCCATCCATCCATCCATCCATCCATTCATTCATCACCCAATGTTCATGAGCCGTGGCTGTGATATGTCCTTGGCCCTCCCATCCCCTTAAACCCTTCCCTGCCTACCTGAGCACCATCTCCGCTCCTGCTGCCCTGGACTGTCCTGTCTCACCTGCTCATCACTGTGTCTTACGTTCTCCCCCATGCCAGTCATTGTCCTCCTGACAAGCACGCATATCTTGTCCATAACACAGTGCCTCAGATTAATAATAATACCATGTTAGCTTTCCTACATTGAACACCTACTCTATCCAGGGTATCATGCTAAGCACTTTACATGTATCATCTAATTTAACCCGCACCCTGTGAGGTAAACTCTATTCCCTGTCCAGATGAAAAAAACTGAGGCTTAACTAACTTCTCCCACATCATGAGGCAAATAAGTGGTAGAGCTAGCATATTGAGGTAGATTGTGTGTCCATGGTTGCATGCCTCCTCCTCACTCTTGCAAGGGTCTTACATTCCAGTAACTTTAGACTTGGCCTCGTGACTTGATTTGACCAACAGAGTATGAGTGGGGTGACAGTTTAAGAAGCATCACGTATTTCTGTTCACCCCCCTGAGCTTCTGGCATCTGTCGTGAGAATTACCTACATCCTGGAATGAGAAGACACAGAAGCAGCCTTCTACCTGTCTGGAGCCCAGCAGAGCTGCAGCCAACCCACAAACCCATGAGCAAAAAAATAATTTTCACTGTTGTAGGCAGCTAAGATCAGGGAGGCAAGGGCTGGGAGATAGTTTATTGCAGCAAAAGCTGACTAATACAGGTTTAAGTTGAGATCTTTCTCATTTCATACAGAGCTTTTAAACCAGTATTCTTCTATCTCAGTGCTTCTCAAGCATAGACACCAGAGATTTCTGGACTGGATCCCGATTGGACCTCTCTTCACCCCCTTAGGAAAGGCTTTCTTTCTTCATCATTCCATCATCAATTGAAACAGGCAATCGATAGCTCTTCCAGTTGCTCTCTTCCTTTTCTTCCCCTACCCTCCTGGAAAAAATTAGCAAGTACCTACACATCCCATCAATCTCTCAAACCTGTTTCTCTGCCAGTCAGGCAGCTTCGAAGAAGACACAGCTGTACAAGTCAGACACCACCAATTTCTTACATGGTCAGTCAGTTTATAGATCACACAGCTATGCTGGTTCTAAAAGATTTTCCCTTTCTGTGCTGTTATTATTCATTTTAGTTAAAAATGTAAAACTAAAAAATGGCTAAGAATTTTCTGTCAAGTTTTTTTGTTTTTATCCTGCTGGCACTGATTCACTATCTCTTATGATCTCACATTCCCAAATGATTTGTCATGTAAGTTTTTTGCTAATTTACTTTTAGTTGTTTTGCTTCTGCTGTTTCTTCCCCACCTAATCGTCTTCTTCAATATCACCATAGTTTTCAAAGCCAGTAGGACATGCAGTAAACAATAAGCAGTAAAATTGATTAACTGAAAGCACTTAAAAAGAATCCTGAAAGCTAATGGAGTACTCTTTTTTATTTTAATAGTCATGTTATGTTCTGTGGACTTTTTTTTCACAAATGTGTTTTTAAATGTTGTATTCTGATAAGACTATACTTTGTAGTTGCCAAGATACGATGCCTTCAGATTCGAGCATTATATTCCCAGTTATCTTAACGTGAAAAGCTCTGAAGTGAAAATGTGGTTTTGCTTCTGCAGCATTCCTTCTGTCCCCTTCTGAGAAAAGAACCCCATTTTCTTTGAGGACTTACCTCTGCTCCCTCCCCATCCATGTGGTTTGGGTAGACCTAACTCTACCTTCAGCTCCGGGAGTGGCTCTTGGTCCCCACTTCAGGCTGTGTCCAATTGGTACATTCAGGCATTGGTTCAGGGTGGGAACATGACCCAATTTAGGCCCAGAAGTTTTGTAGGAACTGTCAGGAAGAGTCACCTCTTTTCTCTAGACTTGGGGCTGTGAGAACGCAAATGTGGAGTCCCAGCTACTCCCTTTCCCTCACAGTAGTAGAACCTCCCCTAGACTGGTGCAAGTCAAAAGAAAGAATTGCTGAGAGGTGGGTAAAGTGGTAATGAGTCCTGATGACATTGAACCTCTGGAGGGAGGGAGAAGTTGATAGGCAGATTGAGATATTGTGAAGTAGTATTGATGATGTCACTCAACATCTCAGCACTAAACAGCTAAACAGCTCAGGGTAGAACTGCCAGCACCTGACCAACATGAGAAGGTGAAGCCAGGAGAGAGAGTGGGTGGGAAGCCTCAGATAATGGTTCAGGATGGGTAGCTGACAGGGTACTGGCCACAGAGACTTTGCCAGGGACAAGTTTCAGCAATAGTAGAGGTAGGCAGGGTGGTGGGACCTCCACCAAAGTCAGCCATGCAGAAGCTATAGCCTGGAGCTGGGACCAGAACCACCAGTTAAGCCAGGGCCAACCTGGTGCACGTAAGTGGAATTGGGACTTTCAGGTGACAAGGGTGGTGCTGCAAGCTATGCCCAGTTCTAGGGGCTGCAAGAATAACTCTCACCCCACCTGACATGGAGCGGAGGGTTCTGCTGCACATTCTGCCTTGAGAGGGTTCTGCTGCACGTTCTGCCTTGAGAGGTGCTTGTGGGAGCCTCAGGAACCTTGGGCCTTGGGAAGAATGGAATGGCACTGATGCTCAGTGCCTCCTCTCGGGGTTTGTTTTAATGATAGGTAATAGATGCCAGATGGAACTAGCTTGGGATTTTTTGTGAGGATAGAGGGAAGTTTCTTGGGATTCAAGAATAGGAATATATCTAGGATTCAGGAAGGACTAGAGCTGGAAACTTTTGAAAACCTGACAATATTTATGTTCTCTTTCACTCTGCTCTCTACTTTTTTTTACCTCGACCTCGTCTCTCTCTCTCTCTCTCTCTCTCTCTCTCCCTCTCTCTCTCTCTCTCTCTCTCTCTCTGTCTCTCTCTCTCTTTCTTCCCCCTCTCTATCTCTCTGTCTCTCTCCCTCCTCTTCACCCTTGCCCACTCCCTCCCCTTCCCTCCCTCACTCTCTCCATCCCTCCCTATATACCTGTGTGCGCACATGTGTGTGCGCGTACGTGTGTGTGTGTGTGTGTATTGTCATTTCTCTGTCTCTTTTTTTCTTTTCTTCTCTTTCCTCATTTCCCCAAAATAGAATGTTTCATTCTCTTTTCTTGGGTTCAGTGCCCATGCTTGGTCCTAACAGCTGAGCCAGTGGGGTGAAGCAGGGAAAGACAGAGGATTAAGAGAGAGCCATGTCTTACAAGCATGACTTCCAGAGACTCATTGCTGTGGGTTGGGGCACTACAGATGGTGGGAGGGGAGTGTTGTCAGTGTGAGCTGGGAAGACACTCCTAACCCTCCTTGGCTGGCCATCAGCATATTTATCATCAGTTCCCATGATAGTCTTCAGTGGTCCTGATCTCTGCCCGCACACATTTATTCAGCCAACATTCACTGAGTACCTGCCATGTGCCACATGCTATTCCAGGCACTAGCAATGCAGTGTTGAGCAAGGCAGGTAAGATCCCTGCCTCCATGGAGTTTATATTCTGGTGGAAGGAGACAGACAAATCACAGAAAAAATAAATAGAAAATAGGTCCTAATAAGTTTGAGGATGGAAATATAACCAAGAGATGTGATTGGAGTGACTGGGAGTAACTTGTGTGGGGTGGTTGTGAAGGTGACACTAAACAGAGACCTGAAACAAGAAGCAGACTGCTAAGCAAAGACCTAGGAGGAACAGAGAGAGGGCAGGTGTGGCTGGGACCCAAGAGTCCTCAGGAGTTGGGGCCAGGGCAAGGAGGTGGCTGCCCGGGCAGTTCTGATCTCAGCCCATGGTCAGAACGGCCAGGAAAGAGGAGTTGAGCTCAGCCTGTACCCTCATGGGTTTATCTTGCCTGACTGGCGAGGTGCTTGCAACAGAGCCATGAGAGCTCAGCTTCCTCACAGACAACACCAACGATTAATTGATCCAAGATTAGCTGCCTTTCCCAGTCCTTACTAGACGCTCAGTCACTATTCTCTTATCCCCTTATTTCCAGCCCCTTAATGAAAATTCAGGGCTCTCAGTTTCTATCTGATCTGAGCCTCTACTCTCTGTATCTTCCCTAAAGATTATTTCCTCTCCCTATGTGGCTCTGCGATTCCCTGAAGAATGTCTGTCTGCATATCTCACAGGTTCTGATGGTCGCTTTCCCTTTCTGCTCCCAGCTGTACTCCAGGTTTGTCTGCTGGTCATCTGTAGAGGTCTCTCCCTGCACCGCTTACCCCAAGCATGGACACAACCCCTCCTCAGTTCCCCAGAGCACAGCTAGTGCCAGACAGGAGAATTTAATGAAACTTTCCTAAGGGTTGGGGATAGCATAAGGGATTACAACACAAAAGAAATCACGTAAAACTGAAAATCGTATAACAAGGGAAAGAAACACTTACTTCATGTCATAAATGTCCCTGCCAGTGGGAAACAGCCTGCAAGAAATACAGTTTACATCCTTATGCAGAATAGTACAGCCTCTTATGATCTTAGCCTCTCCAGCTGGGATAGGATCTCGGCTATACTGTTGATAATCTTAGCCCCGCAGTTGCTCCCCGGCTATACTGTTGATAATCTTAGCCCCGCAGTTGCTCCCCAAAGAGCTTCTCCTCTGCCCCTGGCCACAGAAACTCTCCTAGAAGTGGTTCATTCATCAGGACCCCAGGCAGAAGGGAGGTATGCAGCCAAAGTCAGTGTTCTCTTTACTCACCTAGTGGTACGCGTGCCTGGAGGGGTTCCTGTTTCTAATTCACACAAAGGCCCAGTGTTAATAGCATTGTGGAGAGATACATTTCATGGCCTACTATCAGTCATATTTTTTAGAAGAGAACAGATACTCAAATAAGAGAAAACTAATTGTGTGGGTAGTTGTTTTGGGTTTTTTGTTTGTTTATTTTTTTGTTTTTGACATTGTGAGAACCTTTGAGATTAAAAGTTAAGGTAGAAATAATACCAAAAATGTTGATATTATTATAAACATATCAATATAAGCTGCAGGTATTTATCCCACATGCTATCGCAATAGGCTGCAGATTCTACAGCTGTATTCTTCAGTCTGTGTAAACTCTGGGAATGAATGGCCGTCTCCAGGGTCATATCTGCTGAAGCAAGTATCACTCACTACCAGATGAGGCTGGTCCCAGCAGGTGCCCAGGAAGGAAGTAGCCCCGTGCCTGTCATCTCTCCCTCTGGTGGACTGTAGAAGTAATTTCAACACCCCCTCAGTCATTCCCTTTTCATTCCAAGCCACTCTCCTTAGGAAGGAGAAACCAAATTTTACCTCCTTCAAAAGTTGCCACTGACTGGCCATACCTATTAATATTTCCTAAATCAATTTTATATTTTGTACCTTTTCTCCTGATGCCTCCTCACCTATAAAACCTCTCCTCTACCTGCTGGCCATGTGAATCTTACATAATCCTCAGGTTCAATTTAAGTGTCACCTCCTCTGTGAAGTCTCAAGTGACTACACCCCACTTAACATGAAGTGCTCCCATGGTACTTTGATTGTGATTCACATTGATCACTTACTAATGGTAGCTTTGGCTTTATAGTTAATTAATTTATCCGTCTTCTGTCTTGACTGTGACCCTTGGAGGTCTGAGTTTGTGTTTTCTCCCCATGGTGAAAAGTAGGGTCTTTCATTGTTCACTGTATTGATGTATCTAGCTGATCTGGGCTCATAGCTCACCTTTGCTACAAATGGCAATTGAGCCTTTCCTCTGTGGTCTATAGAGAAGGTTCCAGTATGTAAGGGAAGATTAGATTAAGATGCAGTCAACACAGAGCTCCTCACGGTGGGTAGAAATCCCCAGAAAAGAGATACAAGGTATCCCCACATGCCGCAGGCTGGGTGTACCACCTTCCAATGCCTCCTTGTGTCAGGCAAATGAGAGCTAGAGGACATTGGGTCTTGTTTTTTAGCCAGAATACGCCCACCATTCATAAGTGGTAATTGTAATATCCTGAAGTCAAGTTCATAGGTGAACAAATTTAGCATTTATTGTTCACTAATGTATAGGGTCAGCTCGAGGGTGGGAGGTAGTTATGAGACTCTTCGTTTATCATCTCCTTGGTATTTGTATTTGTAGCTCTTTGTTATTTTTCAGAGCTCCATTTGTCCCTTTTCAGGAAATGCTAAATTTAAACACTCTGGTCCTGTTTGGGGACCTGCCAATTAAAGCTCGCAGGAGCTGACGCCAACTACCTCCTCCCCACCTTCACTGACCAATACTTCCATAAGCCAGGATGATGGGGACTGTCAGGCAGAGGGGCACTTCAGCTGCTCCCACATGGTCACTCAACTCTGGTCTCCCTGCCCTCATGTGGTCTCCAGTCCAATCTCTAGGCGGCTTCCAGGGTCCAAGTCCTAAAACACAAATCTGATCGGACCTCTTCCCTACTTAAAATACTTCAGTAACTGCCCTTTGTCCAGAACAAGATCAGGTTCCCTGTCTTGGCATTCAAGGTTCTCAGTGACCCTGTCTCCATCTCCTCTTGGAATTTTATGTTGAAGCCATATCCAGTTACTGATGGTCCACACTGTGCTTCCTATTCACCCCACGTCCTTGATCCTCCTTTCATTTCTTCTTGTGCTGTCCTTGCTACCCCTCCTTGCTTGACTGGATGTAGGTCATCTTGTAAGCTTCCGCTCAGCTGCCATTTTTAGGAAGCATTCTGAAGACCCTCCTGTAAGTCAAATATCTCTTGTCTGTGTTTTCTTCCCCTAGAACCCTGCACTTACCCCTAACATAACATTTGGTGCCACTTGATATTATCTGTGTACGTGTCAGCCACGGCACATCCACCGCTTCGTGAGACTCAAGGCTGTTATTCATCATTATATAACCAGTACTTGGCAAAATGCCTGGCACAAAGTCAGCACTGAATAAATTCTTGTTGGATAGAATTCCAATTTTTTTCTACATTACAACTTGGAAAATGATTGCTGATTTGTTAGATGGACTCTGCATGTCCCATTTTCAAATCTACAGGCATAGTGTTTCTGTTAATGTGTAAAAGTAACCCAGTGCTTGCTCTGAAAGCCAAAGAAGTTTCATTTTTCTTGAGGACTAAGTGAGCCCTACCTTTCTTTCACTACCCAGTTCTCCAAGTGCAAGGTGACACCCTTGAGAGTTAAGACAATGGGATCAAGTTCCCAGTCATTGTCTCGGATGAGACTTGTGGCAACACAAAAGCCCAGATAGTTCTCATAAAGATCTCTGTAAGAGAAACATCTTAGTTTAAAAACAGGTTGGGAATTGTATGACCATTTTCTCCAGAAAGCTCACAATTCCATTATGCGTGGAATCACCATACTGGCTGTGTATCTCAGCAGTCTTTCAAGATGCCTCTTCGCATTACCTTCATCATTTGTTATATTGTGGCATTCTGTTCAAGTAATGATCAATCAAGTTTCTCTTAAAACAATCACTTTGCATAGAGAAATAGGGGATTCAGTTAATTATTTATTCTTCAACAAATATTAATTGAGTACCTAAAATAGACAAAAATTCTTGCTCCAGTGGAGCATATATGCTAGTGGGAAAAACAGAAAATAAACATAATAAATGAGCATATTATATAATATTGAAGGTAATAAGCACTATGAAAAATACAATAAAGCAAGTAATGGAAATCAGAAATGTGGTAGTGGTTTTTTGGTTGGTTGGTTGGTTGGCTGATTTTTTTAAGGGGGGGTATAATTTTGATAGAGGTACTGTAGGCCACAGGGAGAATTGAAACAACTGAATAAACACTTGAAGGAGATGAGGGAGTAAGCCAGGTGGATATGCAGGCTGAAGGAACAGCCAATACAAAGACGTTAAGTAACTTTGTACAGGAAACAGCGAGGAGAGCATTGTGGGGGGTGCCAAGTGAGCAAGAAGGAGAGGAATAGGAGATGAGATTAGGAAGCTAATGGGGTGGGCAGGGCTCAGGTTCCATAGAACCTAGTAGATCTTCATAAGGACTTCAGTTAATAATCTGAGATGACTAGGAAACCATTGCAGGATTTTGAAGAGACACATGTGACATGAGAGGTTATAACTGAGCTCTCTGGTTCTGTGATGAGAGTAGACTGGTTAGGGGCCAAGGATGAACATGGGGAAACCTATTAGGAGCCTACTGCTTTTGTCCAAATGGAAACAGTAGGGGCTTGGATCCATGTAGATATGATGGTACTACTGAGAAGTGGTTACACTCTGATATATTTTGGAAGGAGACCTAATAGGATTTCCAAATATATGGTATGACAAAGAGAAGTAAAGGATGCATCCAATAGTTTGGGCCTGAGCAACTGGAAGGATGGCGTTGCCATGAGGAAGACAGCAGGTGAAGCACTTACGCAGGGCAATCAGGAGCTGGACTTAATTAAATTTGAAGCATCTGTTCTACAAAGGGACATGAAGTGGCAGTTAGATGCAAAAATCTAGAGTTCCAGAGAAAGGCGAAGCTATAGTTTTAAAGATGGTAGAAGTGTAAATGGAGAGAGAAGAGTTTCAAGGACTAAAAACTGTGACATTCCAACATTTAAAGGTAAGGAAAAGAAGAAAAACAACAGAGACTGAGAAGGAGGGAGTCATTGCAGTAGTCAGAAAACCAAGAGTGTCCAAAGACAAAGAAGAAGAAATTGTTTTGGGGAGAAGGGAATTATTAGATCTGTTGGATGTTAACCAATAGATATATGATTCTTCATTTATCATAGGTCAAATAAGGTGAAGACGGAGAATTGACATTGGGTTTATCAATGTGCTGAATACTGGGGACATGGAATTAAATGAGTTAAATACTGCCCCTCCCAATTTCTATGTACCCAGAACCTCAGAATGTAACCTTGTTTGGAAATAGAGTCTTTGCAGATATATTTAGTTAAGTTAAAATGAGGCTCATACTGGATTAGGATAGGCCCTAAATCCAGACTAGTGAAGACTTAAAAGACCATGTGAAAACACGGAGATACACACAGGGAGAATGCAGTGTGACAATGGAGGCAGCAATTAGAATGATGTAATTATAAGCCAAGGAAAGCTAAGGATTGCTAGCGCCTACCAGAAGTTAAGAAGAGGAGTTCCCTGATGGTGTAGTGGCTACCAATATCATAGGCTGGGTAGCTTAAGCAACAGAACTTTATTTTCTCACAGTTCTGGAGGCTGGAAGTAAGAGATCAGGGCACTGGCATGGCTGGATTCTGGTGAGGACTTTTGCTGGTTTACAGGTAGGTGACTGATTGCTCACTCTGTCCTCTCACAGCTGTCGGTGCTGTGGCCTGGGTCCGGTTCCCGGCTGGGGAGCTACCCACATACCAAAAAGCAAAAAAAAAAAAGTTAGAAGCTAAGAAGAGGCAAGAAGGGATCCTTACCTAGAGCCTTCAGAAGGATGACCCCACTGACACCTTGATTTCAGGCTCTTAGCCTCTAGAACTGTGAGAGAATAAATTTCTGTTGCTTTAAGCCACTCAGTTTGTGGTATTTTGTTATGGCAGCTCTAGGAAATGAATACACTTGGTATCTTGGTCAGCTTGAGCTACTGTAACAAAATATCATAGGCTGGGTAGCTTAAGCAACAGAACTTTATTTTCTCACAGTTCTGGAGGCTGGAAGTAAGAGATCAGGGCACTGGCATGGCTGGATTCTGGTGAGGACTTTTGCTGGTTTACAGATAGGTGACTGATTGCTCACTCTGTCCTCTCATGCCAGATGGAGAGAGAGAAAAAGAGAGGGCATGAGCAAGTCCCCTAGCTCTCTGGTGTTTCTCATTCCATGATGATGGCCCCACCTTATAACCTCATCTAACCCCGATTACCCCCAAAGGCCCTATCTGCAAATACACATCACGTTAGGGGCTAAGACTTCAACATATGAGTTTGGGAGTACACAATTAAGTTCATAGCACTGGTATAGCAGTCATTTATCTCTGTACTTCAATTTTTCTCACCTGTAAGATATGGATAATAATAGTACTTAGAGGGTTGTGGTAAGGAGTAAATGAATTAATATAAGTAATATTTAGAACAGTACATACTAAATGCTATGTAATATTAACTTATGATTATAAATCTAAATATTTAGATTTGAAATTAAAACACTAATTTTCACTTATTCTTTGGTTAATTCTCACTTAGCATATTAATTTGACAGATTTAATTTTCTTAAACTTCTAACTACCAATTTCAGGCTTAATCAGATTTTCTTAAATATTTCAATAAAGAAAAAACTTACAAATCTAGCAAGAAAAAAAAATCCCCTAATATTTTAATCATAGGTTTTACCCTTTTTCTTCCCTCATGTGGATAGATGGAATTCAGTGCACATGCTCAGGCACACACACAGACACAGCACTCACAGCCCAGCTTTCTGAGAAGACTTCATGTACTCATTCACGTCTCTCATCACCCTTGATTCTATAGTCATTTACTGACAACTGTAAAGTCTTCCAAGAGTAGGGTATGCATTAGTCATCTTTGCACTTCTAATGGTCAGCACATTGGCCTGGTGCTCAATAAATGCTCATTGAGTGAATTAATGAATAAATGTAATGAATGTAAACTTGGAATAACAAACTCCAAGTATTCTCTACGTCATTGGGTAGAGTAAGTTTTTCCTTGCAGTAATTCCCTAACTTGCCCTTTCTTTTTTTCTTTTTCTTTTGAGACTATTTTTCAATTACATTTTACATACCATATTATAACAGTTTCAGGTGTACAGCACAGTGATGAGTCATTTATATAACTTACTCAGTCCTCATTTTGATACATCTGAACATAGCTATTACAGTGTTGTTGACTGTATGCCCTAGGCTGCACTTTACACCCCTGTGACTTATTCTGTGACTAACAATTTGTACTTCTTGATTTCTTCCCCTTTTTTACCCATCCCTCCAGCTCTCCTCCCATCATCCCAAGTCTAATCCCCATCTGATGCCACAAAAAGTTACTGCCACCTTATTGACTACATTCCCATGTTATACTCTATATTGCCTTGGTTATAGCCTTGTAACAATCAAACTAAACTTCTCCATCCCTTTCCCTTATTTTACCCCTCCTCCCATCTGAAAGAAGTCCCTCTAACATACTTTATAGTACTGGTTTGGTGGTGTTGAATTTCTTTAGCTTTTCCTTACCTGAGAAGCTCTTTATCTGTCCTTCAATTTTGACTGCTAACCTTGCTGGATACATTATTCTTGGTTGGAGATCCTTGGTTTTTCATAATGTTGAATATTTTCTGCCAAGCCCTTCTGGCCTGCAAAGTTTCTCATGAGAAATCATCTTAGAGTCAAATGGGTGCCCCCTTATAAGTTACTACTCGCATTTCTCTTGCTACTTTTAGAATTTTCTCTTTTTCTTTAACTTTTGCCATTTTAATTATGATATGTCTCAATGTGTTCCTGTTTGGGATCATCTTGTTTGAGACTTTCTGTGTTTCCTGGGCTTGTATGTCTATTTCCTTCTCCAGGTTAGGAAAATTTTCATTCATTATTTCTTGAAATAAGTTCTTGATCTCTTGCTTTACCTCCGCACTTTCTGGTAGATCTATGATGTGAATATTGTTATGCTTAATGTTGTCCCAGAGGAATCTCAAACCATTCTCAATTTTTTTGGATTCTTTTTTCTATGTTGTTTTGATTGGGTGTTTTCTGCTGCCTTTTCTTGCAAATCACTGCTTTGCTCTTCTACTTCATCATTTGGTGACTTTTATCCATTCTTCATTTCAGTTCATGTAATCTTTATTTCTTCCTGGTCCTTTCTAATGGTTTGACTGTCTTCTTTTATGCTTGCATTCTCTCTGTTGAAATTATCATTAAGTTCCCTGAGCATTTTTATAATCATTACTTTGAGCTCTGTTTCTGAGAGGTCATCTGTCCCCACCTCTTTTACTTTGATTGTTGTTCAGATTTATTTTAAGCTCTCTTTCTCTGGTTTCTCATTCTGGCAGCTTTTCTGTTTGTATTCTGCTCCTTAACCCAACACTTAACTACTGCAGCTTCTTTGGTATTTGCTGCTGATACTGGGCGGGCAGAGGTCTGTAGGGGAGGGACATCCGGACCCTTTAGGTCTGTTCTCAGTTTGGCCTGAGCAAAAGTCTCAGAGCACACCAATGCTCGTTGCCACCAGCCTGGGGCTGCAGACTTAAATAGTTTTCCAAGGAAGATTACAATGTGGGTAGGGCTGGGTGCTCACTGGAGAAAGTGCCTCTGGTATTGGCAGAGTTGGATGAAGTGGGATCCCAGTGAGTCCGCAGGATAGAGCAAGTAAATCTCAACAGATCATTCTGGTTCAGATTTGGCCATCTGGGGGCAGGTGCAACACAGGAAGGATGGCACCCACCAGCTGGCTGCATGAGAGGAGGGCCCACCTAGGAAAAATGGCACCTGTCTTCCAGCCCTTACACCAAAGCCACATACCTCATTCTGCACCCACCCCTGTATACCTCCAATGCCCCCTGAGTCACTGTGCCTCTGCGGGAGCCCAGGGTGAGTACCCACGAGTGATTGAGTCTGCACAGGCACTTTAAGAGGACGTCTGGGTTATCTGCAGCCTTCTCTCCCAACCTGACAGTCGAAGTCCCCACTGTTTTTCATAGTCAGATGTTATGGAGCTCCTCTTCCCAGCACCAGTGCTTCAGGATAGGGTGCCTGGTATGGGCCTGGTTCCCTCACTCCTCTGGGGAGAACCTCCATGGTTGAGATATCCCTCCTGATTCTCTACTGCCACCGAACATTTGGCTCCTTTCGTGTCTGCACCCCTTCTTCCAGTCCCTCCAGGGCCTCCTCCTTTTTGTATCTTTAGTTAGAACATGTCTATTCAGCTAGACTTCACATGGTTCTCCATGTTACTTATGCAATAATTTAGCTGTGATTTCAATGTGTTCACGGAACAACACAGGCACAGTTTACCTGCTCCACCATCTTGGATTTCCTCCTTCACTTGCCCTTTCATCTGCAAAACTGACAGTTTCTTACCTTTTGAATGGCTCCTCACTTACAGCTCTCGCTTCTTGCTTGTTTCCTATGCACCACTCTCAGTAACAGTCTGCATGTCACACATGCCACTATTCACCATCCTTTCTCTCTAGGCTGATCTGACAGTACATCCTAATACATGTTCCTATGAAGTCTGGACTGTTCAGTAATCTTTTCTGAACTGAGAAGCCTTTTTAGAAATGCATTGTAATGGAGTTGGCATTCAAAGTGCAGTAATTTTCAGTCCTGGGCATGGTACTTAAAGAGCATACATTTGGATCCATAAACACACGATGGCAGATCCTGGCTCTGCCATTTATTGCCATTGTTATTTGCTCTTTCTCAGACTCAGTTACCTCTGTAAAATGTAATTGTCAAATTTATCACAAAGGTAAAGGTGAGCATTGAATAAGATAATGTATGCAAAGCTCTTAGGATAGAGCAGGATGCTTAAGTGCTAAATAAATTGTTTACTACCCAAATGGACTCTAATCTTCCATGCATTTGCCCCAGTCTCTTGACTGTAAGTGTAGTTACATTCACACTGCTTTATTTCTTTAATGTACTGATTCTTTAATGGGTGAAAGGGAGTGAAGGAGAAAGAATGCCCTCTTTGGAGAAAGGGGTAAGGGAAGAACCTATTCAGAGTGGGCATTGCATGTTTTGTGATAGATTTACAAAGCTGTGGTAAGTAATAGTCAACCACATTTCAAGATTTTTATGTTTTTTTAAATAAAATTTTAAAATTCAAGTTTAACAATATTAAGTGCATATAAGATTGAATCATGTAATGAGTCACTTCAATTTTTGACAAGCTCCTTAGTTCAAAACCCTTAGATAGTTCCTGTAATCAAAACCCATTTTCAAATTCACAGGAAGATATTATCTAATGATCCACTCATTCTTTTCATGTTCTTAATTTGAGGTCAGTTTCGATGGCCTCTCTCACATCAGCTGTCACATTTGTGATCTAAATGTCACTTCACATTACAGTTTTTATTAGGCAGTTCTCATCTTTGGTTTCAATTCAGTTTAATTCAGATCAAATTCATGTCTCAGGACAATTGAATTTCCTTAAAATCGCCTCTGTTCAGATAAGATTATAACTGCTACTCCTGCTGGTTCCACTGATTTTCCTGATACCTTCTGAACCCCTGGCACTGCCTAGGAAGTGACTGGATCTGATAACAAGATCACGGCTGCTTCTTCCCATGGATATGGTCCAACACCAGCACTGGAACAAGCAAGGCCAGCCTTACAACCACCAGTGCTTAAACCACCATTTTTGTCTCCTGTCTTGGTACCACAAGCCCCCACCAAATTCTTACTGTCAATGCTTTTGTGAATTATAGAAAAATATTTTTTGACTTCATTTAACAGAAATATTGGCTGAGAAATAGCTTTTTAGATTATAAGAGTTTGGAAAGGTGTTGTGATTTGCTTATTTTGTTTTGTTAGGTTAGTTGAGTTTTTCCATTCTTTTTTCCGTGAGACAGACAAAAAGGAGTTGAGCCCTAGGAGAAGTTTGTTTTCAAGAAGCTTCTCTTGCAAGACTCCAGGTAAAGATGACTCCATCACTCCACAAGACATGTTGAAACTCCTTTATCCCACCATCTTGTGGATGGCAGACCGATTCTGGGTGCTGCTGTCCAGAGCACTCCATCAGACACCTAGGTTGCTTGCATATTTTGGCAATTGTAAATAATACTGCAATGAACAGAGTGGCACATGTATCTTTTTGAATTAGTGTTTTTGTTTTCTTAGGATAAATACCCATGCAGAAGTGGAAATGCTAGGTCACATGGTAGATCTATTTTTAGTTTTTTTGTGGAAGATCCATAGTGTTTTCCATACTAGTTTGCAGTCCCACCAATAGCACACAAGGGCTCCCTTTTCTTCACATCCCAGCCACCGTGTTATTTGTTGATTTTTTGTTAATAGCTCTTCTGACTTGTGTGAGGTAGTATCTCATGTGGTTTTGATTTGCATTTCTCTGTGAAACACAAACAGACTCACAAACAGAGATCAAAGTGATGGTGGTTAGGTGGGAGATGGGGGATGAGTGGAAAGGATGATGGGAAATATGGTCAGTAATATTGTGATAAGTTTTCATGGTGACCGATGATTACTTGGTTTAGTGTGGCAATCACATTATAAGGTATATAAATGTTGAATCACCAGAAACATATAATATTGTATACCAACTAAAATAAAATATTTTGTTTGAGACTTGCCTTTCAGAATCCTCTCTATAGACCTCCTCAGCCTCCTTAAAGTTCATTTCTCCCTCCTTTTTGCTCCTAGGCATTTTAATGTACACCTCTGTTACTTAATTTCTCATGTTAGAATTTCTCCTCTGTGAGGCCCTTGAAAGCAGGGTATGTGTCTTACTCATGCGGCTGTATCCCCAGCATCCATCACTGCCTGGCACTTGTTTGGTATACATTAAAAATATGTGGATGAAAACCAAAGCAGTCTTTTTTTCTTCTTCCTACAGAAACGATGACTATGGGTAAGAGGACTGCTTTGCCAAGGACACAGTAGGACAAGCATCCTTCCAAAATCTTTAGTGACTTTTTCTAGCCAACAGCACCCAGATGACTCCAGTGACCAAATGCTCAGCTGTAATCACAGCAATAACTGGCCCTCTTTCCAGACTGGGTTTGGTGAACATGAAACGTCCAGCTGTCTTCAGGTGGCCTAAGGTGGTGTGCTAGGGGAAGCACGTCTCTCATGATGCAAGATCGGACTCTAGAAGAAACCAACTGATGCAGTGACAGTACTGAGAGCACCTAGAGGATCAGGACTCAATGATTGACACACAGCCCTTCGTGATAAGGTCACAGCACCTGCCCTGGCAATGTCATGCTGACAAGTTATTTGCTTTGAATGCCCTGGAAGGACAGAAAATTTTTAAATATATCCAGGTGCTAACTAGGCAGCAGGTCTAATTCGTACTGGACTACCTTTGAGCTATTAGCTGTCTCCAGAAAATAATTTCACCCAAGAAGTGCTCCAGTTCCACAAGGAATAGGCCCAGGAGAGTAATAGGATAAGCAAGCTCTTCCCCTGGAGAAAATCTAGAGCAAAGAGGGCTAGTTCACAGCAAATTCACTGCCCCCTCCCATGCACAAGACAGTGAGTACCAGTTGATCATGGCCCTCTCTCCTGCTAAATCCAGATTCTGAGGAGTCAGAAGCCTCAACACTGTTTTCTAGATGGCCAACTGCCACTTCCTTTCAACTGGTGTTGGCACTGGAATGAAAGTCATATGTCATCTCTGTTAGAGAGGCATACATCTCCATGGTGTAAGCACTCTAGAATACACTTTCCCAGGCACATTTGTCCACTGAGGGAGCAGCCTCAGAAATAGATATACCACTGTGTGAGCTGAGTTCATGAAGAGATAACACAACGGTCCTGTGACTGAAGGTGCAACTTTTGGCCTTCTGGGCCTGAGTACCTTCTGGGTTGTTTCCATATGCAATAGCCCAGAGGCATAGCCTTAGGTAACCATGATGGCTTTCCTTTTCACTTCCAGATACATATATCACTTTCATTGCACTTGGGGAATAGAAATGCTTACAAGAGTGAAGGTCAAGGGCTCTCCCAGGGTATCTCATTCATTACTCAGCTTCCTTTGTGACCATGTCACCATATGCACTGCACTGCCTGCTGTGTTCCTCATCCTCATTGCTTCTGCCTCCATATAAATGAAACCAAAGGCCTCAGCAGACCCTGGGATGTAGCTGTTACTTAGTGGTCCTCTCTCTCTCATGATGGATGCAAGGTACCCCATCCACACATTTACACCACTTCTCCAAGATAACATTTCCCTTTTCATACAATACCTTTGCAGCAAAATCCAGAGTTGATGGTAGCTTACCTACCTGGGAAGCTCATTATTTTTATTTGAATTAACATGTCAATGTGGGACTGACTGGGTGGAAGCAGGATCATTGCATGTCTTTAGAAAGTTCTCATTGAGACAGCTGCCTGGTGTAAGAAACTACCCTGATGTAAAATCTAAAAAGGATGGAGGCCTTTGGTTGTATTAGGCACTGTTACTACTCTCCAGCTACACATGTTTCCCAGCCTGCCTAATTCATTTCCATCTCTGATAGGCTCTCAATCTCTAGGATCAAAGGCGACCCAAGGTTCTGCCTATGTTTGATGACAGGAAGAATACAACTCTCTTTACACAAGGTCCTCTTTGCCAATTTCTCCCATTGAGACATCCTCCACCATACCAGTGTTTGGGACCAAAGCATGAAAGACTAGTGGCATCAAGATAGTCCGCAGAAATATTATCTCAAAAGCCAGGCAGATGAGCCCAGAAGAATGGTCCCAGAGAAACCAGACTGGCCCCAATAGATGTCAGTCAGCCACCCCAATGAACTTTGACATGTCCTTGGCACTAAGCCTTGGTAGGAGATCCTGGAGCTGCTGTGCCTATTGTTCCTCCCTGAACATCTTCCTGCCCAGAGAGCTAGCAGCCCTGCAGCACTAATGAGTAGGCTACTGATTTGTTGTTAGGAAACAGAAAGTGGCTTCGTAAGGGCCAGCAGATGGAGGCCTGCCCATATGGCAGGCAGGTGGCTTTGTGTGTGGAAAGCTTTGCCTAGCCAGTCCAGCTGTGGCCAGAAGCCAATTATAAATTTGAACTCCCTGAGCCCATCTGCAACTTTGTCTCTGTTCTCTTGTATTCTGTTTGGTTTCCCTTTAGTTTCCTAGTAATAAATGTTCCTTTTGAAAAATTCCAACCTGTCTCATTGAACTTGGGGGGAAGGGTATTCTCCAACATCTTTTTGCAGATAGAGAAGTAAATTAAAGTACCTTGAAAAAAAATGGAAATGGCAATGGAAAGAGAAACACCCTGGTTAGATTTTAGGAAGAGGCCTTGGGGAAAGCTGTCTCCCCCGACCCAGTGTCTCCCACACTCACCTGGCACTGATTCTCAGCCCCTTCCCCTTGCTGCTTTTGTCTTCAAGGAGATCTGCCCTGGATGTGTGTTGCTGCAAAAGCATCTTCTTCTCCAGGGAACTGGGCATTTTCAGCAGGCAGTGTGGTATCTGGGAAGCACGGTGGTGCGTGACCTCAGGACAAGTAGGGGAGGGGAGGGAAAGCAGTGGTTTCTACAGTGTGGATGTTTTCAAAATTCTGCAATAGTCATGGCTCTAAATGGAATGATTTAGTCCTCATGGCCATCAAAAGAACTGCATTTCATAAGAGAAGAAAGCTATACTCTCATACTTATGCCAAGGGGAATGACAACAGGTACATATGCAAAATGTCTTGCTATCTTCATGGCCATCCTGTTCTGTGATGGTGGGCGTTCCAATTATCTATTGCCTCATTACAAATCACTACAAAGACTAGTGGTTTAAATAGAAAGTTATTATCTCACATTACGTGGGTTGCCTGGGCTTGGGTGATTGCTGTCTCTCAGCATCTCATGGGTGCTATCAGAGGGCAGCTGAGTCTGGTATCTTCTGACTGCCTGATTGGATGAGATATCCATGATGGAATTTTCGCTCACATTCTGGCTTCTGGGATGACTAGACCAGCTGGAAGCTGGTTGGCATCTCTCTCCACATGATTAGCTTGTGCTTCCCCACAACATACAGGTCTGAAGGTAGTCAGAATTCTTACATAGTAGCTGGCTTCCCCCATAGCTAACATTACAAGAGGTCCCATAGATGCTGCAGGGTTCTAAATAATCTCTGAAGTAAGAGCATCATCCCCACAACACACTATTGGTCAAGAGCAAATCATAGGGCCAACCCAGATTTAAGGGGAAGAAATTGCACAAGAATGGAATACAAGGTGTGACTCATTGGGGACACTTTAGAGACAGTGGAGATGCAAATTGGGATGTCACCTAATCAGAGAGATTCCTCGATAGTTGTCACTTTAAAAGTACATGTAATACTTAACATACACAAGAGTGGAGGGAGTGGGTGAGTAGTAAGGGACAGCGGAGGGGAGAAGGGCTATATCGATGGACACTTCATAGAACATAAGCTAAAGAAAGGCAGCTAGTTATAAAGCTTACAATGTAAGAAACCCTAAAAAACAAAAAACAAAACAAAAAAAAACTCCATGGGGAGTTCCCTGATGGTGTAGTGGCTTAAGGCTTCAGCGCTGGCGCTATCAGCGCTGCGGCCAGGGTTCGATTCCCAGCCAGGGAGCTACCCACATACCAAAAAGCAAAAAAAAAAAAAACAAAACAAAAAAACAAAAAACAAAACAGAAACCCTAGCGGGTTTCATTCTACTGACTGCTCAAAATCTTGAGTTGGATGCTTTATCTCCCTCCTCTGAGTTAACGTAAAGGTACACACAAGACATTTCTATGTTGGGAACATACTTAGAGATGAAAAGGCTAAGTATGCTAAGTAGAAGTTCTCTGTCCCTTTTCTGAAGACTTCACTTTAGAAAGAATTATTTCAGCTGCTTAAGAGAGAAGGATTTTACAAAATCTAGTTTTAATGAGCATAACTCTGGCAGCTGTCCCCTTGCGTGAAGTTACCACACCAGTAAATGGTGCCTTCTCCAGCCTGCCGCTCCCTCTCCTGCAGCAGTCCTGCTGTATGGAATAGGCAGGGGCCAGCCCACTGATCTTTACTCTGCCTTGGCCTCCATGTAACTCAGCCACCTTCTGGAACAGTCAAATCAAAGTTATACAAAGTGATTTAATGAACTGAGAAAGGACACAAAACGTGGACATGCGGATTGCCAAAAACAATGTCCGCAGCCACGTGTGCATCCTGAGAACGCCGCTGGCCATTTGACTGTCCACAGCCACTGAAGGCTGCTGAACGTATCCAGCGTGGAAGTGCTCTGGAATTGCCACCCACACTCAAGCCAGAGAGAATGGCCTCACCTATTGCTTTTCTGTCCTGTCTCGGATCCCTGCAAAGAGGATCCCCGTCACACACAGGATTCTGGAACTGGTTGATGACATGGAGCACAACCAGTGAGGCTGAGTGGCCAGTGAGACCTCTCTGAAACTCACCGACAAGGCCTTCTGACTCCTCCCCGTCCAGTCCTCTCTCCCGGCCAGTGAGAGGTGGTATTCCGCAGTATCCTTTCCTAGCCGCAGGCCCAGTGATGTCTTCCATAGAATTGCTGCTTGGCACCTCATTTTCTAAGACAAAGAAAAGTCACAGGCAGTGCTCAGAGAGTTCTGATGTGTCTCTGAGATGCCTTTTCTGGAGGAGAGCCCCAGATGAATGGGGCCTTTTGTTATAGCGCACGCCATTCCACCTTTATCCAACTTTGAATGAAATGGGCTGACCTTCCTGAAAGAAGTGAAATGGTAAAGTAAGAAAAGAAATGATGAGAGAAAAACTGCCCCACTAATTGAGGAACCATCCTAGGGAAGACCTATAGGACACGTCCAAGAAAAATAGGAAAAGAGAGCTTTGGCCGGTATGGTAGGGGCTGCAGGAGGAGAGCGCTGGTCCTCATCCCTACACCCAAACGTGAGGCACACAGAGGCTCTGGGCAGTTCATGGAACTGCCGCCCGTGTTGCCGATGCCAGCTATAAAGCTCACTTTGCCCATTCTCTTAATATAGCAGATCTGTACATTAGAAGTATTAGATATATGGATCGGATATATTAGATCTGATTAAGGACCATGACACAACCCACTTCTTTTTCCACACAAAAGTCGGCTTACCAGACGTACCATTTTTAGGGACAGAAAACGACCCTACAGTCCCATTTCAAACAGTGCATACCGTCAGCCCACTGACACCCTGCATTAGCCCAGTGGGACTCGGCTGACCACACGTGCTGTTTGAAATGGGACAGGACCGTTGTGTTCTGTCCCGTTTAAGATGGTACATATGGTCAGCCTACCCAAAAGTCTCGTTTGTCACTTGCTACCTAAGCTCCCTGGGTATACGGGCTGCAAAATTAAACCAGAAGTATAATCACCTCTGTCCCTTCACTCCCTGGTGTCTTCTCACTGTGTCCAGGAGCTCTGGGCCTGGAAAGGACTAAGAACCAAGATTGAAGATGACCCTGAAGGTCTCAGAGGATCAGAAGCCAGCCCCGGAGTCCAGTCACCTTGGCTAAGCCTCAATGGCATCAGGGCCCCCCAACTTTTCCACAGGCCAGCTGATGTACCTCCTCCTAGTAGGTAAGAGAATAGGCCAAAGGGACCTTGGCCACAGAGGCTGCCCCTTAAGTCACTGCTACTGCCTCCCAAAACTCCACCATAATATAGATTTCTCCGTGAAGGCTGGATACGCATTTCTGGACCGTTAAAAGTGTATTTATCAACATGAAGGTTATTTATGATGAACAACACTGTATCTTATAGTTTACAATGTATGGTATCACTTACTCATTTTCTTTATTTTTGGAAAATAGAACTTGTGATTCCAAACAGTAAAGTTAGAAAAAAAAAAAAGTTAATACCTTCTTGGCTCAGTACTAAATTCATTATGCTTATTATTGCAATAATTATCTTTACCTCAAAGCTATTTCCAAACCAGCATTTGACATAGTAATATTCATAGTTTTCCCTATCAAGTGAATATCACCTCCAAGAGACTGACTTTTTCACAATTTAAGTAAAATTATTTTTGCAGGGTGACAATATGCAGATTTGAATTTATCAAAGAAAGGCAATGTCTCTAATTCACGAAACTCAAGGCTTTCAGATAATAAAATCATTTCTTTGAATACATGAAGATACTTTTATTGAGGCCTTTAGAGATGAGCTAATGGGCTATATAAACTGGTAAATAACCCTTCCAGAAACAAGATTTACCTTCACTCAAAAAAAAAAATGATTTCTTAAAATATATTTCCTCAAGAAATTTTGGAACTAAATTAACATTTTAAGTCTAAAATAAAGTTTTCAAATGATCCTTACCTTAAAGGCATACTAGAAAGTGCAAACAAGACAAGAACTCAATTAAAAAAAAAAAAAAGGCATTGCCATAAACTGTACATTTCTTAAAGCAAAACCAATTGCACTCTCCCTGCCTACAGGTCTGCAAACTCAGATTGGATCTCTGCCGAGAGCTCACTGGGCCTGCTGGATCCGGCAAGGCTCACGAACTTAATTAGACAAGCAGCAAATCTGCATTATGGCCAACATTATGGTCAGTATAATTAGATTGTGTTTTCTGGATGGAAAAAGTGAATACACAAAGGCTTTATTGAGAATAAGACCCAAGTGGCCCTGGGCCAAGCCCCCTGAAGAAAAGTGGGTATCTGAGCTACCATACAAGATGGAAAAAGAGCAGCTACATGCTGTTTTCCACATTGGAACTCCTGGGGTTGAAAGTACTTCCACCAAAGTAAATATTTTTCTAAAATATATATTGGTTTTACTTTGTTCTCTGCAAAGTCAAGTGTCACACTATCTTGAACAGCACTGATAAGGTTTGAAAATTGCGTTTGTTTGAGTAAAATGAACAAGAAGACATTTAAAGTTTGCCCAGTGCTTTCCATACCTGAAATCCAGAGGAAGCTGCCTGCCTGACCTGCTGGGTGGACCCCAGCCCTGACCAGTTAACACCTGCTGGCCCTGTCACAGCGACTCCCTGGCCCAGTGAGACTCAGCGCATGCCGCAGCAGTCCACTTAGCAGCTTCAGAAAAACTTCTGGAGTTTCTGGGTCAAGAAAATGCAGTTTTTGCAGCAACTGCCCCTGGGTTTTGGTTGTCCCCACTCTGAAAGGTGATCCTTTTTTCCCAAAAACAAAATCAAAGCATAGGAGAATAAATCTATGTCATCAAACACTGCGTGTTCGTGCAGCCGAGGGTAAAACATAATTGAGGCAACCCAAATGCAGTATTCTTCATTTTTTTCTATGTTTTAAAGCTTTTTAATCTTGAATTTTTATGGCACATAAAAATGAAATTTCAAAAGACGTAAACAATGGACTCAAAGGAAATCCAAGGGACTTTAAATAGTTCCATTAAAGCAGAAAAGTTTAGTATTCAAATGCTTGTTATGTCTAGTAGACCAAACATTGACATTTGGCTGAATGGCTCTGTTATGTCAATTCTTCCAGCCCATGTAAAAATAAAAAATAGCTGTCTCCTTAAAGGACTGTCGCAATGTGTGAAGCTTCAGTAGGACCCATGACACATCAATGGGCACCTTCTGGCTTGAAAGAGAAGAGCAGACTCAGGAAATCCCAGCGTGGTCCTCACATCTGATTCTTCCTTATGGAGGGCAGGTCCTTGTGGAGGAAGGTGTTTATATAAATGAGGGATGAACTCATGACCTTCTTTGATTCCACGGAACAAGGTAAAATCACTAGTTTGGAAAAGCACATGTCAGGCTTGAAACTGTAATTATCCAGAGGTTAAAGACTGAGGATAAAGATTAAACTTTTACCCAACACTTGAAACTATTCTAGTGCACGATCTCACTGCGTTGCATTCTATAATTACAACCCAAAGCAGTGAGATCAGATCATGCACTAGAATAGCCTGCCCCTTTCTGGTAGATAGAAGCAGTGGTAGAGGCCAGCTGGCCCTAGAAGATGCAAGAGGAAATCAAGCCAGTTACCTCCAAGCAGAGTGGTGGCTGGAGGCAGCCCTACCTGGGGACGGGGGGGCGGGGTGGGCAGCTGAGGATCTGCTCTGCCATTGACCAGCCATGTTACGTCCAAGTCTCATCTTCCTACTATTTTCCCAGCCCTCAGGTGTCCCTGCCCAGACCCTTGGCAGTCCCTGGTACAACCAGGTCACAAACATACCTAAGGGAGAATAGCATTGCTCCTGTGGCTGTAATTGGCTCCCACTCTTTTGGACTTAAGAGGACTTTGGCAATCCCCACAGGGCTCAAGCACACAACTGAAGTGTGGCCACAGGAAGTCCCTGCCTGGAACTTCCTGCCTTGCCATAGCTTCTCACTGATCTTCACTCCATGGTGTTTGGAGTGAAGCACATGCAATCGTAAGTGTGATTCCTGTGTAGGAGCAGCTCAGAAGAAGCTGGTGCCCGGTTTCATGTCCCTTGTAGGAAGAGAAAAAAAATTTTTTTTTTTTTTTTGCTTTTTGGTATGTGGGTAGCTCCCTGGCTGGGTATCGAACCCAGGCCACAGTGCTGACAGCACCAGCGCCAAAGCCTTAAGCCACTACACCATCAGGGAACTCCCGAGAAAAATTATTGAGAAGAGCATGGCCCCATTTAGAGCTGGGAGACTTGGCCTTGTGTATCTCTCTACAGCAAGGGCTCCCTGGGCTTCAGAAATTGCTACATGGGAATGGCAGACACAGAGCAAGGCCTCATGAGTACACTTGCCCACTGGGCATAAATAACCTCGGTCTCTCAGAAAGTCCTGTCTCTAGATACCTATGGCCTTCTGTCATGGAACTCTCCCTCTCATTTTATGCAAGATTTTACATGATATTTATCTTCTTACTCTGGTCTTGCAGCCAGGAAAGGTGCCCCTAGGGGTGACCCTACCACTCTAAGGCCGTAATATGTGGGTTGAAGAAAGGATCATGTCAGAGACTATAGCATTATGTGTAGGGTTTTTCAGAGCTGCTATTTCTGGTCAAAGATTGTTCGCGTGTATTGTTTGCAATTGGATTGCTAGCCTGAGGAGCACTGGACAAAGACCAAAAAACAGCATGATGTAATGCAGAGAGCCGTGGACTGGGGCTGGGCCCAGAGCTCTGTTCCTATCTCTGAAGCTGAGGACACCCCAGTGGTTCCCAGCTTCTTCTCATTTGAAGAAGGTTGGCCCAGTGTGTTCTGTGCTCCTCTACCTCTGATATCTGTGTGTCTCTGGAGGTGGGGTCTGTGTAGTCCTAGACTCCTATTGCCGACAAACCCCAAATGCATAAAACCTACCTCCGGAGGAGGTTTTATGTGATTTTTAGAGGACATAGGCTCTCTCCCCTTCCCTTTGATTGTTTCTCAGTTCCTTTTTCAATGGGTTTTCATTTTTAACAAATGATCTGAAAGGGATTTGATGTTTAGAATGTCCTGAATGCCCTTTTAACTATCAGTGATGTCTACTATGCATCATAGACTGACAATCTAAGCAGAGGAATTTCCATTTTTAATTACCAGTACAGGTTCTCTCAATATACCCCGAAAGAGCCCATCGTGGCCTGCAAGTAAGCTGGAGGGAGGAAAGAGGGCAGCGGCACAGAGACTTCTCTGCAAGAAGAGCTTCTTAATGAAGAAGTCAGTGTTAGATGAAGAAAAGAATGAGAGACAGTCTGTGTGGTTGGCAGGAAAAAGGGGTATGCTGAGTGGCCTCCTGTACTGGCCTACTTCTTCAAGCAACAGTGTATAATCCATGGCCTTGGTTGTGACAGAAACCTTTATCCAGGGAAGCCCATAGATTTGTCCACAGTTCATGCTGCTCAACCCTGTACTCTAATAATATCGAGACAGAGGCATCTGGGGTACCAAAAACAAGTACCTTCCTCGTCCAATTTGCATAGCTCACACAAGCCAGTACAGCCTGCCCACCCAGCCCACATGTGCACTGGTTTGAAATGTGGATTTCTACCTAGGGCCTGTTTCTCTATTGACTATGAGAATGTGTTTGCAAATAAAACCACTCGGTCCATTCTATTAATCTAATCAATCTAATTAAGAATATCAATCAAGTTTCTTGGGGAGGGAGGGAGAGAAAAGAGAAGGTTTGTAGGCACTTTTTATAGATGGAATACATTTCCTTTCAAATCTCAAAAGGAAAGGACTAGGACCTTAGCCATAGTCAGCTAACACCTGAAAAGTCTCTTCCTCTAGTGACTAAAAGCTCAAACAAATAATTTGCTCAAAATTGACTCAACCTTTGGGCCTGGACCACTGAACTGAAACCACCCAAGCAGGTACTCTCTGGGGCAGGGCTTAACCCCCCTTGGCTTTAAGTCCTGAGGCTCTGTTCCCCTTGGGCTAAATGGCCATAGATCCCTGGAGGATCTTGGAACCTGCACAACAGAGACCAAGGGTAGGTCCCATGCTGGGGAAGCCGCAGAGTCTGTGTGAGACCCAGCTTTTCCATCCATGCTGACGAGCCCTGACCCTTGGGCCTATATAGGAAAGAGCCCTGTGCAGGTGACCATCAGGTAATATTATATCATTTCCTGGCCAGCAGGGCTTCTCTAGCTGCAGCCACACCTTTCACACCACCAGAAGTCACTGATCATGTCCCATCCCCATCAGTGGCTTTCTTTAGTCTTTTCCCTGCCCAAAGTCTGCCCACTCTCCACTCCCAAGCGTTCCACAAGCTGAGCAAACATTAGCAAGACCTTAGAAGCTTTCAGCAGAGACATAGTCACCAGGCTCAGGAACAGAGACTCTGAATAGGCCACCTGAGCCCAACAAGCACACCTGTCATGCCCAGCATTCAACTAGTACAAGCTTGTTAGGTTCAGACAATTAGCCTCCAGAGAAAATCAGTTCATAGCACCCTGCCCAGGAGGGTTTCAAAGGCCAAACCAGGTGTTCCCTGGTGGTGTAGTGGCTTAAGGCTTTGTCGTTGGTGCTGTCAGCGCTGCAGCCTGGGTTCGATTCCCGGCCAGGGAACTACCCACATACAAAAAAAAAACCAAAACAACAAAACAAAACAAAAGCCAAACCAGAATGATTGCAATAAAATGTTTTGAGAGTTCTAGAGAGTCTGGCACATTTGATTTTTATTTCAAAGAGCAGAGTAAGGCTGTGACCATTCTACCAAGTGAATGCTGAGCAAGCAGCTGTCCCTCCTGGGAGCTGTGGGGAGACAGGGCCAGGCACTCAGCTTTAGGCGGGGAGCAGTACCACTGCCAACCACTTGAGATGATGTTGCCTTATTCAAGAATATATCCCCTCCCTCCTCAGGAACAACACTCACCAATTACTGCCTCAATTCGGTACCTATGTGAAGGGCCATCTTAGTTCCAGAGCTCCATGTGGGATCAGTTGAGGCCTGTGTAATTTAACTTTTCTCTTTGCCTGTGCATGCTTCACTCTCTCCCAACGGGTATTATTCCAGAGAGCACACCCCTAGAAATGCCTTGCATGCAAGTTGGTTTCAGAGTCTGTTTCCTTGGGAGCCTAACCTACAATACTCTCCCAGTCCCATCACTCAGTCGTTGAAAGTGCATGCAGGAGTTCCCTGATGGTGTAGGGGCTTAAGGCTTCAGCATTGGCACTGTAAGCGTGTGGCCTGGATTCGATTCCCAGTCAGGGAACTACCCACATACCAAAAAAAAAAAAAAAAGAAAGAAAGAAAGTTCATGCAGAACTTTGATCAGTTCCTCAAGTCCACGAAGCTCTCTCTGATTTATGTGTCTTTATACAAAGGATTGCTTCTACCTAGCATCTTCCCACCTCTCCTCCCTGCTGTCCACTTAATAGAGCTAACTCCTGTTCATTCTTCAAGTCTCAGCTAAGATGTCACATCCTTTGGGAAGCCTTTCCTGATTCACCAAGCTCAGATGCTTCACTTCTGTGTTGTCACAGCATTCAGTACTATCAATATTAGTGCAAAATTAAATAATTACAAAGCATTAAATGATGATCCATGTAATCGTCTTCCCTACTACACTATATCCTCTGTGAGGGCAAGCAATGTGTCTATCCTGTCATTGTATCCCTGGTGTATAGTCCAAGACTTAGAATACAATGTGTACTCTAAAATATTTGTTTAAAAAATGGATAAAAAGTAGGAAATAAAGAAGCCCTAAGTAAGGAAACCCAAAGTAAGGTAAAAGGATAAGAGAGAAAGGGGCATATTTGATACATATTTAGGTTGTAAAATTAAGGGCTTTAGTGACTGATTAAACGTAAGAATAAGAGTAAGGAAGAGTCTAAGATAACACGTAGGTAGAAAATGTTGCTATTTGGTGAGAGAGAGGTTGCAAGTGTAATTTTTTTTTTTTTCTTTTTGGTATGTGGGTAGCTCCCTGGCTGGGAATCGAACCCTGGCCGCAGCGCTGACAGCGCCAGTGCTGAAGCCTTAAGCCACTACACCATCAGGGAACTCCTGCAAGTGTAATTTTAAGCAGAAAGAGAATTAGAAACAGCCCAAGTTTGAGATATGTATTCTATATCCAAGTGCAAATGTCTAGCAGACAGGTGAAAATAGGTTTGGAGCCAAAGACTCAGGCCTGGACTTGGAAATCATTAGTGTATCACCCAAGAAATTCCCTTAACAATTTACTTCTTGCCAAGAAAATCCTGCAGACCCCCATCGGAGTCTCTCTCCATTCTGTCCCTACGTTGCCTTCTTACACCACTCAGTAGGTGCTCGTGTTAATTTGCTGGGGCTGCCATAACAAAATACCATAGATTGAGTGGCTTAAACAACAGAAATTTTTTTTTTTTTTGTATGTGGATAGTTCCCTGGCCAGGAATCGAACCCAGGCTGCAGCACTGACAGTGACGAAGCCTTAAGCCACTACACCACCAGGGAACTCCAAATAACAGAAATTTATTTCTCATAGTTCTGGAAGCTAAAGGTCCAAGATCAAAGTGTCAGCAGGTTTGGTGTTTCCTGAGGATTCTCTCTTTGGCTTGCAGATGGCTGCCTTCTTGCTATGTCCTCATATGGTGTTTTCTCTGTGCACCCACATCCCTAGTATCTGTGTGTCCAAATTTCCTCATTTTATAAGACCAGTCAGATTAGATTAGGACCCACCTTAGTGTCTTTTTAAACACCCTATCTCCAAATATAGTTACATTTTGAGGTGCTGGGGATGGGTAGCACTCCAACATATGAGTTTTGCAGAGGGGCACAGCTCGGCTCCTAACAGGTCTCCACCTCTTCTCATCCTCCTTGCACATCACTGCCCCAGAGGCAGCCAGCCCACACCTGCCTAACACAGAACCAATGTCTAGGTGAGCTTTTCCCTCAAATTTCCAAGATTCAGACTTCAGTGTGTTATAAAAATAGATGAAAGTAGGGGTTATTCTGCCTGAGAGAGAGGTGAAGAGGTGGTAGGAAGACTCGGAGAGTGAATAAGAATTCACCAGTTACAAAAGAGAGGGACATTCTAGGCTGATGGACCTCAGTAAGCTAAGGTACCACAATGTTAAACTTGATAGCAAGTCTGGGGACAATTAGATGGTGCTCTTGTGGAGGTGGGATGTGGAAGAATGGTAAGAACTGAGGCAACAGGGGTTGGCTAAGGACATAGACTAAAGAGCTCTCCTTTTGCTATAAAATCAGCCAATGTTTTATCTAAAGAGACACAGACAGGGAGTTAGAGGCTGCTCCAATCACTCAGGCCGGAAACAATGCAATTACTTGTAAAAGGTTGAAACACTGCAGCATGATGTGAAGGCAAAGAGCTATTGGGATGGGGGCAGGGGCCGGAGTGGTGAATAAAAGATAAAAAGAAAAAGCTGAGGAAAAAGAAAAGTGAAAACAAGGGAAGAAAAAAGAGAAGACATCTTTTTCAGATCTAAATGATGAATTTTAGTATCCCCGATGGGATTCCGTTGAGTTGAGCTCGGCCTCCTCCAGCAGCCGGCGTTCTCCTCACAGACATTCCCAGCATCAGTCAGCGCCTCTCAGCAAAGTGGAGGATACTGGGAACAGAGAAGGTCCTAGAAATTAGGGGTCAGGGGGTCGGGCAATATGGAGGCACAGCAGGAAAAGGACCACCAGTGATGACGGCGGCAAAGAATTCCAAGAGGACCTAGGAAGTGCATGAGGTTAGCCTTAGTGGGCTGATTGGGTGGGCATTGATATGTCCAGTTTGACTGGTCATTAAGGGAAAACAGTCAGCTCAGGGCTGGGCATACCGATTAAGAACCAGTGACCTGGGTTTAACCCCACTGAAGACATGCTGGTGGCTGCCAAATGGCTTTAGTTCCCTCCCTCGGGATCCTGGGGCAGGAAAGCAGAAGGATCAGGCACTTGCAGAGGAGGAAAGGGAGGTCAGTGTGCATGGTCACTGCCCTCACTGGTGAGCTTGCAGCCATGGTCAAGGCCAGAGGGTGAACGTAAGGAAGGCAGAAGAGCCGAGCTAACGATGTTAGCCCAACCGCAGGCAAAGGGCCAGCAAGCCATCTTTTCCTTTCCAGTGAGTAAGGCTTGCTCTGAATGAAGATGATCATTTGGCTACTGTGTATCGATCAAAGCTGTGACTACCTCCGAGGTAAGTTTAATTTTTCTCTATGAAACCCCTGATCACAAGAACGGAAAAGTTTGCACTCTGAGTCTGCCCCATAGCTCATCAGTCCTAATTGGTTCGAGGAGCGAGTTGGGGCTTTACTGCCTCGGGGATCACGACACGGAAGCTCTCGAACTACTGGTGTGGGCAGTTAGAGCAGAGAGACCAAGCTTGTCCCTGTGAAGCCAGTGGCTGACAAGAGAGTGGTGTGGGACCTGAGTCACCGGTGGGCAGAGAGGGAGCACCTGCCTGACTGGACAGAAGGACTCTGAGGCCAAGCTCTTTGCAGCCCACCCAACTCATCAGGGCGATAGCAGCCAATGGACTTATTAATCTGCAACTGAGGCATCCCACTGCATCCTCACAAACTCTCCAATAATTCTTTAGACTTCATTAGTATTGAATGGGTATTTCATTGTAGAAGTAATGTAGGCATGCCCTAGAAAACCAAGAAAAACTTCACCCACCATGCTGACTCCCCAATAGTTAGTGTGATACAGTTGGAGTTTTTCTCCACTGGACCTTACCCATCTTAATTCACAGTCTCAAAGTTAGGAATTGGGGTGCTCATGGAAGAAAAGCAACCAGAGCACCTTTAGCATAAGACTTTGTTTTAAAATGCCAGGCATGAGACGTTTCTAAAAGAGCATTCTCACTTGAGGAAGAAGTCTGAGTCAAGCACTATTTTTATAAGGTTTTAAGAGGAGGAATTAGCTGAAGTTCAGCTAATTTGGGGTATAGTTCAAAGATGGTTCTCAGAAATAGGAGGAATTGTTTTTAAGGATAAGGAACTATTGTTTGTGATTTTACCAAGAGGGTGAAGAGGAACAGTTAGGGGCTAAGGTCACATGGAAGAGAGGTAAAGAGGAACATCTAATGGGGGCAAGGACATGCAAGGGCCACACTAGAAATTTCGTCTTTTAGTGCCTCTTGCAGGGACAAAAGGCAAACCCAGGTCTTCTGACTCCTGGCCAGAGTTTGTTCTATATTCCCATAGGTTCCCCCATCCTTTGCACTTTGGCAGTGATTGAGAAAGAACTGTGGATATCCTGGGCCTACCCATGGAAGGAGAGGTTGAGATAAGTAAAAGCCTGAACAGCAAAGGCAAAAAAGTGGATGATTTACAATTTTGTTCTAGGGATGTGATTTGTCTTCAACTGGACCAGAGCCTGCAGGAGCTGAGTCCTAGGAACTACTGGCCTGCAGCTGCAGGTGAAGGGAATTCTGCCTCTAGGAACTGAGACAAGTCAAGGGCTTCCTTACAGCAGTTCCATTTCCTAATGATTTAGCTCTGGAAGCATCACTGTGTCAATAATTGTTGTTCCTCTTAATAAAACTCTTCTGAGCTCAATCCTCAGATTTGTCAGCTCTCAGCCTGGGTGGCCAGGGCTGCAGCCCATTGTACCCTCTCCCCAAGGGACAATCGGCCTCGTGCATATTAGAGCTTTCCTCCCTCCCTCACCCCCTTGCTGTGCCTTTAAGAAATGCAGGAAGGCAAAGAGAGTCTGGAGGAGGGGTGGGGTCTCCCAACAAGACTTCTGAAAAAAGGATCCTGGGAGTTTTTGCCAGAAATGAAGCTAAGATTCCAATTCTGAGAAGTTGGGGGCGGTGTGTGTTGGGTCAGGCCTCTGATTGGACTGCAGAGTCCACTGGGGAGGAGGAAAGCAAAAGTAAAAGAGCTGGGGAGAGGGGAGAAGCCCTCCCTGCCCCACCCCAATGGACACTCGCCCAGGCCTAGAAGCAGGGTACAGCCACTAGCTGGGGAGGGTAGGTGTGTGTCAAGAGTGATGCCAACAGATGCTGGACCCAGGAAGCTCTCTACCCCAAGTCGGCCTGCAAGGCCTCCTGGGACCAGCTTGCCAACAGCTGGACTTGATCACCAGCTTATGAAGTGAGGTCATGCATCTGGTGGAATAACAAGCGGACTTCGCTCTCTGGCTGTCTTTAGAGGATTTTCACAGCGGTGGCTGGAAAGCAGGAGACCACCACCTGGATCCTTGAGTCTTCTCTGAGAGGCACTGCGTAGGCGATTCCACCTCTGGGTGGTTTGCAGACCATGCTGGCCCTTCGGCAAGCCTCTTTCCTGGTTTTGTTCCTTGCAGCTTTTCTGCCCCCGCCACAGTGTGCTCAGGAACCAGCCTTGGTGCACTACATCTTCCAACGCTTCCGAGTCTTAGAGGTAGGTGGCATCTGCGCACCTGATACCCGAACATGCCTCTTGGAAGTCCCCTTATCTTACTCGTGCTTCCCTGTCTACTGGGATGCACTGTTTCCCAGATAGTAAATGATGAACACGTTACTAAAGTTACACTTGAAAATCTTTGTAGGCTAGTGGTTTAGAGCACCAAAGCTCAAACTGCAGCACACCCAAACTTTGGATAGGGCTTCCCTCTGTGCAGTTTGCTCATCTATACAATGGGGATGAGAATAGAATTTACCTCCTAAGGCTGTTCTAAAGGTTTAATAAATTAATCCATACTTAGAACATTGTCTGACATGCTGATACATGTCCAAAATGTTACTCCAAGTTTAATTTTTTAATATAACAATTAAAATTTTCTGTCATTTTTTTCTCTTCATTTTTACTATGTCAGGATGATAGCTGATTTTAGCTTTTCTTTTTGTCTTTTTCTGATAAGCCATTAGGTCACTGTAAAAAAATCATTATATTGTTGTACCAAGAAGCTGTCTTAGCTTCTTTTGCCAAACTGGATTTGGATTTAGAAATGAGCAGATTTAAACAATGTTAAACAGAGAGAAAGTGCTTGGACTCTCTTCTTCATGTGCTACAGCTATCACTTCATTAAAATTTGCAAACCCTGAAATTTTTGCTGCAAGAAGAGGCTCCCAGGGACAAATGTAACCTTCTGCCCTACCCTTTGACACAACACCAGTGTTGACATCTACAATTTCATAGTTAATTGCCTTGTTTTTGTACAAATTAAATTTTCATAAATTATTTATCTTCTTTCAAAGACCCTTTTATCTCCAATATTTACTTTCAGTATTTTCCTGAAAAATCTTAAAGTCCAAATTATTTGGTCATCTAGTTACAGTCAGGGTAAAATAATTCCACAGAGCAGGCTGAACACATTTCCTAATGTTGTCCAACCAACAGACTGAGGCCTAGAGGCAGTCAAGGAAATTGTTCGCAGGCCAGTGGCCTCTTGCTGCTTCATCACTTCCTGTCTCTCAGACACCTCCTCCCCAGTCTCCACCTCCTTAAACATGCCAGAATTATGCTTAACCACTGCACTTAAAACCAGCTTGCCCATCATTTTAAAATACAGATTTAGGGAGTTCCCTGGTGGTGGAGTGGCTAAGGCTTTGGCACTCTCAACGCTGCGGCCTGGGTTTAATTCCCAGCCAGGGAACTACCCACATAAAAAAAAAAAAAGAAAAAAATATATATATCTCTCTTTAAAATTTATACTTTAAAGTATCAACAGTAGTTTGAGTTTAAAAATGATGGGTGATTTTTATTTTGCCCTTTTTGGTTATTTGTATTTTTTAAATCTTTTTTTCTTATGAATGATAGCAATTTTATTACTTGGGTCATTTCAATAACTAACAGTAATTTGGAAATTTATTTTCTGACTGAAGCAAGGACTGCAAAAGTGTACACAAACAACAAGGGCATACATTCAAGACTTCCATGAGTTCTCAAAAAACATATCCGTTATGCTGGGAAGATGTCAGGCCTACACGAGTGAGTATAAGAGTGCAGTGGATAACCTGGCACTGAGAGTCGAACGTGCCCAACGGGAGATTGACTACCTAGAGTACCTGCGAGAAGCTGACTTGTGCATAGAATCAGAGAGCAAGATGCTGGCAGAAAAACTAGTCCAAGAAGCTGAAGAAGAAAGAAAGATTCGGAATCTGCTGAATGCAAGTAAGAGAGCTGTTTCTTTTATATCCGTCTAGAGACTGTCACTCAAAGACTTGGTGCAGGAAGGGTCTGACCAAGTATGAGAGTGAGAGCTGAATGTGTGCTCTTACGTGCCTGTGCTGGGAGGGAAACCTTAGCAGGAAACAGGTGTCCAAAAGGAAACAAGTCCATTCTCAGAAAGCAGCTTTTCCATTCACAAGGAGTTCCTAAAGGCCCAATAGAAGGTGGCAGGGGAGTGGGGGTTGGGGGTACAATGTCAGAGGTCAGCCCAGGAAGCACGTCTCCTGATAGACCTTGGTTTGGAGGAGGCAAGTTGTCCCATATCCTTCTAGGAAGAGTGACAGGTTGGTGGATTCTTCCAGTGCCCTCAGTGTAAGGGGAGGCTGCAAGCATACAGGGCTCAACCCTCAGGGCTGGGGACTGCAGTGAATTACTATTGTGCATGCTGTAAAGACAGTGGTATCAGGGGTTTTGTCTCCTATCTGGTAGTCTATCAGAATCACTTCTGTGCCATTAAGAATGATGTTTAGGAGCTCAAATTACAATGACGAGTATCAAACAACAAAGACATACAAGAGAAGGGAAATGTGCATGAGTTTATTAAAACAGTGAGGGAGACAAGTCCCTAAGCTCAGAGTCTATATTCTGAGATGGTTTTATTGCAAACAGGAAGACTTTATTTATAGGCTAATTATGTCTGCTCCAGATGTGAGAAACTCCATCAGGGAAATAATACATAAGGTAAGTGCCATCATTGTGCCAAAGGTTTCAGATATCTTCTCAATGTAATCCTTACAAGAACTCCATGTGTCTTCCTAAATGAGGTGACACTAGATCTCAGTTTTAAGCAAAGAAATTAGAGAAGAAAGTGCAGAAGGCGCATCAAGTGAGGGCACAAAGTGTCAAAGGCATGAGGATGTGTACTACTTTGACATGGAGATCTACATGTATGGCTGAGTGAACCTGTATGGGGCAGGTAAGTGTGGGAAGCAAGATTGAAGGGTTCATTAGGATCCAAATAATGAAAGACTTCACTTGTTAAGCTAAGGTGATTTGGACTTGACTTGAAAAACTATAGAGAAGCACTGAACAGTTTTAAGCTGAAGCATGACATGTAGTAAGAGGGCAAGACTAGAAAGAGACCATTCAGGGGAATACTGAAGTAATGTGGGCAACAAATGATGGTCTGCAGTTAAGCACATATCAGTGAGATGGAGAAGAGCAGATGGATTTGAGAGCCATTGAGGGTTGGAATCCACATGGCTTGGTGATGAAATAAAAGTGAAAAATGAGTGAAAAGGATGCATCCAGAATGCTTCCCGGGGTTTTTGGTTTAGGTTATTGTGTGGTTGGTCTGAGGTATGTTGAGTTAGGAAACCCAAGAGGAGTTCTGCAACTCTTACTACCTACTATTATTTTTTTTTTTTGAGCACTTATTACTCTGCAATCTTCTATTAATTTGCTCATTGCTTATTTTTTGCCTCTACATCTAGAATGTCAGCTCTATGAGAGCATAGATCCTCCCTTTCACATTCAATGCTGTGCCCCAGTGCCTAGAATAGTGTGTATGTTCAAAAAACATTTGTCAGTGAATAAGTGAACAAATGAATGAATGAACAGAAGGATTGTCAGCATAGACAGAGGAGCTATTATTAGGCTTTGAAAGAAAAGGGAATATCTTATCTGTGAGTCAGAGGACAGAGAGGAGGGTGCCTTATCTATAACAGAAAGCAGCTGATCCAGTTGGCCAAGTGAGTGATCCTTTTTGGCCCTGACACGGCTTGAGATGAATCATCCTGAGAAAGAAAAACAGGGGCTAAGCATAGGATGAGAGAAGCTGGGAAAGGCAAAGATGAGACTGCAGAGGATGAACAGAGGCTGTTCAAAAAGCTGATGGGGAGAATCAGGTGCCAATGTGCCTGAGATAAAATGTGCCTGAACTTCCATGTGCCAGGGGTCAGACAGGAACGATTGTACTGGATTAGATCCCTGGGCTGCTCCTGGTCCCTGAACACCCTAAACTCCTCGGGCCTTGAGGTTGCCCCTTTCCCTAACAGCTCAAGCTCAGCAGAGGTCCTGAGTTTGGACTTGCTGCTTTCTCAACCCACATCCTCTACCTTATCCCTCAGACCCTGGAGGCCTGAAATATTCCCTCTCCCAGCTCCACAGTGAGTGGAAACTTCTTTCAACTTTTCGAAGATTTCTCTTTCCATGCCTATTGCCTCTGGGGCTCTCATTTGGTGATTTGTCAGTATATGATTAACAACCACCTTTTGCCCCCGACAATTAGATGGGCCTTGTGTTACACAGTAAGGATAGAGGAGTGAGCAACCTGTACTAGCTTTCTTACTGCTTCTTTGACTCTGGTCTTGCCTCCTGCAATCCATCTGCTGTCATGCAAACCTTTCACAACACAAAATGGATCACATTATTCCTCCAGGTAGAATTATTTTTTTGTTGTTTCCATCAATTGTCAGCAAGAAAAAATCCATTTGAATCTCTTAGCCTTTTGTACGGGGAAGGGCCTTCACAAAGTGGCCCAAGCTCATGTCCTGTTTCTTCTACTCCCATAACTTATCCACATGCAGTTGCAATTAAAAAATAGTTTTTTTTCTATCCATCCTTTAGGACTCAAAAATGCTGTGGATTCTCTGTGAAGACTTTTGCCACACCCTCCCCCAACCCCCTGCAGATTGGCCCATCTCACTGAGTCCTCCAAGAGAGCACTACCATTTTCTATCACACGTATCTATGTGTATTTGGTTCCTCAGCCAAACTGTGAACACATTGACGTCTTCATTTCTGCATTCAGAGTCTGGTTCAGGACCTCCCACGGGAGAGGCTGTTAAAAAATATCTATAGAAGAGGTACTGATGGCATAGGACCTTCAGAGCTTAGTTTAGGAAAAGAGAAACCTGTAAACAATCACAACCACGTGATTAGTGCTCCTTGGCCTATTCTTTCCGGAGGTTCTCTGCCCAAAGATAGACTTCGGAATGCCAATTTATTTCCCTGCCTTGCACTGTTTTGTATTTGACATACTGTACCTATCCCCCCACATTTTTGCCATTTGGAGTAGTCACTATGCCTATCTTAGTTTCTAATGCTGTGTAACAAATTGCCACTGATTTGGCAGTTTCAAACAATACACATTTAATATCAGGGTTTCTGTGGATGAGGAATTCAGACACAGCTTAGCTGAACCCTTTGTTCAAGGTCTCAGGAGAGCTCAATCAAGGTGTTCGGCTAGGCTAAATTCTCACCTGGAGCTCAGGGTTTTCCTCCAAGCTCAGTAAGGTTGCTAGCAGAACACACTTTCTCACTGTTGGAGGAAAGAGGGCCTCAGCTTTTAGAGGGCGCCCCTCTTCCAAGGCTGCCAGAGTGGCTGTGGCTGCTCCAAGGCCAGGAGCATGCCTCTCTTCAGGAAGTGCCCAGTCTCTCTTAAGAGTTTTTATCTGATTTAAGTCAGACCCACCCATGATAATCTTCCTTTTGATTAACTCAAAATCAACTGATTTGGGACCTTAATTATATCTGCAAAATCCCTCCAGCTTTATCTTATAATGTAACCTAGTCAAGGAGTGCTATCCTGTCATATTGCCACGTCCTGCCCTCGCTCAAGGGGATGAGATATGTAGGGCATGTCACCATGGTGTGGAAATCTTGGGGGCTATCTTAGAATTCTGCCTACCAAGCTGGTACTAGTAATTACCTGTACCTACCTTCTTCCTACAAGGCTCTGATCTTCCTGTCTTCTAATCTGGGCTAGCAGGGACTGAGCCAGCTATGGAACTTTCGCTAAAATCCTTCAGACTCAAGTCAGCACTCTCACTTGGGCAAACACCTTGGGATTATGGGCTAGGGAGGGGTTGCCAAAGGTTACATCACAGGGTTTCATTCATAAATACACTCTGTCTTAGACAGTTTCTTTGGAAAACCTGTAGGGAGAGGATCATGCAACCTGTGTCTCGGGAGACTTACAGAAAACTCTAACATCAGTCTAAATGGTTCTAATTTATTTTAGGAATATTTCTTGGTCAAGTATGAAGGGCCAGATACTAGGGATAATTAATAAAATAGAGTTGCTCTATAATTAAGCCATCCCCTAGTGTCACATGAGTGTCACAATCTCAGGGATGTTTGGCAGTTACATAAAATTCTTAGATTCTTAACTCTAACACACATACATACTCTCTCTCTCCCTTCCCTCTCTTCCTTCTTCCTTCTCACTCTCTTTTACGTGTGCTTTAGAATGTTGAGTGAAAGTTGCTTGAATACAACCTTATATTTCAAAATCACTTCAAGTCTTTGGTCTTTAGTTCTTATTAATATAAAGAAATTTTGTATTGCACTTAACAATTTATGCAAAGCACTGTTGCCTCAGATACCCAGATTGAGAATTTATCCAACTAAAAGTCTTTGGCCAATTTCACAAGCTACATTCTTGTGTGGATAAGAGTATTAACCTCTTTTTAAGTTATAAATAGCTCCTGAGGAAAAATTCTCAAGGCAGTCAAAACAAGGCATTATAGCAGCTTTTACTTTATTTCCAGTTTTAGTCCTGCTTCTTTTATTACAAGCAGGCAAGTTAACCTCAAGTAATCCTCCCCTGCTGAATTAAATAACTCATATCTTTTGTTATATTATGTTTGAAAGAAGGAAGTGTTGCTGCAAATTTAAATGCCTTGGGATCCATTCAGGTAGTAAAATGTGCATGCCTCATATTCAAAGCCATTAAAAACAAAACAAAATATAAAACAAAATAAGTAAGTGAACAAAAAATACATTAGAATCCAAATAAAACATATCTGTGAACAAACTCCCAGGGTCCATAAGTTTGTGATGAATGGAACAAAATATTAAATATATCTGTAACTGATTCAAGTGCTGTCCAGAAAATATTCAGTCGTAATGCCTTTTTTTTTTTTCATATTACATGGCTGGATACTTGCTGGACAGCCCTCATGTATTTACCACAAAGGAGGGGATTGAGGATATACCCACAAGGGTGAGCACAGGAGAGTGTAGAAATGCTTATACATGCATATGTGTGCATGTGTGCACATGTACACTCTTACACACACACGCACACACACACACACACATTCTCTACCCAAAAGTTGCTGCATTCATGGGACCAGCAACACTGGAGGTATGTGTACAGCTTACCCTGTGCTGTCTCCTGGACTGTATGACAAGGTCACTGTGCTGGGTCCAGAAAGGCCCGTGTACACAGCACTTGTTTGTTTATCCATCTGGAAGGCCTGTGGTCTATGGGGTACCTCCAGTCCATCACTACAGATGCTAACAAAAGGTCCCAAAGTAGTTTTAGCTGATAGTTTTTGGCTCCAGGTGAAATGAACATCCATTTATTCTCTATAACTCACTCAGTTGTTCCTTCATTCAACAAATGTCTTACTGAATTCCAGATATATATTGGCCTTGTGCCAGGCAATAGAGATGGAACATTAAATAGGATAACATCCTTGTGCTAAAAGAGCTTACAACCAAGGGGGTAAGCCATTTAAGCAAACCCAGGATAACAGCCAGAATGTGACTCTTCTGAAAGAGGGTGTCACAGAAGCACAAGGGGCAGGCATTAAGAAATTAAGCAAGGTCAGAGTCGCCGTGGAGTTGGGGAGAGGCGGGCTTCGGAATCTGAAAAGTAACTCTCAAGCTGAGTTTTAATCATGGAAAAGAACCAATCAAATGGAGAATAGAGTAAAGGGCACTTCAAGCAAATGGAACAACATGTGGAGACACAAAGGCTTAATCCGGCCTCCGTGTCCAGTAGATCGAAAGTGAAGTCGTGAAGAGGAAGATGAAAGAACCACACAAGAGCTAAGCTCCTTCATGCTAAACCAGTTACACATTCAAGCTGTGGGGAATGAAAATAATGTGAATAATAGTAGCTGTTATTTATTGAGAGTTTATTACATACCAGGTAATCTTTAAGCATTTTATATATTTTATTGGATTATATCATCTAATTCTCCCAATGGCCATATGTGATAGGTATTAAAATTATCCCACATTTATAGGTGAGGAAATCAAGGCACAGGAATGGGACTATATCAAACCAAAAAGCTTCTCCACAGCAAAAGAAGCCATCAACAAAACCAAGAGGCAACCAACCGAATAAGAGAAGATATTTGCCAATAACACCTCTGATAAGAGGCTAATATCCAAACTATATAAAGCACTTGTTCAATTCAACAACAGAAAAATAAGCAATCCAAATAAAAGATGGGCAGGAGACCTGAACAGAAATTTCTCCCAAGACATACAAACAGCCAACAGATACATGAAAAAATGCTCATCCTCATTAGCTATCAGGGAAATGCTAATCAAAACCACAATGAGATACCACCTCATACCTATTAGAATGGTTATTTTCAACAAGATACATAACAAGTGTTAGAGAGTCTGTGGAGAAAAAGGAACTCTCCTACACTGCTGGTGGGATTGTAAATTGGTATAGACACTATGGAAAACAGTATGGAGGTTTCTCAAAAAATTAAGATTATAGTTACTTTATGACCCAGCAATTTCTCTTCTGAGTAGATCTACCCAAAAAATCTGAGAACTTTTGTCCGCAAAGATACATGTACCCTGATGTTCATTGCGGCATTATTCACAGTGGCCAAGGCATGGAATCAACCAAAGTGTCCTTCAGTACATGACTGGATAAAGAAGCTGTGGTACATATACACAATGGAATATTACTTGGCCATAAGAAAAGATAAAATACTGCCATTTGTGACAACATGGATGGATCTTGAGATTATTATTCTGAGTGAAATAAATCAGACAGAAAAAATCAAGAACCATATAACCACACTCATATGTGGGATATAAACCTGAAAGTAACAAAGAAACAAAAACTCACAGACACAGACAACAGTTTAGTGGTTAGCAGAGGGTAAGGGGGAAAGTAGTAGGTAGAGGAGGGAGGGGGGGTCAAATAAAATTTACAAAAAGACAGTACTCTCAGGCTAGCCTGACCAGACACTCTGTTTTAAATGGGACAGAAAATAATCACGTTTTACATGGTCCGTTTGATCAGCCTACTGACATCTTGAATTTGGCCCAATGAGACTAGGCTGACCATATATTCCATTTGAAATGAGACAGTACTGTTGTTTTTGTTCCATTTAAAATGGTACGTCTGGTCAGCCTATCTCACACAAAACAACAAGAAGAACATCAACAATAATAATCATTGATTATTTTTCAGGAGTCTACGGGGCAGCTGGGCAGTTCTGTTGGTCTGGGCCAGACTTGACTGCTCTCAGCTAGTGACACAGTGCCTTGGGGATGGTTGGTTGAGCATGGCCTCAGCTGGGATGACTTGAATCTCCTCCACATGGTCCATGATTCTTCACAAGGCAAACCCGGGCTTGTTCTAACAATGGAGGCAGACATCTGAGGCAGGGACACAAGGAACAAACACACCAATGTCTGGTCATTTTTACCAAATTCTTTTAGGAAAGCAGTTTCTAAGTCTGGTTCCAGAGCCCGCACTTGCACTGGAACCTCTAATAGCATCTAACAAGGCTTTTAGTCTTGACACTCCTATAAAGAGGTAGTAATCAAGATCAGTTTTTAAATATGCAAATTTCTATGTGAAAGCAGTGAATTGGACATTAGTGTTATTGATGGTTTTGAGGTGAGATCGAAGAACCAGTGAGAGGGCTGCTGCTCATTTCAAGTTCAGGAGAACAGGCCCTAGACTTCAAGAAAGGATGGCATGAACATGATGAAGTGAGTTTCGTCTCACAGGAAGAATCCATGACAAAATGTCAAAATGACTTTGTTTTCTAACCAGGCAAATGGGGGAATGGCAGTACCACACCTAGAAATTGAGACTATTTCCATCCTTTTTAGTTTGGTAAGAATATTGCAGGGGAAAATACTGCCATTTGTGACAACAACAGCAAAACACGATGCAGAAAAACCAGCTCAGTTTTTAAATGCAAGATAAATAAACACAGGAAGTTCATAATTCTAACCTCGGAATACCTAAATGTTACAACAGTCAGATAATTGATACAAAATGAAGCTGTTTGATGAGAAATTCCCCAGAGGACTTACCCACCTCCATGCTTCACTTCCCATGGCTGTTTATCAGCCTAGATCCTCTAGAACAGAATTCTCAAACTTTTAGTCTCAGAAACCCTTTACATTTTTAAAAATTATTCAGGACACCAAAGAATTTTTGTTGATATGGGTTGTACCTATTAATAGTCACCTTATTCATAATTAAAATGTTAAAATTGTAATATGTACCTGATGCTATTCTAGGAGAGGACATACAGCAATAAATATAATGATTAGACAAAGCCCTGCCCTCATGGGATTTACATTCTAAGTCGAACAATAACTTTGTTAACAGATAGATTTATAACATGTCAGACAGAAGACAATAAACATTATAGAGGAAAATCAATTAAGGTAAAAGGGTATGAGGAGCTGGCCTCTTCCGAAAGAGGCAGGTGAAGGATGCTGGCTCTGTTGGACTTCAGCTTCAGGGACTGCACCATGGAGACAGGTGGGACTCACAGCGCTTCCAGCTGCCACACACGCTCATGAAATTCTCAGCTCGATGCTGTTAAGCAGCACAGAGCCATGCAAGCAACCAGCTAGGCATCATCTGGTTTCTAATCACCAATAAAGAGAAACTATTAGGGCTCCATACTGGGTGCCAGGAAATACTTCTTATTTAGTGCTGGGAACCTAAAAAAACTCTAATATGAATTTACTAAAGAATTCTGTATAACTCACCAAAACCAACATATAGAGCATTTATTATATTCTAGGCCTGTTTAAGCCCTGGATTCACAACCCTGCAAAGTCAAATTCTTCTCTGGCTCACTGAGTATCATTTCATACAAGCTGGCCTTCCTGCCATCCATCTACCCAGGCACTCACTCAGACACTGAAATAGCACCTGCTAATGTCCACACATACCTCTTGCTATTTGAATAAATTTGATTTCTAAGTTGGCATAGCATGAGTTGAGATAGTAAGTTTGGACACCAACTAATACTGCATTATCTGAATCAAATTGATCCCTGAGTTTGAATGGTAAAAAGTAAGAGATTGACTAGGAGAAAGATATGTGTTGTGTTTCAGGCACTGTAGATAAAAAGACAAATAAGACATGGCCCCTATCTGAAGCATTTGTGAGGAAACAAAGAGAATAAGCAATTCCAATTCAGCGTGCTCACTGCCCTGGAAGAAGGGCTGCACCAAATGCTTCAGTAGGAGTGACCTAGTGCTCTGCAGGAGTCAGAGAATTTTGTGTTGAAGGATGAGTAGATGGATCTCAATTTAGTGAAGGTGCACTAAGGTGAAGTATGGGCAAAGTCTAAAAGTTATGAGAGGCCATGGCAAGTTTAGTGACAAATGACCAGTCCAGTGTGGCAGGGAAGTGATAAAAGGGGAGGTCAGTTCAAGAACCTCGAGTGCTCTGCTGAGATATCTGTAACTAATTCTGTGGGCGAAAAGCATGAAATGGCTCTAATTTCTATTTTTTATTTACTTTTTTTCTTTTTTCTTTTTCTTTTTTGGCTCTAATTTCTAGAACAATTAAATCTACATTGACAATTTTATTGTAATAGCTTGAAACTTTGTAATGAACTACTCATCTGAAAGCTGTCATTTTGACATACCAATGTTTAACATCATACCTGTAACTTGATGGGCATTGACAAATGTTTATAAACATGAATACAATTCAGGTGACCGAAAAAGTCAAGTTTTATAACAGGATTTCAAGTGCAGTCAAAATATTAGTGGTTTTGCAGAAATTCTCTTCTTTGTAATGAATTCATCACTCTTCCTCCCAAGCAGACCTGCCCTTCCTTCTCTGTCATTATCTCATGTATTCTGTCACCCCATCCTTGTGTCTGGTTTATCACTTGACTACTTTGATCTAATCAATTGCTAAGACCCGATTGCTCTTTTTCTATTTCTGAATTTGTACTCATTTTTTCATGTCCATCATTATTTAGATATCTCTCATCTAGACTATAATTTTAAATTTTTTTTATTTTTTATTTATTTATTTATTTTTGTATGTGGGTATTTCCCTGGCTGGGAATCGAACCCAGGCCGCAGCACTGACAGCGCCAGCGCCAAAGCCTTAAGCCACTACACCACCAGGGAACTCCCTTATCTAGATTATAATTTCAAGCTCTCTGCCTGTCTCTCTGTGTTTCCTCCCAGCACCTCTACTCCTCAGCCTATTCTCTGCCAACATCCAGACTGATGTTTCTAAAACACAGCTCCTTTTGAGTCATTCCTGTACACAAGGACAAGTCTCACGAGGTCTGGTGTGTGTTGCTGTTAAATAAAGGGGAAGTATTAAAAATTCAAATAAGGGGTCTTTGTATATGAATTCACTGTGAGGCTTTGGGTCCAATTCTATTGTAATTGCTTGTCTGCAATTCTGCCTGAGGGGGAAATCACAGATTTTTATTCTCTGGTTTTCAGGTGGAACCTTGCATGTCATTGTCTCTATTAAATAATTTGCATCTTGGCTGGACTCAATGGTTTTAGATTTATTTCCTGTCCTTCCTTTTCCTCCTGCTAATTATCTCTTATGAAATGAAACACAGAAGGAAGTCTTACCTTACCCTTTTACTCAAACACTGGAAGTATATTCTCTTCAAATTCCAAAAGAAGAGGAATTTATAAAAATTATAAAATATCTGCCCTGAAAAAACTGTAGAGAGCATCCAACCTAAACCCCTCGTTTTAGCTAGAAAAGCTAAAGCCAGATTGACAAAAGGAGTTTTAGAGAGACATATAGAGAACGAGAGACCAAGTTCTCTGATTCCGAGTCACAGGTTTTATCTACCAAGGAAGGGATAGGAGAAGCAGAAGGGAGCCCATAGAAAAATTTCTGTTCCTTTTTCCCAAAACTGTGTTTCCCTGATCAAAACCATGTATCAACACTCTTCTTTTGCTATTTCTCCAAGGACTCTGCATTAGAAATGAGGTGTAGGACAAAAAACAATGTTTGTTTCTGTTAGTTTCTACTGTATTTTATTTAATTTTTTCAATTACAGTTGATATTTAATATTCTGCTGTATTTTATTATAAATGAACATTTTCTTATGGATGAGACATTAAATGTGCTTCATTCTTAAACATAGTCCCTCCATAGCTGGGTTGTGCTGTCTTTCCTCCCAGAAAGATGGGTGGGTTGGGGGCTTCCTCATCAAGGCAAGTATCATATCACCCTGTGATTAGGTCCCAGGGAGTCCATACGTCTCACTCATTATTCTTTAGGCACACTCAGACTCACCCACTCCCCCCTCCTTCCCACCACACATATATATACCCATCTACCATGTTGGGTTTGGCGAGAGGTGTCCTGGCTGGCCCTGACTCCTGGCTCAGACTAGCTCAGAAGACCTACAGCTGGGTGACCTATCTAAGTAACTTATCCAAGCCTTAATTTTTTTTCTTCTTTTGGAAAATGGAGACTAAAATATTTACCACTTAGGCTTACTGTAAGAACTAGTAAGTTAATCTAAATAAGGTAACTACCATATTATATGTATTTGCAGATATGTATTAACTTCTCAAGCCTTTGTGCTTGTTCTTCAATAAGGAATAGTTTCTAAGTTGTTCTTATAGCCTTCCTCTTCCACGTTAAAGGTATAACTTCTGTGACCACTTACAGGCTTTAACTCTCATGCCTTCATGATCACACAAGGGTGTGATCACCAGGGAATATGGCAAAAGCAAAGCATTCACATGAGATAGACTGAGCTTGTGAAACTGAAAAAAGGTACACCGGGTCCTGGCAGAAATGGGCCCTTGTAAACAGGGCAGCCCACTCCTCCCTCTCCCACACCACCACCTGTAGCCCCCAGCGCTCAGCCTGTTAGCTGCTCCTGCAGTGCCTAGGTTCCCAACTGGCCCAGGCTTGTCTGTCTTCCACCGGGGGTTTGGCTTTCTATAATGCAAGCCAACTGGATAAAGTTGACCCTGAGGCCACAGGGAAGTAATCCCTTAGGTTAGCACCCCACTCCCCCCTCCTATAATGTTCCCTTGATGAGAAACTTATGTCAAGTTTTTAGATTAAATAATGGATTTGAAAGTATCTTAAAAGCTTTTGAGTACTTTACAAAGTATTTACTTAAGACAGGACTGTGATCAAAATGCCAGATATGCAGCACTATTTAGACCCTTGAAAAACATCTGCTTGAATGAAGCTATTTACACCAATTCAATAGATATTTATTGAACTACTTAGATAGGTCACACAGCACTGAGTTAGGCAGAAGTATACAATAGTAAACATGAAAACAAAGGCCTTGTTTTTATAGAGCTTACAGTATAGTGGGGGAGAAGGACATACACTAATAAATAAAAAAGATAAGATAATTACAGAATGTGATAAGTGATCTCAAGGAAATAAGATGCTATAGACTGTAGGAGATCATTTTAAATTTAGATTCAGTAGTCTCAGGAAGCCTTTTAAGCAGACGATACTGAAACTGTGATTTAAAGGATGAGTAGGAGCAGACTCTGAGATCCAGAAAAAGAGTACCCCAGGCAGAAAGAAGAGCCAGTGCAAATGCAAGAGCCCTGAGGCAGAAGCAAACTTGACCTGCTCTCAGAATAGCAAGAAAGCCAATGTCATCCCAAGACAGTGAGCAAGAGGGAGGAGAGACAGCAGCCGCCATATAATGAAGGTCATTTAGGACAGGGTAAGAGGTTAGGATTTTATTCTAAGACAGATAGAAGAAAGGGTTTAGCAGGTCAGTCACAGACTTCATGTTTTTAAACAGATCATTGTGCTATTGCTTTGTGGAGAATATACTATAGATCATTGGTTCCCAAGCAGTGGAAAGTGTACCCCCAGGGGCACATGCTGGGCTGTTTAGCTATGTAACAATAAATGTTAAGTTTGAATCACCATTAATGGAGACACTTAAAAATTAGATCACATTAGTGAGTGATGAATGGTGAGGGCGTGGCTATGAACGCTTCCCCCAAACTGCTCTTCTACCAGTCATTAAGCAGTTTCAGAACAATCCATTTTCGATGGTTCTAGAACTTCCCCAAACATGTAGATACATCTGTAACCAGACTGTTTGATTAGTTTAGTTATTGACTAAGTAAAAGTACATTGGCTTTAAACATGATTCTTTTCAAGTGGTTTTTTTAATTCAGTGTTTAAATATTTGATCATTATCGATATTTAACTATTATGAATATTATAAAATTAAAACTATGGTTTGTACTTTTAGTGCAATAATTTTTCTTTCCTAAGTTATTCCTTCATTCCCACTATTTTACATTAAGATGGGCACTAAACAAAAGTGTCAGTATTTAAAAACAGCTGTTTTAAAAACAAGGGGTACAATTTATAGGGTATGTTTAAAAGGAGGACACAAGTGGGAAAAGATTGGGAACCCTGGTGTACATAATCAATAGTAAAACTAGGGAGACAAATTAGGGTCTATTGTAGTGGTCTAGGCAAGAGGGAAGGATTTAAGGAGTGCAAAAAAAGAGGAGGCGGGAGGAGGAAGAGATATAGTTAGTTGAGAATTTTAAGTATAACATCATAATTTAAAAGCAAGTTTTATTATCAGAACTTGCTGGTGCTGGGTGGGGAAATAGAGGGAAAAGAATCAAGGATAACATCTAGGAAAGAAACTGGGTTGATAGTCTTGCCTGAAATGGGAAGAGTGGAGAGAAAGAGAGTTTGGGGGACAAAAGCAGGAGTTCTGGTTTGGACAGGTTAAGTGGAAGATATCTAAGTACAGATATTGAGTGGTCAGTTGGGTAAATGAGTTTGGGACTAAGTAGACATCTAGATAGGATGTGATTCCAGACACAAATTTGGAATTCATCATTATTTAGAATTTACATGGTGTTCAGAGCCATGAGATTACAATAAGGTGACTTGGAAAGTGATTGTAGATAGAGAAAAGAAGAGTTGTGAGGACAGAGCACTTAAAGGTAGAAGATGAGAAGGAACGAGCAATGGATAAAAGATGAAAAAATCCAGAAAGATGGGAAGACAAACTGTTGTGGCGGGACGGGTAACCGAGGAGGTCAAACGGCACTCGGAGAGTTGGAGAACCAATTTTATTACGCCGGTGGGCTCAGAGGAGTTAGTCTCCAAATTCTGAGCCCGATTAACAGGCTTTTCGGATTCTCATGGGGTTGGGGTGGGGGCTGGCTGATGTGAGAAGCAAGCAGGGTCCCAGAAGCTAAATGCGTACATTAGGCATCTGGGGGAAGGAATGCAGACATGGGAGTTCACAGAATTTGCCTTAAACAGCTTTGTCCATAATTTTCCGCTTTGATGCCTTTATAACTCTGTTTATGGGGCATCACCATATATCTATGACTTGGTGTAGGCCAGGGGCTGGTATCCCTGTAAGGCTAGTACTCAAGCAGTGGTTGCCCTGTTCACCGTGGTTTCAATGAACTGGGTAATGGCCCGGAGGACACAGGGCCCTAATGTGATGGCTAGCAGGACCATCAGCAAGGGGCCAGCGAGGGGTAATACCCATGAAGTCTACTTTCTGAACCCTTTTAAGGTCCAAGGGTTTTCTATCTGCATTTTTCTTTTTTGCATACACTCCCTGAGTTGTTTAACCTTTTCAGCTATTACCCCAGACTGGTTTACAACATAGCAACATTCTTCTCCCAGAAAAATACAGGTTCCCCCCTTTTCTGCAGTGGGTAGACCTAAGGCTCTTCTGTTCTGCAGCACTACTGCCCTAGTGTACGGGGCGCCCCCGACCAGTCCTGTAGCTAAGAACAGAGTCAGGATCCTGCCACCAGCCAGGAGTAACAGCAGGCAGGTCATTACAGTTCTAACACTGGTTGGAGTTCCGGGTGCCACCAGTGGAGGTCCCTCGTGTCCTTCACTTGGTCCTGGGCTAGATGTCCAGCACCTCCCGCAGTGTTATTTCCAATGGTCATGCAAGATTGGCTTGGGTTGTCTAGGTCTTTGATGTGTCCCCAGTGTCAGCCTTTTTGACTTGTACCTGCAATTTTAACAGCAGTCAGGGTAGCCAGTATAACCATGTGCAGGCCCATCCACACAGGTTGTAGGGGTTCCTTTTTCCAGTCCTTAACCCAGACCATATCTCCCAGCTGCTGGGGGTAGACCTGGTTTTCTAAAGGGATTGGGGCCTGGTCTAAGACATCTCGGCTTACTGTGCAAAAGGTCTTTCCTAACATCTGGATTGGACTGACAGGCCCAGATCCCCTAGTCGCTGAGGGTCACCCTTAAGCCTATTGATGATAGTGGGGGCCTCCCATATAGAATTTTAAATAGGGAATATCCTAAAGGTCCAGGAGCACATTGGACCTGCATAAGGCAAGAGGTAGTACATCTACCCATGGGAGGAGTTCTGTTTCCTGACAGAACTTAGCTAGCATGGTCTTTTTTTGTTTGTTTGTTTTGTATGTGGGTAGTTCCCTGGCCGGGAATCGAACCCAGGCTGCAGCACTGACAGTGCCAGCGACAAAGCCTTAAGCCACTACACCACCAGGGAACTCCCTAGAATGGTCTTGAGGGTTCGATTCATACATTCAACTTGCCCTGAGCTTTGAAGCCCGTAAGCGGTGTGTAACCTCCAGATGATCTTCAGCAATTTGCTATGGTTTGGACAACATGGGATACAAAGGCAAGTCCATTGTCCAATCCTATTGAAAGGGGAAGTCCATAGCGAGGTATTATTTCTCTCAGCAGGGCCTTCACAACCTCTTGTGCCTTTTCGGTATGAGTGGGAAAGGCCTCGATCCATTTTGAGTAAGTGCAGACTAAAACAAGTGGATATTTATGCCCCCAACATGGTTTACCTAAGTAAAGTTGATTTCTATGTCTTCAAAGGGGGCCATCCCGGTGATCTGAATTCCGGGGACTGTTTAGGACCCTATCCCGCATTGTTTTTAGCACAAGTAGTGCACCTAGTGCTAATTTGGACACAGGGGGCTGGGAGCTTGGCAATGTAGTACTATCTGATAAGTCTCTTTTCGAGAGTCATCTTTCCCCAATGAGTCAGGTCATGGTATTGTTTGACCATGTGATAAGCGAATCCCCTGGGAATGAAAAGTCTGCACTCCAGTAGTTGCCACCAGCCCTCATTAGTCCGGGTGCTCCCCTCAGCCTTTGTCCATCGGTCTTCCTGTGGAGTACCTCAGATTTTCCAGTAGGCTTGGCGCTAAAACTGCCTTGGAAGCTGGGTCCGAATTTGGGGCCATCTTGGTCAGGGCAGCAGCTTCTCATGCTGCCTGATCTGCCAGGTGATACCCCTGACTGAGCAGGTCAGTCCTCCTATGGTGTCCTTTGCAGTGCATGACTGCTATTTCCTTCAGTTGCCAAACAGCTTCAAGTAGCTGGAGAATTTCTTCTTCATTTTTGATCTCCTTTCCTCTGGTGTAAGTAGCCCCCTTTCTTTGTAAATGGCTCCATGGATATGTAAAGTGCCAAAGGGTACTTGGAATCAATGTTGACTTTCTTCCCCTCCACGTACCTGAGCCTGAGTTGGGGCCCATAGCTCCGCCCTTTGGGCTGACCATCCTTGTGGCAGTGCCTCAGCCTTGATGACTCGGTCTTGAGTAGTTATTGCATGACCAGCTTTTCATTCCTTGTTCTGGATGAAGCTGCTCTCATCTGTGAAGACTATCAGGTCAGGTATGGGGAGGGCAACATCAGTGAGGCCGGGCCGGCTAGAGATTTATCCATGGGTTCCTCACAGTTATGGTCAGGTGGGCACACCTCCACAAGAAGGAATGTAGCCAGATTCAGGGTGCTCACTGTTTCCAATGTCACCTGTGGGTTCTCACACAGTAGGCCTTGGTAGTGTGCCATCCTGGCACTAGTGAGCCATCGGTAACCTGGCTGTTAGTGACCGTGGCTGCCAGTGCTCAGAGGCGGCAGGGAGGCCATCTGGCAGCTACTGGGTCAAGTTGACAGGTAGGACATGGGCCTTTCTCAGGGTTCAACATTTTGATTGAGGACCCCCAAGGCCATGTGTCCTTCTTCACAGACAAAAAGGTTGAATTACTGGTTCACATCCAGGAATAACAGGTTGCCCTGGCCGAATGGTGCCGTCTGCATTCAGTCGTTGGGGGCCTCGGCTCTCCCGCAAGGGCATCTGGTATGTGGCTGCATGTTGGGCTGAGCATGGCCTCCTTGCAATGGGTTCTGGGTCTGGCTGGGCAGGTTCCGGCTCATGAGGAGGGGAGACTGACAGTGGGAGGCTCTCAGGCAGGTCAACTGGTACCAGGGGAACAATCAGCACTAGGTGGGAGGGGCAGCAGGGTATATGGCAGAGGGGCTGGTTCCTCCTCTGGGTCTCCCTGATGAATTGGCTTTGGTGGTCTTCCCCGCTTTTGGGGTTGAGCTATTAAAACCTTGCACTGTCCTTTATTGCTCGTGCAGAACCAAACCCAAGAAGGAAGAGTTTGTGCTATTTGCAACCACGCGTCTATGTAGGAAAACTGGTCAGGGTGGCCAGGACGCCCAGTAATCACTTTATAAACTGCGAAGATCTTGGGGAGGTCCAATGTCCCTTCTGGTGGCCAGCTGAGCTGGAAATTGGGCCAGTCAATTTCACAGAAAGTTCGGAGTTTTCCTTGCATCAATTTGACACTATAGTCATCAGAATAACCTTTCTTGAAGTACTTGAGGATACAATCTAATACAGTTGGCTTGGACTGGCTGGCCCCCATTTCTTTATGTACCTAATGTGATGCTCCCAGGTGCCTTCCCATGTCCGGTGTAGCAAGATGAACAAAGGAGCAGAGGCCCCTGAGGAGGCCTTTCAGATGCCCACCTGGCTGTATCCCTCATGGGACTTTAAGGCAAATCTTGGCTAAGATGCACCTGTATAAACCCCAGGCCTGGTTGTCCCTGAGAGGACAAATCACAGTTTTGCCTTATGACATTACCATGGAACCACAGGTTGGGGCCCACTCTGACTCCATAGCAATTGCCATGGAATCACAGACACATCCAATCACACAGAGGTTATCACATATCCCTCCTAGCCACTGGGTTTTCCCTACCTGACATCTCGCAGTGGAGACTTTGGGAGGTGATCAAGCTCCTCTTCCATCCGAAGATGGGCCTGACTGGGGCTTTGGTCCCAGGCCCTTACCTTACCTGGAGTCCTGATCCCTGAAGGGTTTAATCCCTCTCTAGGTGGAGTCTGGCCGGTTCAGGTCACCTCTGGGTGCAGTAGCCCCCTGGGAAGGAAGTCTGGTGAAGTTTCCAGGTGATGCCGCCTTGTTCAGCTTGGTAGGCCTTCCCCTGCCCATTGGCTTCTGTAGCTGAGCTGGTGGCACAATGGGCCAGCCTGGTTGGCTGCCCAGTCAGGGAACCAAAATGTTGTGACAGGACAGGTAACCGAGGAAGTCAAACGGCACTCGGCACTCGGAGAGTTGGAGAACCAGTTTTATTATGCGCGGTGGGCTCAGAGGAGTGACAATCTCCAAAGTCTGAGCCCTGATTAAAAGGCTTTTCGGATTCTTATAGGGTTGGGGTGGGGGCTGGCTGATGTGATAAGCAAGCAGAGTTACAGATGCTAAATGCATACATTAGGCAATTGGTAGAAGGAATGCAGAAGTGGAAGTTCACAGAATTTACATTAAACAGCTTTGTCCATAATTTTCCATTTCAAAACAAAAGGAGGAGTGTTCCAGAATCAAAAGAAAAAAGAGTTTCAAGGGCAGATCCTGTTCCAGTAATCACATTTTGCTGAGAGTTTGAGTAGGTTGAAGACGGAGAGTAGGCCAGGGAGTTCAGAACAGTAGGAAACTGAAGCAGCTTAGACTGACTTAGAGGATAATTGGAAGTGGGGAAACTCCTCTGTCAAGGTGTTTTATTATGAAGTGGAACAAAGAAATGGGGCCACACTAGAAAGTTCTGTTTCTTTACTGAGGGAATGATACACTAAGGAAGGGGAAACTACTCCGGTAAGAAAGGAGAGAGAATTTCAGGTGTTAAGTCTTTGAGTAGGTGAGAGGGAATTAGACCCACTGAAAAAGTAAAAGATGCAGGAGGGAAGGCAGAGAATATGCGTTCAGGTGCAATTAGGTGGTGAATTTGGTAGTTGGAAAAAATTCATTCATTTATTCATTCATTCATTCACCAATACTTGCTGGTGTGCCATTTGCTTTCCAAGAGGTAAGACATAGAGCACTAAATGAAATAAATAAAGCTCATGGCCTCGCAGAATTTATATTCTATTGAAGGAAGTCAAACAATAAATGTTAACAGACAAATTTATAATATGTCAGATACAAAATAAGCACTCGAGAAAAATGAGCTAGGGTAAGTGTTATGGAGAGCTGGAGAAAATGATCAGGGAACATTTGAGATCTGACCTAAAGGAAGTTAAGGGAGAAAGTCATGTAGATGTCTTGGGGAAGATAGTTGGGTTGCAAGCAAAGAAAACAAAAAGTGTCAAGTTTCTGATGACTGAGTAGGCAGGAAGGTAGATATGATCAGGAAGGGAAAAATTGTCCCAGTCCATTTCTAAATTAAAAAGATAAAGAGAAGGAATGCAGGTAGGGGAACTTGCAGTGTAAAAAGGCAAATTAACAGATGCCCTGAATCTAGGGGTAGGCCCTGGCCCATTATCAGTCATTCACAAGCTGAAGGGGAAAAAGCCCCACCTATTTAACCAGAGGCCCTACTTCCCCAAGTCATATTATTAGGCAGCTTTGGCCCTTTTCAGAAGGATTACACAGAAAAGGAAAGGGGAGGAGCTTAAACCCAGAGATGCAAAAACTCCCCAACAAGGGAAGTGGGGCTGCTTCCCTCTCTTGGGGCAGCCCAATTCTCGTCTTTTTTTTTTTTTTGGGGGGGGGGGTATGTGGGCAGGTTCCTGGCTGGGAATCGAACCCAGGCTGCAGCGTTGATAGCACCAGCGCTGAAGCCTTAAGCCACTACACCACCAGGGAACTCCCTTTTTCTTTTTTAACTAATAAACTCTTAACTATTCTATATTTTCAAAACTCCATCTCTTAACTGGATTCTTTCCTTCGAGAGACAAAGAACTGAGGGAACATCCCTATTGCACGGTAACATTGAGACAAGAGTGTACTTGGCACAATTTGAGAAACAGCAAGGCCAGTGTGGCTGAGTAAAATGAACAGGGTAGGGGAGTTGTAAGAGATAAGGCCAGGGACAGCTCACATAAGGTCTCAAAGGCGGATTTGAGGTTTACTTTGAGTGAGATGGGAAGTCAGTCACTCATGAGTTTTGAGCAAACATGTAACATGATCTGACTTACATTTAAAAAGATCCCTTTGGCCGCTGTGGGAAAAGGATTATGGCAATCAAAGATAGAAGTGTGGCCACTATGAAGGTGAGTACTGCAGTAATCCAGGCAGGACATGATGTAGTTCTCAAATTGTTCCTATTTCATCAGTGAAATAAAAGGTAAGATCTTCATATGAGACTGAGGAGGGCATGATAAAGGCTTAAGAATAGAAGAGAAGGTATAATAGTGGTGATGAATTGATTAAGTAATTATGATAGGAGTTCTACCCAAACTGCTGGCATAACAAGAAGTTTGTTAAAATGCTTACCTACCTCAGAATCTCTGGGACCTCTCTGGCTATGCAACTTTATTTCTTGAGTCCAGTTTCTCTCCCTTTATCCTGTTTCTCATTCTCTGACTTTAGATGACCTCTAGTTGGCCTAGAGAACCCAAGAATTTACTAAAAAGAAAATGGCAACCCACTGGTACATCCAGCTTCTTAAACCAAAGCCTTTGGAAGGACTAAGGAAGGCCCTCAGTGTGTCCAGTTCTTGAGAGACTGTTACACATCTGACAATCATTCCACCACCATACCCTCCAGCAAGCAGTCAATGAAGAAGGCCCATAGAGTTTCATGCTCTTAGGACCATGCTCTCCTACCCATGATACAAGCCTCATCAGGATTTGAGGGATACCCACAGAGTTCCTTGTGCGCTCTAGTAAGGCCATCATTCCCTGTCTCTGTGATACTGTTTACCTCAAAATAGACAGCTTAACATGGCAGTCCCAACAAGTCCATAATTAGAATTGATGACCAACTTTTCCTGAATTGACCAGTAGTACCAATCTCACCTTGACCCCAAATTCTAAGACTCTAAGGTCATCTGAAAGATAGCATATGTAAGAGCCAGGTGAGAATGAATGCATTACACCACTCCTATCCATAACCCATCAGACAGAACAGGTCAGTAGGTACAACCTAACTACAAAGGAGGCTGCAAATGGGTAACTAGGGAAGAGAAAAATAAAATGAAATTTTTCAGATATTGTCTCTGCCATAAGCATAGAAGAAACTGTGTGGAAAGGCTCTACTTTCCGAATGTTGCAGAAGGCTTTACCGGTTCACCTGTCGGAAAGACCAAGAGGCACTTGGAGTACTTGCAAGTTCAGGTCATTTATTTTATGCTGGCGGGTTTAGAGGAGTTGCCTCCAAAATCTGAACCCCAAACAAAGGCAGGGTGGGGAAATTGATCGCATAGCATTTCCATAATAATCATCAGTTTCCCACGGGGGCTAGGGTTGGCGACAGGAGTTCAGGGAGAAGAACAACCAGGAAGTGGCTCCAGGCGTGGGGTATGGGGGTGTTCCAGACTAGGATATTGGCCATGTTGGGAGGCACTATTTCTTTACATTCCCCTCTTTGATGCCCTAATGAGGAGACATGCTTGCCTATAGGGCATCGTTATCCTCTAGTGGCTGATAGCCTCATAAGGCTAGTATTCTGGCCATAACCCTATTGGTCACGGTAATTTTTTTTTTTTTTTTTTTTTTTTTTTTTTTTTTTTTTTTTTTTTTTTTTTTTTTTTTTTTTTTTTTTTTTTTTTTTTTTTTTTTTTTTTTTTTTTTTTTTTTGTATGTGGGTAGTGCCCTGGCTGGGAATCGAACCCAGGCCACAGTGCTGACAGGACCGAAGCCTCAGCCACTACACCACCAGGGAACTCCCGGTTACAATACTTTGTAAAACCTTCATCAAAGAGTTCATCAAGCAAGGGCCAATAATAGCCAGAATAATAGCCAGTGGACCAGCTAATGGTAAAAGCCATGAGGACCACTGGCTGAGATTCCAGGACCAGGAGCCCTCTAGTTTCCGTTTTCGTTGTATTCTGTCCCTTAGTTCCTTGACCTTGGTGGTCACAATCTCAGACTGATTTACATAATAGCACCATTCCTCACCTAGGAAGAGGCAGGCGTTGCCTTCTCTGCAGTGAGGAGGTCTAGAGCAGCGGTTGTCTACCTGTGGGTCACGACCCCTTTGGGGGTCGAACGACCCTTTCACAGGGGTCACCTAAGACCATTGGAAAACTCCTCTATCCATCTGCAGACGGGTCCACCCACATGCAGATACGCCCACATACGAGTACCCGGCGTGATGACATCATCGCACCAACCCCATCACAGACACCCCATAGAAATACAGGTGTATGTGACAGTGTTGGCGCCATAACGTACTTATGCGGAAGAGTCTCACGTGTATAGAGAGCGGCTACCAATGATTTTACGGTTGGGGGTCACCACAATGTGAGGAACTGTACTGAAGGGTCGCGGCAGGAAGGTGGAGAACCCCTGGTCTAGAGCACGCCAGTTCTGGAGGGGGACCACTGCTGGCGAGTCCATCTGACCCTGGAGGGAGAGATGGGAGCCTGCTACTCCCTCCATGTCCTCATCCAGGTCCTGGGACCATTTGTAATAAAACTTGAATGAGGAACCAAGCCCCGCTGCCCCAGTGCCAATTCCAGTTAGGACCCCAGCGCCTACTAGAAAGGGGACAAGGGGTGCTTGCCTCCTCCCTGCAAGCGGCAGACTCATGCTGGGCACCAGCGCCACCCATGAGAGCCAACGCCGCCCTGAGGACATGCTCCACCCAGTGGACAGGGGACAGGCTCTGGGCGAGCAGTCAGACGCCAGCCAGGTCAACACTCTGGCACCATGTCCCCTTCCCAGCCTCCTGCAACAACCCTTCAGCCCCCTCCACCCGCCGGGCCAGAGCTCCATCCCAGACTCTTCCTCCCTCCAGCACCCCCACACGGGCCAAACAAGTCCAGCACCTGGTGGATCCCTTTTGTCCCCTATTCTGGCAGTCACTGGAAGAAATTGTTCCCCACTAATACTCCTCCCAGCGTGGAGGCACAGGGCAGGGCTCCCCCACTACAACACTCAACGGGCACACAGGTCCAGAGGTGGAGGTTCCGCCCGTCAGACAGGGACAGCCCAGTTCAGAGGAGGACAGAGCCGGGGCGAGGAGGAGGACAAGCAGCTGAGGGCAAAGAGACACCCCAACAGGCCCCGATGTGCCAGGGCAAGTGAGCGTCTCTGGCCAGTAGTCCAGGCTATCGGCTGCCGCTGAAAGCCTCAGTCCCAGAATTAGGGCAACGAGTCCCACTGCGGCCAAGTACCACGGGGTGCAGGGGTCCATCCATGATGGGGTGATTGTCCAGAGGTCCTGCGAGGTGGTCCTGAGCAGGTCTGCCGGGTTCTGCTGAGCTCCCCAAGTCTCTGGGTTTCCCTCTGGGTGGGCCTTTTCCACTCTCGAGTGATGGACCCACGGGATGGTTCCTGAAACCTTAGGAGCAGTGGGGGTTGGTAAGATTACCTGTGAGGCTCTCCCCAGTGTGGCTTAAGAGGTTCCTATTTCCAGTCCTTGACCCAGACTAAGTCGCCTCCCTGAAAAGGATGGACAGGGTCACTCAGGGCGATGGGGGCCCTCTCCATGGTACAGTGTTGTAACTTGGACGGGACCATTCCCTGGGGTTCCTCCGCTATGCTCCTGTCACCTAGCTGATGGGGGTTTCCTGGTGCACTCCCCAGGCATGGTGGGGATCCCGTAGATCAGCTCAAAAGGGGAGACCCTAACTTTCCTGGAGTGTGCCGGGAAGGCTGGAGAGCTAAAGGCAGCATGTCCACCCAAGGCAGGCCCGTTTTTTTGTTTTTTTTTTTTTTTCTTTTTGCTATGTGGGTAGCTCCCCAACTGGGAATCGAATCCAGGCCGCAGGGCTGACAGCGCCAGCACCAATAGTGCCAGCGCCAAAGCCTTAAGCCACTACACCACCAGGGAACTCCCCAGGCCCATTTCTGGAAGGCAGCTATGCTCACCACTATGCCACCAACACCACCCAGGCCCATTTCTTAACTGAACTTGGCTAACGTCTCTTTTAGGACGTGGTTCATGCACTCTACTGTCCCTGAACTCTGCGGCCTGTAAGCGGTGTGGAGCTTCCAAGTGATGCCAACACCCGTCAGGGTTTGGGTGATTTCTGCTATAAAAGCTGGTCTGTTGTTGCTGTGCTTGGTCGGATCAGTCCATTCAAAGGCAAAAGGGCTGGCTCTGTGGTGCGAGCTGGAGGTAGAAGAAGGCGTCTTTGAGGTCTAAGCAGGTAACCACCTGGCAGATTGAGGGACTCGGCCGAGGAGAGTGTATGGGATTGGAACCACGGGGTGTAAGGACACGGTTACCGTGTTGATGGCCCAGAGATCCTGGACCGGCCGGTGTTCTCCCCCGGGTTTCCTTACTGGCAGCAGGGGAGGGTTTAATCAGGGGTTCCTGGGTGCCGACTTGGGCCTCCCAGGGGATTGGACACTGTCATTGCCTTTGTGGGAATGTCCCTGGTAGCAGCTCGATGATAATTGGGGCCCAGTTGTGGGCCACCCAGGTGGGTTGTCTTCTGCCCTCGCTAGGGGGTACGTGGTTCAGAACTCAGTGCCCCCAGCTTGGAGAGAACGCCTCATCCCAGAAGATGGATAGGGCACTTGGGCATGTCACGGGCCCTCCCAATTCGCAGAGGTGGGTCCTGAACTGCTTTTGTGTGGCACGGTCCCCAGTAGCTTCAAGGATGGTGGCGGTCCGTTCACTGAGTGGCCCTACCGGGTGGTTACTACAGGGTGTTTGGCCCTGGTGTCAACCATGAAAGTCATAGGTTGGCGCCTACTTTAACTTTGACCGTGGGCTCATGGAGGCCAAGAAGGACAGAGCCCGGTCTTTCTTATTCTGCGTCCGGTCTGGCCAAGCCAGTGAGGTCCCTTCCCATGGGTTCCCATTGGGACTTACTGGCCATCCGGGGCTCCCTTCTGGCAGTGTCCTGTCTCCTTGCAGCAGGCGCATTGATTGGCAGCTGCAGGGGGGCCTGCCGAGTTCCCCCTTAGGTGGCCGTTCCTTCTTTGGCTCCTTTCTTGGGTTTCAGCCCCCCTGGTCCTTCAGGGTGGCTGTGAGGAGGCTGACCTTCTCCTTCATCCTCCAGTCGCCCTCCCTTTCTGCTATTACGTCCCAATTCATGTAGACCTTGTTGGCGACCTCCACGAGCTTCGTGATGGTCATTCCCACAAAGCCTTTTTTTTTTTTTTTTTGCTTTTTGCTTTTTGGTATGTGGGTAGCTCCCTGACTGGGAATCGAACCCAGGCTGAAGTGCTGACAGCACCAGCGCCGAAGCCTTAAGCCACTACACCATCAGGGAACTCCCTCCCCGCAAAGCCTTTGAGTGTTTGCAATTTCCTGCGTATGTCCAGGGCTGCCTGCACCACAGTAGACATGTTAACCATTTGTTGGCTTTCAGCCGCTTCAGGGTCAGAGTGGGTATAGACCCAGTAAGCCTCACAGAGTCTCTCATAGCAGTCCCCGGGGGCCTCTTCTGGCTGCTGCGTGACTGTGGAGACCTTTGATGTGTTCAATGGTTTCTTTGTTCCAGCCCAAACTCCCCGGAGTAGTGCCTCTTGGTACTGCTGGATCCGGGCCCACCCTTCCTCGACCATGAAGTCCCAGGGTGGGCATCCTTCAGGGGCCGTGACTAGGGCCCAGGTTCTGGGATCAGCGACTCCTCCTGGGGAGTTTTCCTCTAGCCATTGGCAGGTCCCCCTTAAGATCCTCAGTATTAACGGGAGTCTGCAGTAGCTGCTGACAGTGCTCACACAGATTCGGGGAGTGCCCTTGTTCAGTTGAGATTTCCAACCCACTTGGGTTTGTGCCACGAAGACCTTGGCCTGACCCTGACGATTGAACTGCACTCATGGGGGAAGCATCTGGGTGACTTCCAACCAAATATCTATACATGGGAACTGGTCCGGGTGTCCTGGAGTTCTGGTAACGACCTGCCAGACACAACAGACTGTCGAGACATCTAGTGTCCCTTCCGACAGCCATCTGACCTGCAACACAGGCCATTTGAGCTCGCAGAGTGTCCAAAGCTTGCTGGGGGTCACGTAGTCACCAGAAAAGCCCTTCCTAACGTTTTTCAACATACTGTCTAACACCGCGGGTTTGCTATGCCTTGACCCCATGTTTCCCATGACCAGTGTTGCAAGACAAAGGGAAGGGGTGCCTCCCGAAGGAGACCTCTCAGTCGCCCACCTGGCTGTGTCCCTTGCAGGACTTTAGGCACGTCTTGGCTAAGGTGTACCTGTATAAACCCCGGGCTCGGTTGTCCTCATGAGGACAAATCACCATTATGCCTTACGAGGTCACCACGGATCTGCAGGTTAGGGCCCACTCGGACTCCGTGGCCATGGCCGTGAAGCCAGAGAATGGATCCATGGACGCAAACCTCCACGATCCGTGCTCACTCACACATGCGCACATTCGCTCAGAGGTTGTAATGTTCCAGCCCAGCCGAGTTCTCGCCTCTGGGACTCCTGTGAGTCCCTGTGAGGTGATCAGGCTCCTCTTCTGCCCACTGGGGCGGGCCTAACTGAGTATCTGATGCCTGGACCAGAACCTGTCTTGTCAAGCCTCCTGTGAGTCCGGTGGTGATCACGAAATGGGGTCGACTAGAGGCAGCCGCCTCGGAGACTGCCTGGGTGGGCAGGGTGCACATTCTTCTCCACGGCTCCTCCCGCCGTCCACCACCCACCGTCCACCACCCACTGTCCACCGCCCACCATCGCCCAAACCGGTGGCTGCACAGGGCCAGCGCGGGGCTTCCCGGTCAGGGAACCAAAATGTTGCGGAAGGCTCTACCCATTCACCTGTCGGAAAGACCCAGCGGCACTCGGAGCACTTGCAAGTTCAGGTTGTTTCTTTTATGCTGGCAGCTCAGAGGAGTTGTTTCCAAAGTCTGAGCCCTGAACAAAGGCAGGTGGGGACATTCATAGCATAGCATTTCCTAGTAATCATCAGTTTCCCATGCGGGGCCTAGGGTTGGCAGGAACAGGAGTTCAAGGAGAAGAAGAACCAGGAAGTGACTCCGGGGTGGGGGGTCCTGGACTAGGGTATCGGCCATGTTGGGAATCAATATTTCTCTACAAAACTAATAGGAGGCATACACAGAGACAATGATGACACAAAGATCAAGGAGAAAGAAATCTTCAAGAAGGAGGAACTTATCAACGTCATGCTACAGAAAGGTGAAGTAAGCTACGGACATAAAAGGTGTAATGTTTTCAGTTAGGAAGTGGCAACATTACAAGGGTAGTTTCTGTGAAGCTGTGATGAAGTGAAACAATGGGAGGTAAGGAAGTAGATACAGAGAGCATAGGTTATTCTGTAGGAGAATCGAGCTATATAAAATGACAGAAAAAGATAATGAAATAACTAGAAAGGGATGCCTAATTGAAGGAGAATTGTTTTTTAATATAGGCAAGATACTTACAAGCTAAAGAACTTATAGTGAAGGAAAAAGCCAAGAAAACAGAAAGGTAATAATTCATCAAAGAAGTCTAGAAGAAGCCAGGAAAAGATGAGACGACAGCACAAATAGATGTATTAGTCTTAGACAGAAGGAATGACATGCCCTCCTCTAACATGTGCGGGAGGCTAGCAAGTGTAGGAACGACTAAAGAAAAGTTGAGGGGAAGGTGTGAAGGCAGTTCGTGTCTAATTGTGTTTATTTTTTTCAAGAGGTGAATCTGCTGTTTTGAAGGGGTTTAAAATAGCTGCTGTGTGGAAGATGCGGAAGCTACCCATGAAAAGCAGTATGGTATTTAGGGCTCAGCTGAGGTAGGAGACCCCTAATGTGTCATAGCACCAATATGAATCATTGTGAGATTTTCTCTACCAACACACAACTCACCGGGGCACAGACAGATGTTTGAACTGATCCAGGACCAGGGATTTTTGTAGAGTGAGTGTTGTGGAATAACTAGAGATTTGTGGGTGAGGGTGCTTGTCAGAGATCTATGACAGTTGTTTAGGTTGGACAGAAAAGGAAATGAGGTCAAGAGAGAGCTGATGTCCTGAGAGAAAGTCGAGGTCAAGGAACTAGAGGGCATGAGGTAATGGAAGAGCAGAAGAGGTGAGAGCAAAGGAGTGAGAAATGGAAGTACAGCTGTTATTGCAGAGGGTAGACTATTAGAGATTTAGATTTCTAATATGGAATAGTTCTGGGGGATGAGAGGATCCATAGTATGGACATGGGAGGGGGTTGCTAAAGTGGTTTGAAAGTAAGGTTGCATTTGAAGAGGTTTAAGTGCTCAGGCTCTTGATTTATATGGGGTAGTAGTGTCCCAGAGAGTAGTTAATGATCTAGGCTAGAAGGAGTTGATAGCAGGAGATAAAAAAGGACAGAACTTTGCTTGGAAGTGGAAGAATAATAGTCTGAAGTGTCGGTGAGGATCTAGAAAAACATGAACCTCCCTTTTTATTTCATCTTCCTTCTTTACCTATCTTAGGCTCTTACCTTAGGCTGTTTGGATTATAGAAATACTCTCCTAATTGGTTTCCCTGATGTTGGTCTCTCTCTCATATATTCATCATATACACGATTGCTGGTTTAATTAATCTTGCTGAATAGTCTTGGCCACGTCTCACTTTTACTAAAAAACTTCAGTAGCTCCCTATCTGCCTATAGAATAAAATCTATTCTAATATATTCCTTAGCCCCACCCTTAAGTTCCAGGCACAAAACTGGTTTCAATCTACTACTTTTTTTTGTTTGAGGCAATATAAAGTACTTAGCTTGTATTGGTTTAAATTCTGTATTATTAATAGTTTATTAACTATTAATCTTGCAGGATTTTTCCAAATGTGGTTTTGTTCTTCCCACCTATCTCAGAATGTCATCCTTCAAGGACCAAGTCAAATGCAGATTAGTTTCTGCCTCAAATGATATCTCTATTCTTTGTTCTTTTTTTGTAAAAATTCTACTTTAGGCTTTATATTCTAATTAGTCATGTTAAGCAAGAACCACTCCTAATATATCATTGCACTTCAGCCCATTGCACCCCAGCTCATGACACCTAACTCAGTCTCTTCCTCTCTATAGGTAGGTATCCAATGTCTGCTGACTAAATGCATGCATGCATTCATGAATAAATAAATGAATGAATGAGCAGAGCTCTCACAATGTACTAGTAGTATTAAGGGCCAGAATCTTTCACCAGAAGATCTCCTGGAGCTATAGTGTTGATTAGATAGACAGACAGACAGACAGACAGATAAACAGATAGACAGATATAGATAAATAGATCACCAAGAGTGACCATAGCATAGAGAAGACACCCATTGCTTCAAAAGTACTGTGGAACAAACAACCTCAAACTTAGTGACTTAAAACAACAATCATTTACTCTCAAGAATCTGTACGTGTGAGGGTGACACTGTATTCTCTATTTTCAGGTTCTAACACCCTACATTTAGTTTGATTCAACAATCAGAGTAATTTAGCTTAAAACTTTCTAAAACTTTCTTTTCTTTGTTTCCCTCCTTAATGCAGTCTCAATGACTCTGTTTACATTGATTTGGAAGTAGTCTTTTCACATCTGCATAAGATCCACCCTAATCCCTGAAACCTCTGGGAAGCACCTTCCTTTCTTTTTCAAATCAACTAGAAATTGCTGGAGCACCTCCTCCTTTCTTTTATTCTGCCGCTATGCATCTATAAAATTGTTTGGCCCTGTGGGAAATGGGGTGTTGGCCTTTGGACAGGAGTCTACCATCCTCCCAGAATGCCAGCATTTTTTTTTTTTTTTCTTTTTGGTATGTGGGTATCTCCCTGACTGGGAATCGAACCCAGGCCGCAGCACTGACAGCACCAACACTGAATCCTTAAGCCACTACATCATCAGGGAACTCCATGCCAGCATTTTTAATAAACCTACTTTTCTTTCCATCAATCTTGTCTCTCTATTTTTGGAGGCAGCAAGCAGCCCCTGTACCCAGTAGCAGTTGATGAGGGTTTGTTATCTAGGCTGGGCTTGATTGGGATGATTTGGTTCTGCTCCACATGTCTTTTATCCTAACTCAGGCATGGTTTGTTTTTGTTGTGTTTTTTTTCATGGCAGTATTAGAAATATATTTTTTACCCTCAATGCTACTGTTCCGGGAGCATTGTAGGCTAAGGACACAGTAGATACCCGATAAAATCTCGGCAAATGGAATTTAATTAGGCAGCTTCACACCTAAGTCATTCTCACTGTGTTAACCTCAAGTGCTCTAGAGAGTGAACAGGGTCTCTGATCCAGAAAATAGTTATTTCCTGACTTGAATAAAATGCTGACTCATAACTGGACAGAAACTCCCTTAACAGAAACTCATTTATTTATTTAATTCTTTGATTCATTGAATCTTACCATAAATTGTCATTGATCTATGTGTGATAATGTTATTATAGACACTAAAGAAAAAAAAGCAATCTGTGAGAATAGCAGTTATCTCATATTTATAAAGTAACCAACCTTCCCTCTTTCTCTTGTTTGGACAGGCTGTGACAACATGCTAATGGGCATAAAGTCTCTAAAAATAGTGAAGAAGACTATGGACACAGATGGCTCTTGGATGAAAGATGCTGTCAGTAGTTCTCCAAAGGTTTATTTCTTAATTGGATCCAAAAACAACACTGTTTGGGAATTTGCAAACATGCGGGCACTCATGGAGGATAGCACCAAGCCAGGCCCCCGGAAGCTAATTTTAACACATTCCTGGCAGGGAACAGGCCAAGTGATCTACAAAGGCTCCCTGTTTTTCCACAACCACGGGACTCCTAATGAGATAATCAAATACAATTTGCAGAAGAGGACTGTGGAAGATCGAATGCTGCTCCCAGGAGGGGCCGGCCGAGCACTGGTCTACCAGCATTCCCCATCGACTTACATTGACCTGGCTGTGGATGAGCATGGGCTCTGGGCCATCCACTCAGGGCCGGGCATCCATGGCCATTTGGTTCTCACGAAAATTGAGCCTGACACGCTGGGAATGGAACATTCATGGGACACTCCGTGCGGAAGCCAGGATGCCGAAGCTGCATTCCTCTTGTGTGGGGTTCTGTATGTAGTCTATAGTTCTGGTGGCCATGGCCCCCATCGCATCACCTGTGTCTATGACCCAAGGGGCACTATCAGTGAAGAGGATCTGCCCAACTTGTTCTTCCCCAGGCGGCCAAGAAGTCACTCCATGATCCATTACAATGCCAGAGATAAGCAGCTCTATGCCTGGAATGATGGAAACCAGATCATTTACAAACTCCAGACAAAGAGAAAGCAGCCTCTGAAGTAATGCATTACAGCTGGGAGGGGAGCACCTTGGCCTTGAAAGCTGCTTTCCAGGACACTGAGGCCACAGCCCCTTTGCAATATTGCATCCCTCTAATCACACTTAGGGATCAAGTCTAGAAGTCGGAATACATGTGCATCCTCCGAGACGGTACTGCCTTAGAGATCTTCCAAGACCTTAGATGAGAGTCCTTCATTTGGAAATTTTCAACAACTTACATTACCCATCCAAACCTCCTGGCACTTAAGGCCTTCCACATTCTGATCCAGCTTACTTCCAGCCTTTTCTTTTACTAGCATTTATTTTAATTCCACCCCATCCCAAGCAATTAGAAATATAGGCTACACCCTATTATTCCTGGATTTTCTCTCCTTTGGCCTTTTCTCAAGCTCTTTCCTCTTTCACAAATGCCTTTTAACATTCTTCCATTTTCACTTCCCAACTAAAATACTATTTCTTATTGATGTTTAATCTTGATTTCCCCTTGCTCCACCTCTCCACCAAGCTATGTGGATGTAATAAACACATTAATATATAAATACTACTTTCAAGTTACAATGTGTTTGTACCTGTGTTATATCACTTAATTCTTATCTCAGCCTTGGTCTTTACGGTTATCATTTGAGAGATGAGGAGAGCTTAGGTGAACCATTCAAAGTAACAAAGTTACAGAATGAAAGACCTAGAAAATACTGCAAATCCCATAGTTTTTTCATTGCCCCAAGCAAGCACCAAATATGTATGTTTGTTCACCCAACATTTTATGAACAATGCATTCATCATTTCATTCTAAAAATAATAGTCTGCATCTTTAGCCACTTTTCATGTCCATACAAGACCTTTCTACAGGCCTTTCAAAAGCTACTTCTTCCAGAAAACTAGCCTGAGGGTGAGGACCCTTACCTCTAGTCTCATCTTGTCTTACCTTCCTCTGAGTCTCTTTTTGCTTGAAATACAATAAGCAAACAGGCCTCATCAGGTTGTATTTGCCTACATGACTTCAGCATAACAGTTTCAGGGAGTGCTGCCTGTGCTTGGGTTTACCATGAACAATCCCCAACACACTGAGGTCCTTGCTAAATACTCTGGAATCTGGATGGAAGTCAGAGAGCAACCAAGTCACTCCCTGCCACAGCAAGTGTGCCATGTGGCACAGAGGACAGAGGAAAGCTGTGTCTGGCCAGAGGGGCATATTCAAAATCTTTCTCATTCATTTGTCCAACTCAGCCTGGTTTGGGTCATAAGTGCAGGCTGTGGTCCCAGTCTGTGTCATGTGGGGAGACCTCTGTCTTTCCAACTTGGTCACATGAGAGAGTTTACATTGTACACTTGTAGCTGTTTTCCAGACTCTGCCAAGCTCAGGCTGGGATCACAGGCTGGGAAGACAAGTCCCCCCCTCCCCCGCCCCACCCCCAGCTTTTGAATAGCTCTTTGGCAGATTGGAACACAGTGCAATTACCCACTAATAGAGTAATACAGAAATCCCAAATCCATTGTGGAATGAAGCAGGTATGAATAAACATGATGGTATTACCTGCACCATGGGCTTGAAGACATTACCTACCCTATAGGTTAAAGAAGATTATCTATTTCACCGGGATAAGGACTGCAAACTGCTTCACAGAAGAGGGTAGAGGGGAATTCTCAGCGAATGGAATTATGTGTGAGTCCTGGGCACACAGTTCCTTGGGAAGCACAGAGGAGAAGTTGACTTTCATTTGTCACGTGCTTTGAATTGATAGTTTTTCAGGGTGCACTTTTAACAAACAACCCACCCTGGCTCCTTAAATTCCTGCAGGTAGAATCACTCTTTTAGATCAAGACATTTTCTCCAGGAAGCCCCTATTAATGTGCCACTTTGTTTCTTGGGAGTCAGGGCTAGACAGCATGTAGGCCCATTAATACTTTTTGGGCTTCTTCCAGGCGAACCACCTTTCAGCTCTGGGTTTTTATTGGATTTTAGTCAGGATTGAAGTCCCTACAACCTACACCAGTGGTTCTTAAACTTTACTGCACATAAGAATCACCTGAGGAGCTTTTAAAAATCCTAATGTCAGACCATGCCCCAAAACCTTTAAGTCAGAACCTCTGGAGTTGGGACCCAGACATATTTTTTAAGTCCCGTCCTCTAAAGTGTTTCCAAAGTGCAAATAAGCCTGAGAGGCAGTGGTTTGCATCATTTTAAAAAGTAATTTTAAAAAAGTAATTATATAGTTCTGAAAACAGACGAATATTTTCTGGGGCCCGAGGTCAGGGCAGCGGGGTCCACTGGGGCAATGACATGAGGGACTTGGAAACACCCATGAACTCATGTGAACTGTGGCAGCCTCAATCTACAAAAGCTTCTCTGCTGCTATTTTAAGGAAGTGAAAGAGAACTGAAGGGTGTCCTGTTGTAACACAATTCTTGTGGGCCCCAGCCTTCCTCTGCTGGCTTTGCCCTTAGTCTGCTTCTGGCCACGTTCCTACAGTGACCAGAGTCTCATATTTGCCTGGGTGGCTTAAGTTCTCTTCACATGTAAAAGTCTTCTGGGCACACTGGTAATTTCAGACCACCAGCGTAATTTGGGAAAAAAAAGTGTCCTGTGGAGTTTGTCTGCACTCCAGTCTGTGGAAATGGAGATAAAACACTGAGGCCAGGGTTGTGGTAACTCCTGCCAGAGCTGGGGACTATGCCAGAGTCCCTGGTGCCATGCCATCTGAAGCCCACAGGGATTTTAATCAGCTGAACCGAGCACCAGTCCTTGGAGGCTCAAGCAGGGCAACAACCTAGCAGTATAGCCAAAGGGGATTCAGGCTCTACACTGGGGAAGGCATCCCAGTTCTGCCCAGATTCTAGAACCCATTCCTGTGGCATTTATCGCCAAAACTTTTCTTGGGCCTCTGGAACCCTTTGGTGCTGGGCACAGGGAACTGCTCATCCACAGCAGTTCCCAAGACTGGGCACCAGTGCCTAGAGTTGGCGCTGACCACTAGAGGGATCTCCACCGCAGGTCACGGGGTTCAAGTTCGGCTAGACTATAGGGTACGTCAGAGCCTTCCAAACTCAGCCGGTGCAGGAGGAGCTCAGACACCAGGACTGAGGTTTCGCTCAGGCCAGCCTCAGTTTGACAGAATCGCGCTGGTCCGAGAAGTCCGGACATCCGAAGGGTTGCGGCGCTGTGTGTACCTCTAATCGATTTTTCCATGGCTTCTCTCAATTTGCAATTCACGACACAAATTCCCTTCTGCTACCCCGTTTTCTCCTTTCGGCGGGAGACGCCCAGGGGTCTGGGAGCTGGGAATGGCCAAGCACCCTTCTCGGGGCGGGAAGGGTGGGGAGGGGGAGGTGACAGGAGCGGGGCGGGGCTCCAGGAGGGGCGTGGTCTCCGAAGAGAGGCGGGGTTTGGTGGACTGGGCTAGGCGGGTGGGGCGAAGGTAGGTTCGAAGGGGCCGGATTAACGAGGCGGATCTCTGAAGAACCGAACCCTGTGGCGGATCCGCTCCTACCGGCCGCCACGGGGCGGGAGAGGGAGCGGGAGTGGCAGAGGGGCAGTCCCGGGGAAAGAAGGCGGGGGAAGCGGGCGTTCCGGGACGAGCCTCTCGTGGGTCCCCGCCCCCGTCACGTGGGCTCCAGACCCTGCCGCTGCCGGTCGGTCCGCGGGTCGGTCGATCAGTTGGTCGGTGGGTCAGTGGCCTGCAGTTCGGCTCTCGGTGCTTAGGTTCGGAGGTGGGAGGGACACGGGCGCGGCCCGCACACCTGTGCCGCCCGGAGAAGAGGCGTCCCGCACCCAGGTCAGTGGGCTCTCCCCACGCCCTCAGGCCCGCGGCGCGGTCTGCCTGGGAGCCCCCGCCTGCGCACTGCCTGGGGCAGGAAATCCCATGTCCTAGCACCCCCCGGGGGACGGGGATCAGGGTTAGCGTGGGCCCCAGAGCGTGACCCAGGCGCGACGACGGGGACCCTCCTCTTGTTTGATTGGAAGACTAGCAGGAGGGTACGACTGCTGGGGATTTGCCCCGAATCTCCACCCGACCCCGCTCGGAATCTACGGACAGTCCGCGCCCCTGCAGGTGCCAGAATGTCCCTGGGGATGCGTTGGGTGGTCGGTCACTTTCCGTTCTGGGTGGTATTTCAGAGCTCTACTCAGCTGGAGAAGCGGCGTGATCTGGGGCAGTTGACGGTCTGTTTGCCCAAGTAAATGTCTGTCTGGCGGAGCGTGTGTCCAGATGCAACGCTGTGGCCGGGACAACTCTATACTATGTAATTGCACTGGGGCCGCACGCTTTTGATAGGCCGAGCCACTGAGTCCCGGCAGACTGCGGGAGGGCGGGCTCCTCCTCTTCGTGACTTCCCGGCTCCAGACCCCACCGATTTTCCTCAACTGAACAGAAATAACGTATCTAAAGACCAGAATTTACAAAGTTTGGGTGGGATCGAAACAGGCGTTCTAGTCAGTGTTTAATCCTTTTAAAAAGTATTTTCAGAGTATTATAATTGTACATTGAGGCCAGCTGGATATTTGGTATAGATTCGTGTTGCTTTCCAATTTTGGTCTAATTTCTTTCTCTTCATCTCTCTACTTCCTCTCCCAGTTCTTTAGTTGGTTGTAATACAAATCTGAAGTGTTTCCAAATTTATGTTGCTTTTTGTGAAGCAGTTCTGAAGTTAAGTGTCCAACTACAGAAAGGCTGTAAACATAATTCATCTTCAGCATGTTCAGTCTTTGATTATTATTTGTACATAGAAAAGAAATTATTTTACTTAGAGATTATGTATTTCTCTTTTGGGCTTAAATTCATATTTAAATGACTTTGAAGTGAGTGGTGAGGGATATGGTGAGTTTTTCACTTACTGCATAATCTGTGATTTTACTTAACACATTATTATTACTTTGAGATTTGATGATGTGCCAGTTATTATTAGCTTATTGCTACTGGGATGACAAACAGCATCATGGTCTTTTCTTCACTTGGGTAACTATAACAGTTGTGCTGATTTTAAAACAAAGTATTATAGAATGAAATAAATGCCATTAAGAGTTAAAAGCAGGAGTTCCCTGGTGGTGTAGTGGCTAAGGCTTTGGCCCTGTCAACACTGCGGCCTGGGTTCGATTTCCAGCCAGGGAACTACCCACATTAAAAAAAAAAAAAAAAAAATTGTTAAGAGCAAAGAGTTGTGCAAATTCCTGTCTTACAACAGCAGGGAAAACTTGGGATAATTCAGGATGTGGGTAACGTGTGTGATGGACCTCAAAGGATTTCTATCATGTTTCTCCAGGCAGAAGGGGGTAGTGTGTGACCTGGATTGTGAGAGCTGTGAACCAAGCACCAGCTAGCGCTAATAACTGGCAAGGTCTCCAGCTGGGCTCCTATGGTGAGTGGCAGAGAATAAAGTTGGTGAAACACATGGCCCCTGCGGGCCCTGAAGGCCAGGTGCAGAAGTCTGGACTTCCATCTGAAGGCACCGGAGTCAAAAATGGGTTTTAAGCAGGGTACTGATTGGTGTTTCTGTGAGCTTAAAGTCAGGGACCTTTGCCCTTGACCTTCCCAGTTTCCTAAACTCTAACATGATATGGAGAAAATCCAGTTAAGTATTGTGGGCTGAATGGTCAGTCAATACTTTACAGCAGTGCTTCTCAGCCTTTAACAAGCTTAAGAATTACCTGGGGATCTTGTTCGAATGCAGATTTTGATCACTCAGGGGTGGGACCTGACATTCTGCATTTCTATCAAGTACCTGGTTAGTGTGATCCCTTCACTACCTCCAGTAAGAATTTAGAGCAGTAGTTTGCAAACCTGGCTACGCCTCAGAATCACCTGGGGAGCTTTGAAACTGTTAAGATGAAGTATGGCTGGGATGGTGCCACATTCCCCCAGGTGATTCTAATGACGGATGGGTTGGACATGCTCTAGTGGACTCTTAGCAGTGCTGTGGGAAGCAGTAACCAGCGGGAAAGGACACTGGGGGTGCAGAGCCCAGTTGAGTAAGACACACGTCCCACCTGCGACCCGGGATGGCTTTGAATGTGGCACAACACAAATTCTTAAAACATTATGAGATTTTTTTGTAACTTTTTTTTTTTTTTTAAAGCTCATCAGCTACTGTTAGTGTTACTGTATTTTATGTGTGGCCCAAGACAATTCTTCCATTGTGGCCTGGGGAAGCCAAGTTTGGACACCCCTGCTCTAGAGAGATAGAATCTATAGGACAGGGGCCAGGGAGTGGGCAGTGTCAGTCTCCAGACTGACTACACAGGTTAAGTGAGGAACGATTCTGAGAGAATTCACCTTTGGAGGATGAATGGCTTGTACTTTAGGCTAAACATTTGGGGTAAGATTGGAAGTTGTTTTTTACCTGGCCATCAGAAATTTCTTTCCCTGAAATACAAATCTGTTCGTGACCTTCCCCTCTTCAAAGCCTATTGCAAAATATGAGAAGGAAGAGCGAATATGATCACAACTTATGAGGCATTCAGGCATTAAGTCCCCATTCAAGAGGTGGCACTGAGGGAAAAAACAGATATGAGACTGTCAGCACTTGGTATGGGCACACCTAGGCTGAAACTCTTGGCACCTTTGTGTTTTCAGAGCCACTGCTTTTTCTGCCTCCTCCTTCCTGAGAACAGCTCCACTTTATGTTTCCTGGCATCATTCTTTGCTTTCAATGCTTAATGTTACCTCTGGGTCTCAGTTTTCACAGAATCCACAGGTAGTCTCAGAAAGGTGGGCTTCATAGACTCTTGAAAGGCAGGTCTTGTTTGACCTTGAGGACATTCAGGTCTATTCTTAATTCATGCACCAGGCAAATAATTGGGGAGTTGCTGTCTTAGAGCATCTATTCAGTTTTAGACCCAAATTGCCTCAAGGCCTTGTGAGTTCCAGGATGCCACTAACTCTCAGCTTTGTCTTCAGGAAATTTAAGATTCTGTTTAGTGCTTCTAGGTAATTCTTACTTTCATTTCCTCTCTCTGCCACGCACACAATTATTGCACACTGAGAAGTGAGGATGCATTGTGCATGATGCTTTTAATCACCATGTTCGATGTTGTAGAGTAATCTTGGCCTCTGTAACACATCTGTGGAAAGAAAGTCTAGACACAAATGGGGTAGGATTGCCTCTCTGAAAGGATGAAGTGTGACATCCTTGTATGGCATTCAAGGCTCTGGGGAGGCTGACAACAATTTAGCTTGCCAGCTGTATCCCCACTGTTACCCAAACTGAGTAGCTCAACAATTGCTATTCCTAGTGCCTCTCTACCTTTGCATACACTATTTCCTCTTCCTGGAAAGCCCTTTTCTCTCTTCTCTGCAAGATGAATGAACTCTTATTAATTCTTCAGGATGCAGATCAAACTCTTGAAATACCTCTCCCCCACTCCCCCAAGTCATGTATTACTTTTCTGTCTACTATTATATATGTATGACATCAAATGCAGATCTCTGCTATGGTACTCAGGCACTTTTATTTGCATGTCTCTGTCCACACCTCCTGCAAATTCTGAGCTGCTTTAGGACTGCATCAGCCTTTGTGTGCAACCACATGAAGCAGATGTTCAGGAAGAGTTTGTGGCAGGCAAGAGCCTAGAGCTGGCTGGTTTTGCAATGTTTGCCTCAGTAAGGGGGAAAGGAGCAGGTTATTTTGTGCAGGAGATGAAGGAATAAGAGCAGAACCTGAAAGACTGGGACAAGTCCAATGAGGAGTGGCCCATGTGGCTAGAGTCATAGGGTAGGGTGTGGTGGGGAGGGGGACACTGGGAGAGGTGAGGCTGGAGTCTTAGGATGGGGAGAGATTGTGGAAGGCCTTGAAAGTTGAAGCTGAAGAATTTACATTTTATTCCGATGAAATTGAAGGTCTTGGAATATGGAAACGATATATTGAAATCTGTGATTTAAGAAAGATTCAGGGCTAGGAAGGGCAGGTTGGAGGGAGAGAGAGGAATATCTTGTGAGAATGCACTGTTGGACTAACCTGTGGAGGTAAATTAGGACCTAAACCAAAGCAATGGCAATAGCAATGGAGAGGAGGAAACAGGTGAGTGAGCCTGCCAAGAAATCCTGAAGATTTGGGGACCGATTGAATCTGAGGAAAAGAGAAAAGAGTCAAATTGGACACTGACACTTTGTGCTAGTTTGCTGGGAGAAGAATGAGGGAATTGTTAGCAGTATCAGAGCATGGAGAAGTTTCTTGGAAGGGGGAAGGGTAACAAGAGGGGTTGATGCCTTTTGGAATCAGGAGGAAGCCTTGGGTAGTTTCTTGCATGTCCCTTATAATTTTACACATGAGAATGGTGAAACCCAAAGAAAGATACCCAGAGTCACCCAGCTGCTGGTGGCAGAACCCAGGCCTCCTGGTCCTCTGGCTTGGGTCTCTATCATTTGTAGCACAGTGAGTTTGGCCAGAGGGAGCTGTCAGAAGTCCAGATGGAAATTCTATTAGGCAGTGAAAAATGGGGAAGAGCCCAGGTTTGGAGTGAATTCAGCCTGTAGAACAGCTAAAGCTGGAGTCTTATGGGTCATAGTCTCACAGGGGAAGTGTGCTGGCAGCTAGTGCCAGTCAGGGTGTGAAGGCCCACAGGTCTTCTTTTCTGTTCTGTGGACCTGGCTGTATGTGGGCTGATGGGAAGTGAGCACAGCTTTTATGGTGTTGGCACCCACACTTGTTAGTGCTTAGTGTGGGTGATGTGTATAAAATGGTTTTCCTGGGACCACAACCACAACCATTAATCTATCAGTTTCATGGAAAGATGTATTCTAAGACCCGAACCCCCCCCCCCTCCCCCGCTCTGGACAAACTTTAGGGACACATCCAGCCAGTCCTGAGGCATTGTCTGTGTGGTGTTGCTGGTGGAGGGCAACTAGCTCTGAGGACCGCCTCCAAGCGGGGGTTGGGGGGCACCGGCAGGGATGCAGAGGTTGTGGGAGGGCCAAAGCTCTCAGATGAGGAGACCTTATCTATTACAGAATTTGCATTGCTGCCAAGAGACTCAGTGGGCCTGAGTCTGCATTTCCTCTCCTTCTCACACCTCTCTGTTCAGCCAAGCTCCTCAGCCTCTCTGGATGAGTCCCTCCTTTGCCATGGCACAGTGGTCACCTTAGTCTGCTAAGACAGAGCTGGGTTAATGCATGTAAAACATTTAGATTATTGCCAGGCATGTGGTATCACCAAATAAAAACAAAGATAAAAGGAATGTTGGATTCAACTTTGAGGAAAAACTTGTCAAGACTCTTGGCTCTTTCGAACTGTGTAGCTCTGTCTAGCAAGTTTCTTCCTCATCTTGTTTTGAGTTTTTCTTTTTCTATTTTATTTCTTCCTTTTAAAATTATCTATCTATCTATCTATCTATCTATCTATCTATCTACCTATCTATTTAAATGAGACCAAAATGTTTGAGCCTGCTCACCCATTGTAAAGTATCAGGGGCAGCCATCAATTACATACCTGAGAGGTGGGCTGGTGGAGGGCCTGCTAACAAATCTCCAGGAAGAGATTGCTAACCCAAACGAAGCTATGGGGAATTGATTGTGTCATGGCCTCTCCCCAGGCCTCCAGCGGCTGCGATGTTCCTAGGTGGCTCTGCTTTGGGGATATAGGCATATATACCTTGTTTTATTGTACTTCACTTTGTTGTGGTTTTGAAAGCAGACCTACTGGCCAAGAGGTTATACTAGACAACTAGCTTTATTGCAATATTTACTGTATTGCGGTGGTCTGGAACCAGACCACAACATCTCCAAGGTGTGCCTATATATATTTCCTCCCATTTAAGGACAGGCATAGGGAACCAGATGATCCAAGTCTCAGGTTGCTATGCCTGTTTAGAGAATGCCAGTGCTTCTTGGTCCCTAGGAATGTGTTTTAGTGGCACAGTTAGAACTCATGCCCTGACTCCCAGGTGAAAACATAAATCCACAGTGATTTGTGTGCATGGATGGAATGTACAGTCAGATGTAGCTGCGCCTCTCACCTGGGCAGGGACCACTCTCACCCACAGGTCCCCCACTGTGACTGGACTGGGGTGTCCCAAGAAGTCTTAGCAAACTTCTACCTGCTTCTAGCAGAAAGGCCCAGAGAGCTGTGCCCGAAGGAACTCCTTGGGTTGACCGTCCATGTGTGTGAGTGTGAGAGAGACAGAGACAGAGACAGAGAGAGACAGAGTTAAAGTTAGAGTTGTCTAGGAGCCAAAGGTCTATTCTAGGGACTAAAGGAGCAGAGAAGAGCAGAGCCACAGCTCAGGCTAGGAAGACCAAAAATGGGTTTCCTGTGATCCCTGCAGGCATACATGGCAACTTCTCTCTCTTCAGGGGCAAGTTTCCCTTCCCCAGCACAAGTTCTGGCTTCCTCTGAATCACAGAGGTTTTTGCATGAATAGCCAGCAACACCCTGGACTGCTTCATGAAGACCACAAGAGATATAGACAAGGCCCCACAGAAGTTACCTCCAGCGAGAAGAATAAAGTGGATCTTTGGCTTTCGGAGGTTTTACAAAAGTCCTACCTCATGAGATAGATAGTGTTATTCCCGTTTCATGTCAGGGAAACAAGTGCCAGAAAAGTAAAGTGATTTTTTTTTTTAAGGTTATGGAATATTAGATTTAGTTTATTGTCTGAACAGGGAGACTTTTGAGAGTGAAAAGAGGTGGACACATGCTGAAGTAGTGGTATCCTGGGATGATAGGAATGTCCCAGGCATACTGGGATGTGTGGTATCAAACTCTAAATGCAATTAAGGAACCAAGGCCTGTGAAAAGTAAAGGGAGAGGGAATTGAGGGGAATAGATTGCCACAGGAGGTGGGGAAAAGTTAGAACTTGAATTTGGGTTGGAATGGCAGATTCTTCTAATTCAACATTTTACTGAAGCAAAGGAATAGTTCTTAGCTCTGACATCTGACCTTGATTAGATGTCATGACAAAGTTTTATTACATAAGCTCTTCCTGCGACCAGCCAAGACATCTGGTTCTTCCGATGCAGGCTGCTCACTAGATAACAACAGCTATCCTGTGTGTCCGGCTAGGTTTTCACCGCGCTGGCTCATTGGAGCTGCACGATGCCTCAGGTTGGGATTATTGTCCTGCTTCTGCAGATGAGGAAACTGACTCCTCCTGCTCATGCTCCCCCATCCCAGAGTGGCAGGTGGCAGGTTTTAGCCACCATGAAGACTTGGCCTTTCTAATCTCTGAGGACCCTGATAGCTGTAGAGTATGGACTTTGAATCAACAGGCCTCCATTTGAATTCCAGCTCTACATAGTCTTGCTGTTACTACTTTGAGCAATCTCTACCTCTCTGATCTTTAAGTTCCTCATCTGTCAAATGGGAACTGGCCTATTTCATTTGGTTGTTGTGAGGATTAGATGATGCACAGAAATGTTGGCTACAGTGCTCAGCACATTGCAAGTAGTCAATAAATGGTATTATTATCATTATCATCCTCTTCTCAGGAAGCCTGGGAAAAATACTTTGTCAAGTGGAGTGATTTACGTCATTCAGATATACACCTATTCTGAAACTTCAGGGGTAAGTAGCATTCTCTGGGTCTCTAGGCTGACATAGAAAGGATAGCCATGGTGGACGTGAGGAAGAAGTCCAGGAGGCAAAAGTCCATGGCAGGGTGGGGAATGGCCTGGTTTCAGATGGTCGGTCACCAACATTCAGGACAAGGATAGCAAACAGCTCAGAGCCCTAACAAGCTCAATGAGATGTGGCAGGGGTTAAGTGCAAAGTCCTGCCCTCAGGTTCCAAAATCAATTGGTGTGTTTCCTACCTGACCATGTGGAAAAGCCCATATAAATTGACTTAGCCTGGCTGCATTTCCAGAAGTCCTGGGCTTAAACCTTGCTAGTGGATCATCCCACTTTTCCCTGCATTGACTAAGACTGGCCACACATAGAGGTGGTACCCTGGGCAGCACACTTTGGAAACAGGAAAAGGAGGGACCCTAAATGCTGCAAAGCTAGAGTCCCTGCCCTGTAAGCTTTGGAAGGACTTGAGGACAGATTGCAATTTTCAGGTGGGTGAAGGAGCTACCAAGTTCTGTGTTGCTCACAGGGCGGAGTTGAGGGCCTGTGGTGGTGACTGTAGGAGGAATTGAGAGGTAGATATCAGTTTGACATAATGTAAGACGTTGCATATAATTCAAGCTTATCTCTAGGGCCAGGCATCTGTCTTAGAGCATGTATTGGAATTGATCTGAAGAGGGTATTGTTTAAGAGGGATTGACTAGAAAGAAGTTTGAAATAACAGGGGAAGCAGGGTTAGCTGAAAGGTTATAGGTATAGCTAAAAGTGCGGCAGGATTTGGGGGGATAATTGGTGTCTTCTGAGCAGAGATGACTTGCAGCATGTGTAGGATGGAATGAGAGTAGGGGGAGGCTGGGGAAGGGCAGGCTTAAAGCTGTGTAGAAGCTTCTCTGTCCCATGTCAGGCTAAAGTCCCACTCAGTAACAGAGGTTGGGAGAGAGGAAAGGCTCTCAGGAAATTCCTCTGAGGGCTGAAATTGAGGTTATGATCCTGAAGAAGTGATTGTACTGTGTGCCTTCACTGCCGACCCGACTGGGGCATGAAGCCTCTTACAGACTCATCTGCCACCCCTTGAAGATGTTAAGAACACAATGTCCCAGTACCTGGAGACCAGGGCCTTGTGATCGGAGACACTGGGCTCACCACCTCTAAGACATTGGGAGTTCTGATTATCTGCAGCCTGGGCCACAGAGGGAGCTTCTGGCCCCAAGGAGAGGTGGGAGGGCTGTGGGCAGCAGAGCCTTATTCAAGTAGGCTGAGGTTTTGGGTGGGGTGTATGAATGGAGGATGGAGAGTGCTGTGGTTGAGCAACGTGGATGTGTGAGGGACATGCTATCCTGGCCTGGGTAGGGGAGGGAGCCTGGTAAGATGGAAGGAGGGGAGGTGGGAGGTATTGGAAACCCCAAAGTCAGAATTGGCTCACTGGATCTAGGGAGAAGCTCACCCTTTTAGGAGCAGTGGTAGAGAAAGCAGAATTCTTAAGTACTCTAGAATCAATAGACTTGTGACCTCCTTGATTATATCAGTCACCAAGTGACCTTTTTTTTTTTAAAATTCATTTTTATTGTTAGACTTATTGAGGTGACATCTGTTAGCAAGGATTACATAGGTTTCAGGCATACAACTCTATAGTGCATGGCCATACCACCCTGAACACCCGATCTTGTCTGATCTCGGAAGCTAAGCAGGGTCGGGCCTGGTTAGTACTTGGATGGGAGACCAAGTGACTTTTGACCACCCTCTGTGCTGAGAACTGTGATGGTGGGAGCAAAAGGGGAATAAAACATGTTCTGTACCTGGATAGAATTTAAGGAATGTATCCCTAACTCGAAATAGGCAGCAATAACCACAGAGAAAGCACAGTGAACAGTCAGGGAAAGGAGAGGTTGGCAGGCCTGGCTTGCCGAGGAGGTAGCATTGCAGGTGTGTCTTGAAGGAAAGACACAGCATCGAGACACCTTTTTAAGGGCATTTCTAGCAAAGGGAGCAGCAGTGTGCAAGAAAGTCATGGGGCTGGTAAATTATGAGGCGTATGTGGAAAACAGCCAGTGGTTTGGTTTGGCTAGAACTGAGGAGTAAGTGAGGTTAAATATGAAACCAGGGATTGGAGTGATCCTCTATGAGGTACCCATTATGCATCTGAGCACTTACATCTCATAGGAGCCTTTCAGGGCTTTAACTGAGGAAACTGACTCAGGAAAAGTGACTTTCCCACAGTTCCTTATTTGGTGATTGGCTGAAGTAAGATGTTTACATGGTCTACCCAATCCCCAAACCCGCGTTCTTCCTACCCTATCTTGCCACCATGTTGAGAGTCCAGATCATTCCATCTTAAGTTTGCTGTGAAGGTTAGCTCTTCCTGTTGGGGCAGGAAGGTGGTCATTGTGCACAGGTCAGACATTAACCTGTGAGGGGCACTAGGTGGTCATGGCTATACTGTTTCGGTGTACACCTGGCCCAGATAAGTACATGTGCACACACACATACGGGTACTTAGGAAGTCAATCTAGAACGTAGTAGGAAGTGGCATTGTTGTTCATGATGTCTTAGAAAATGTTGCTCTCTGAGTCGTGTCGGCAACAGCTGATTTCCTGGCTGAACTCTTCTATTTTCTCTCCCACTCAAGCAAGTATATTAGAATGGGGCAAGATAATCCAGAATATTCTCTGGTTTATACAAAATGATTCTTGGCTTTAGCTACTTTATCATTGGTAATAAGTTACTTAAAACCCTCCTCACCTGCTGGGGACTCCAAGGTGTTAGTTGTAGAGGGATGGTAAGCAAGATGTTGCTCTGGAGTGGGTGGGAAGGGTGGGGTGAGGAATGAGAGTTAGAGAAACCTGGGCAGTGACTCCGATGGGGCTGTGGGGGTGGAGAGGAAGGGCCCATGAAGTTCAGTAAGCATTTGCTGGGAGCCTGCCCAGGCAGGGGTGTGGAGGCAATGCTGGGATACCTGTGTGAAAGGTGGGCATTGTTTTCCACAGTAACATGTTTAGGCTCTGAGCAGGAGTGTGCTGGTGGTGGCTGCCTGCTGAAACTGGGGTTCTTTCTTATCCTGTGTCCTTAGAGTTAGCCAGTTCTTATTGCTGAACAGATCCATCCAGGGCCCCATCCTTTGTTCAGCCTGGCCTCTCCTCTTGGAGCTCGGAACCCAGATCCAGCCCTGGCAGCTATACCTTGCTTCTGTCCTCAGGGTGGACTTGGGGTCCTTCAGCCTTCCTAATGGGTAAGTTTCCTTCATCCAAAAGAGAAAGCCTAAGAAGAAACAACTAGGAAACTGGGCAGCTAGCTACGGTAGTATCTGGGCTACAGTGACTCGGGGATCTCTTGTTAACAGGGGACTTCAGGCAGGACAAAGTTCTGCCTCCACATCCTGCCTATTTATCACAAGCACTTTGAAAACTTAAGGGCTACACTAGGGTCACAAATCCAGTTCTCAAATGTCATGATAACTTACGTTTGAAAGAGAAATTTAAATAAACTGGTGACAATTAGATGAGGAGGGGCATTCATGAGAAGGATCCTACAGACTGCAGGAGACGTGCATCTTGTGTCACTGTTATACCTCGTGTGTGGAAACACTCCCTACGTAACTCCAGGAGTGCTTGCTTACCTGTTTGGCTCTAGGTGTTCTATAAGAGCGTGATGTCCAGGAGGAGCAACTAGGCTGTGGTTTCTCAAGGCCCCTCTGAGTTAAATAGTCTCTCCCAGTGCCAATTCCTGGGGCCAGAGACTGTGTCCAGGCTGATGCCTTTCATTTATGTGTTCACTATCTGGCCATTCCTCTCCCCAACCCCTGAAGCCCAGCTATAGCTATTTTGGATACCTCCATGTTTGGGGGTCTCCAAATCCATTTCCCCAGCAATGATTTCCCTGCCAGATGCCTGCCCTCGGATGGCTCTTAATAATCATAAATTCCGTTCAGTGTCCCTAAGCTGGGTACCTGGTGAGACTGGTGGAATGACTGAGGAAGACACGAAGGGGCTGTAACAGCCTGGTGACCCACCCTTCCTGTCAGACACTGCTAGAGAGAAACCGAAAGCTCTGAGCATGTGCACTGTGCTCCCCCAGGGTCTGCCTAACTGGGGGCCAGCTCCAAGAGATTTGGCAACTTCTCAGTCATATTTTCTTTTCCTCTAATCTCAACATTTAGGTCCCAATAAGGAGTCTTGCCTAAATCTATCTTCTGGAATAGTGTAGTTAGGGACATGTTCTCCAAGAGAGGAGAGGCTGGGTGTTGGTGGCCAGGTACTGAGCAGGTCATTGACTCCATCCCTTCTCCTAACCTTCTGACCAGTCCTGTGTGGGGCAAGTGTTCTTATCTCCATCATATAGTAACCTGAGAGGTTAATAGACAAGGTCTGACAATTAAGTTCACGAACTCATCCTAGAAAAAGTGCTACATACCTCATTGCTCAGTACTTTGAAGTACTTCCCTTGGGAAGCTATGCACTGATGCCAGGGCCTAGTCCACTTTTCAAAGCAATTTTGAAACTTGTTTTCTGGAATGGCCATCAGAGCTATCGTATTACCCTTGATGTCCTAAGTGTCACCAAAATGTCTTCCTTTCAATATTGCCTTTATCTTCAGGAAAAGAAAAAAATTTACTGGAGGCCAGATCAGCTGAGTAGGGAGGGTGTTTCAATACAGTTCAATACAATTTGTGTACTGACTAAAAACACTTCCTCACAGACAGTGCTGTGTGAGCTGGTACATTGTCATGATGCCAGAGTCATGAGTTGTTGGCGGAAAGATCAGGTCGTTTTTGTGTAACTTTTTAATGCCACCTTTTCAGCACTTTCAAATAGTAAACTTGGTGAGTGCCCAGTTGGTACAAATTCAAAATGAACAGTTCCTCTGATATCAAAAAAAAGTTAGCAACATTGTTTTGACTTTTGGTTTGGACTGACAGAACTTTTTGGTCATGGAAAATTGCCTGACTTCCATTGTGCACTTTGACGCTTTGTTTCAGGGTCGTATTGGTACACCATGTTTCATCACCAGTGATAACATGGCCCAAAACATCATCGTGCCTCTCCAAAAGGTCTTGACAAACTTTGACTCTCCTTTGCATTTGTGCATCAGTGAGCTCCTTCAGGACCATTTTTGCACACTTTTCTCATGCCAAGATTTTTAGTTAAGATTTTTCTAACTGTTTCTCTATCAATGTTTACTTGGTCTGCTATGCTTTTCACAGTCAGCCAATGATTCTGACACACAATTCGACAAATTTTTGCAATGTTTTCATCAGTTCTCTCATTGCTGGTCACCCTGACCTCTCTTCATCAGTGACGCTTTCTCCTCAGAAAAATGTTTTAATCCATTTGTACAGTGCTGTTTTCTTTATGGCATTATCCTCATAAACTTGAACTAACGTGTCCCTGATTTCACTTCCACTCTTGCCAAGTTTAACAAGAAGTTTAATGCTTGTTCACTGCTCCAATACAAGCTCTGACATTCTCACAATGGTACACAAAAACACACAACAACAATAATGAACAGGGAGTTCCCTGCTGGTGTAGCGGCTTAAGGCTTGGGTGCTGGCACTGTCAGCACTGCGGCCTGGGTTCGATTCCCAGTCAGGGAGCTACCCACATACCAAAAAGCAAAAAAAAAAAAAAAAAAAAAAAAAATAATGAACACCACTCAGGAAAACACTGCCACACATTGACACGAACACAGCTATGAGACACAGATATACCAAGGTTATCACACCTTACCTGGTTTGTACGGTGCTGCCAACGTAAGCACATGGTGACAAGTTTGCAAACTTAATTGTCAGATGTCGTGTATTACCTAAGGTCAAAAACTAAGCCAACTCTAGTAGTAGAGCCAGTATTTAAACCCAAGTCAGTCTGACTCCCAAAGCTTGGAGCTGGGGTGTGGGGATTCTGGTGTCCATCCTGCCTTCCCCTTCTGTGGCTTTTTTGAATCACAGATTTTCTCCACCTTTCACTTTGAGTCTGAGAAACTATTCTGGTATCTCCTATGGGAAAAGAATGGCCCAGCCTTATGGACAAGAAGAGGTAAAAAAGGAGAGAGAGGTTCCCAGGAGATTTTGCATGTGCTCCCACTCCCCTGGGTCACACTGGTACGACCTTTTGGGCCCCAGGAAGGGGATACCTAGTACAGTGTAATTCTCCAGCCAGCTTGTCTTTGGTCGGGAGTGTGTTTACAAATGGGGGATTCCCGGATCACTTTCCCTGGAAAAGTCCCTGACCACTCTCTGGCTGAAGTGCTCTTAGAGGGGGGAAGTGATCCCAGTGTCAAGTGTCTTGGGCTGGGGTGCTGAAGTTAGGGGCCTAGCCCTGTTTCTCCCTCCTCCAAGCACCCGCTGGAGTTACTGCCTTGGCTTGACGACAGGAGGGCTGGGCCCAGTGCTCGTGGCTCCTTGAATACAGCTTGACAGGTGGTCAGGCTGAGGGGTCTCCTTGTAGCCTGCTGAAGTCTGGCCTCACTAAATGGTCTTGAACACCAGGTGCAACTGCCTCAGCTGACTTACAAAGAAAATAAAGGACTCTTAGCAACTGTTCTTACATGGGTGTTGTTGAAGATGTGAAGCTGTGAAGCCGTCTCCCTCAGACTGAGCAGGAAAGGGCACCAGTGCATGAGAACAGAGACCCACGTCTCTGGAGAGTTCTGCCTGCTTCTGACGGTCTTGCCCAGCCCCGTGTTTAGGATTAGATGGATGTGTGTGTTAGTTTGCTGGGGCTACCATAACCAAGTACCATAGACTGGGTGGATTAAACAGTAGAAATTTATTTTTCTCACCATTCTGGAGGCTAGAAGATCAAGGTGTTGGTAGGGTCATTTTTTTTCTGAGGCCCTTCTCTTTGGCTTAGGGATGGCCATCTACTCCCTGTGTTTTCCCATGTTCTTCTCTCTGTACTTGTCTGTCCTTGTAAGGATGCCAGTCATATTAACTTAGGGCCCAACCTAATGACTGCATTTTAACTTAGTTACCTCTTTAAAGATTTCTAAGTATAGTCATATCCTGAGGTACCTGAGATTAGGCCTTCAACATATGAATTTGGGGAAGGGGACATAATTTAGACCATAACAGAGTATTTCTAAAATGCTCATTAGACAAGGCTCAGTGTCATGGTGAGAGATGGAGAGGCACTCACTGCTGGTCCTGCCAAGAGACCAGGAGAGGAAGGGAGACCCAGCCCAGCCAGTGGAGGAAATTTGATGGACCTTGTCCAGAGGTTCAGCCTAGGAAAGTCCAAGCCAAGGTGTTCCCTTGTAACTTCTGGCTCCCATGTGGCCCTCAGCCCTCCAGTGAAGATCAGAGATGCTAATCCCCTGCTAACAAAGTCTGCAGAGGAAGTCCCCTTCTGTAACTGAGGCAGGAGCCAGGCTGTTGTTGCCAGGGCACACAGCCTGTAGTTAAGGAAATGTATTGGTCTTCTACTGGTTTAATTGTTTTTCTGAATGTAAAAGGAAAACTATTGTGCTGATTCAAAATTAAACTTTAACAAATTTTGAAATGAAGGTTCAAAATACAGAATAAATTTTTATTAATTCAATTAGTATTTGCCTAACGTGTACCAGATTCTGGGGCCTGTGCGCCTCCATAGGCAGGCTAAGGTTATCCAGTAGGCTCCTGCAGAGTCTACTAGATGGTAGAGAAAACTTGCCAATTCAGATTTGGTTTTTTCTCCTGTTGCTTAGCATTCTGAAATAATAGAATGAGGAGAAATGCCTGGTTTTATCATTTGTTGGGGGAAGTTAACATCCTCTTCTCCTGTTGCTCCTTAGGGAGTGTAATTGCATTCATCTGATATGTCTCTTGCTCATGCCAGGCCCAAGCATGGCCAAGTTGCCCTTATGGTAGAGCCTGATATTCAGCTCTGAATATCAGGCTACAAAGAGAACAGCTTCAGGTGTGAAGAAAGTGAGATGAGAGGCTGCTGGGGACAACTCGTCACGCTTAGTTCAGAAAGTTAACCACGTGTGTGTGTCTGTCTCTGACTGTCTCTGAGCAGCTGCCTCTCTCTCTCCCTCACACTCTCCTCCCCCTCTGTCCTTTTCTTCTTCCTCTCCCATCCTCCCCCTCTCTCTCTTCCTTCCTTCCCTTCTCTCTCCGTGCCCCCCGACTCTCACATGCACACACACCTGCTCCTTCTTCCTTTGCTCTCCATTCAGATACCCACACCTTTAATGTTTTGTGTCAGCCAACATTTACCGAGTATCCACCTATGTCAAGTTCATTGCTGGACTCTGAGGATACAAAGGTGAAGAGCACATACTTGTTGCTCTAAAGCATCTTAATTTAGAAGGGGAGACAATCATATTGAGAAATTGTATAAAAGGGCTGCAAGTGAAATAATAAAGGTGGGTACCAAGTATGGTGGGAGCAGAGTGGAGACATCTAGAAACTTCAAGCACTTGGAGTAGTGGTGTCAGGAAAGGCTTCCTGGGGTTGGTGCATTTGGTTAAAGCCTTGGCATGGGTGGTATCTGGACATATAGATGGAGAAAAGCATCTCAAACTGAGGAAATAGAGAAAACAGGAGACTCTTTCTGACTTTAGGAGTAGGATGTGGGCTGATATGGCTGGACCTGAGAGCGTGGCGAGCAGTGCAGCTGGGAGAGTGAATCTTGTTGGAAAAGCTGATGACCAAGCTACAGAACGCAGCTTTGTTTCTGAAACAGTGGGGAGCCATAGCAAATTTGGAAGCAGAGGAATAATGTCATGAGCTTTATGAAACATAACCTGTCTGCACAGGGACAAAATGGGTCAAAGAAGAGTCAGCAAGAAGAAGCCAAGAGAGGCAGCTTTGGTAATCTTAGGTGAGAGATGATGAGGGTCTGAATGATGCTGAGATAAGAGTTTAGTTAGATGTTAAGAACCTTCAGGGAGTCTGACTGACATTGTACCAGGCATTTAGGTTCAAATCTAGTTCTGCTGGGCCCTAGCAAGGGAAGGTGGGATCCTGTGCCTCCTTCTGGAGAAGCCTGACTCCCTGTGTGTGTGTGTGTGCGCCTTTTACCACAAAAACATTAAGCATACATAAAAGTAGAAGGAATGGTGTCATGAATCTCTTTACCCATCACCCAGCTTCAACAATAAGCCCTTACGGATTATTTTATTGAGGTGGTAGTGTTTGAGATGAAATTTTTATAACTATTCGAATTGAGGTTGCATTTGAAGCATTTCTCTGAATCTGTCTGTCTTTATGTTGAGTGAAATGACTTGCTGTTCATTTATTCTTCCCTGGAATTAAATTTATGTGTATGTGTGTGCATGCATGTGTTCTCTGCTGTAAGAAGGATGAGGGTGGCTTTCTTTGAAAGGTGTGTTCTTTCTTGGAAGGAGTTCAGGAAGCATTGCCAGCAGGTTTCTGTCAGTGGGGTAAGGTTCTGTCTGCCATGGGGGCAGGTGGGGTATGGACAGAGCAGAGAATGGAGGTAAGGACTGATGGAAGGGTGCTTGGCAGGGTCAAACCCCCTCCTTATCCATTCATTAAGGGTGCTTGTGGCCTAGGAGCCTGATTCATGCTGACCAAACTGACAAGGCTAGTCTATAAACCAGACACCAATGACCAATTCACTTGGGCAGGCTTTGTCCACTGGCCACAGCACAAATGCCTGTCCTCCCAGATCACCTTTCTGGCATCACCCTACCTGGGAAAGTGAATTATAGGGTCATGTGCAGGTTGCTAGGGAGCCAGGCCCTTAGACAGAGGGTGCCATGTTGATGGTAGGGCTATGCTCCAGGATGCTATGGGGCCTCCTTGCTAGTGGTCAGTACTCAAGCCCCAGTGATTGCTTATTGGTCATCAGTGTGCCACACAGAACGACACTGACCAGTCCTTCTGTGAGCACTGTCACTTCATCTTTTACTGAGATTAAGTGGGGGATGTAGTAATTATTTATACCACTTAAATGCCCTCTGAGTTTCACGCTGATTGACAAATAGGACTGGGAGTCAGACAGATGGAGACCAAGATATCTGCTGCAGGGCTAATAAAGGTGTTTGGATAATGTGGCCAGTAGGGTTCCCAATGCATTCCTTTGCTGAGTTAGCATACCCACCTCTATCAGCAACCTCTCTCTGGGCCAGGCCTTCTCTCCGGCAAGGTGCCTCTGCAAAAAAAGAGGAAAGGATGGGGCTGGACTGCCCATGCTCAGTTCCTTCTCTCATTCCTGCCAATCAGACACTTAGCTGGCCCCAAGTGAAGAGGTCCTAGAAAGAGATGAATGTCAGTATCCTCCCATTGGATAGCCCCATGGCACCATGAAACAAAGTAAATTAAGGTGAGCGTGGGTTGTGGGCCTCCACAAAAATTCTCTTGGACAGGTGGGGGTGGGGATGCGGTCATAAAGGAGAATTGGGCCTTAAAAAATTAGTTTTGGTGCACAGAGACTGCTGAAGGGACCTTCAGCCTGAGGGGATAGCAGGAAGAAAGCACCGCTAAATGTGGCTGGAATATCGTGAACTCAGAAGAATGTGGTTGGAGGTGCCCAGCCTTGGTGAGGAGGTGCTGCATGGTGGTTAAGAACATAACCCTGGAGTCGGACAGCCTGGGTTCGAATCCCATCTCTACTGCTTCCTGGATGTGTTATTTGACCAACTCACTTAACATCGCCAAGCTTCTGCTTCCTTGTCTGTAAAAACAGTTAAGAGTATTCACATACAAGATACACATAAACACTTAACTCAGTGCAGGGCAATGGCTTAATAAATGGCGGCTGTAATTATTACCATCATGAGTCCAGGACTAAGACATGCCTTGGATGCGAGATCGTGAGTTTAGACTGCTGTGGTAGAGGCTCGGTATTACTCAGGTAAGAGGAAGCCCTCAATGCCGAGGTTCTGAATATCCAAACATGGTCTGGGCCAGCTGGAGTGGAAAGGGTGAGATGGAGAAGTGTGCCCTTGCAGGGAACCATCCACAGGGACCTGTCCACTGTTTGAAAGCGAGGGAGGGGTCTCAGAGGATGTAGGCTGTGCAGTTGGAGAAGGCCGTAGGAGGTACCAGGTGAAGGCAAGACCGTGCCGAGAGCTTCTCAGAATGCTGAATCTTGGGGGCTCCTAAGAAATAGCCAGGAAGCTGATGAGTATTGGATATTTTGATTTGAAGCTCACAAGCAGTGTAGTTTTGTGAGTCATAAACATGGTGATGAAATATGGATTGTGCAGGGAGAGACTAGAAGGAAAAAAAGATAAGACTGAGCACAGAATCTGCCCTGGGACAGGGAGTGGAAGCTGAGCTAGGACATGTAATAAAGGTATAGGATCTGGAAGAACCCAGAGAGCACTCTGTCCCAAGTGCCAAAGAAGGAGACAGTCTCAGTACTGATGACATGCTAAGGAGAGCAGTCTCTGCCAGCATCGGTCTCAGTGCTATGCTTGTATCAACTCGTTTAACATTCACAATCACCTTTGGCATAGGTAATTTTATTCTTCTCATCTTGTAGATGAGGAAGCTGAGGCAAAAAGGCAAGCATTGTGCCCTAGGACACTTAGGGAGTGATGTCAGCAATGGGGTTCTAACCCAGGCAGTAGGACCCTCCAGCGTGCACTTTAACTCCACTCTAGACTGCCTCTCAAGCAATAAAAACCAAAGTAGCTCAGTAGATGAGAGAGCAGCATCAGTGCCCGTAGATGGAAATCTCTTTGCAGAAGGTGTCAGAGAAAATGGGAGGTGAGCACTTTGGCAATGAAGCAAAGGAGAAACACGAAATGATAGCTGGGAATGTAGGTCAAAGGAAGGGTTTTAGGATAACTGAGGCTTTCATATCTATGGGTTGAGAGGAAGGAGCAGGAGAAGGGGAGAGATTCAGAGTCAACTTAGGGAATCATTGAGAGGTAGGACCTTAGTGATGAGAAACAGAGGATCAGAGAGTGAAGGGGAAGTTTGGGGTGGAGAGAAAAGAAGTAGGGGGATTCCATTTCTCACCGAAGAAAGATTCATGGTAGTTTGCCGAGGATGAGTCTCATAGGAAGGAGAGATGAGATTAAAGGTCTGGGTGTACCTGTGTATGATGGAGCTCTATGCATTGCTTAGCATCTTGGAGCATAAGGAAGAAGACACCTGAGCTTCCCTCCCTAGGCATGTTGTGATTAGAGAGGCAGAGTGAGCTGGGGAGCAGGTTCAGTGGCAGCTGGGAGGTGGTTGGAGAGAGGTAGGCAGTTTCGTGTGATGATCCTGCATGCTGACTGCTGATGGGCAGAGAGCTGATGGGGCCCCATCCTTGCTGTCCAGAATGAGGCGGTAGTGAAAGGGAAACTGAGTCAGAGGAGTGTGGAGGGTGGGGCAGGGTTCCTGAGGTAGGCAGGTGGAGAAACAGTCTGGTTATACTTGGAAAGGGAAAATTCTGAGCGCACTGCTAGCTCCTCTGAGAAGACTCCTGCCCTTTGGTTCTTGCATCCTACTACATTATTGCTGGAGAAGAGTGGTGGCTTCCCAGTAGCTCCTCTCAGTGGTTCCCATTGCCTGATGGATAAAGCCCAAGTTGTAGAGGTGAGAGGATGTAAGGGACCCTTAACAAGCTCATCTCAGCCTCATTTGCTGCCATTCTTTCCCAGTCGTCTGGCCACACAGAGCTATGTGCATACATCTGCACACTCGTGCATACACACAGACATACACGGATTCTTTCATGCCTTGGAATATGCTCTTTACTCCTTTTGCAATGCATTTCTGCTTGCTGCCCATCTGGAGAAGTCTCACTTGCTCTGTGAAGCCTCTATGATAGGATTGCCTACTCTGCACTGTCACTTCTTTGTCCTGCTGTCACACCCCGAGAATGCTGAGCTTCCTCTCCCTGCGTGCGCATCATACAGGATTGTTGCCACGCATGTGTCCTGCCTCAGGATCCCCAGGGCCTCTATGGTGCACAGCACCTGGGATCTTGCCCTTGAATGTTCATCGTCTGGAATGAATGGATGAGCCTTATTATCCCCAAAATGATCAGCAAATGGTCAGTTTTTGAAACTCAGCTTGTCTTTGAAACTAACTTCTGTGTAATGTTGTAGGTTACTTGCCCGCTTAGTTGGTGTCATTGTAGAAATGACATTAGCAGTTAATTGCTGTCTGTACTTAATTTTAGAGAGGATAGGAATTTCAGGGAAATGATGCTTTTCTTCTCACAATGGGCTGCCATGACTGCTTTAAAATTAGATCATTAATTAATCTGAGTTTCTGGAGTCTAATTTGGAAAAAGCCAGAGTTTGTTGACTTCGGTTCATGGATCTCAGATTGAGGCCCGTACAGCCTTTACATTCTAATTGACATGGATGGGAGATGAAAGATTTTTGACCCTCGGTAGGTAAATAACTTAATCTTAACATTCATTTCTTTTTCCTTCATAGCACCTACTAGCATAGGGTTTTGTGGATAATAGGGGGCAAATAGTATTTGTTAAATGGATAAACAAATCTTAAAAAATAATAATAGGTTGATATTTGTGGATTGTGCATTTTTATGACAGTTGTTTTCTGTGCATCTTTTTCTAAGTAAAATGCTGTCCTGTGTCAGAGTGGAAGGGGGTTGGCAGTGTCAGGGTTCCCACGAGGTAAGGTACACGGGGCAGTGGGGTAGCAGTGTTTCTCGGCCCCAGGTGTTTTGAGGTCTGTTTGGTTTGAACATGGAAACCAGCTTCCCTGTCCCTCAGCTGCTCAGTGCTTTCGGCAATACTTCAGGGCATGGTGGTGCGGGGGCAGAGCAAGCAGGGACTGAGGACACCCACGTACTAGACTCCATGGGAGGACTTCCGGCAGCTTGTGACCTTCTCGGTATCTTAACATTTTTATGTCTCATTGTCTTTTTTGTAAATGGGGCTAATTCCAGTGTATTCCTTACAGAAGACAGAGTGTTTTCACAGGGGCTGCTGCTTCTGGAGAAGATAGGAAACCCTCTGTGAACTTCCAGAGCAGGCAGCTCTTACAAGCAGGTGGAAACTACACAGGCATGAATTAATGGTCATCATTTGATGTTCTGTGGACAGCCATGGGGCCAGAAGCCAGCTACCAGATCTGAAATAGGTGTTTGTAGTATACTCCCAGTCCTCTAAGGGGACACTCCAATTCATGTTTACTCCTCAGACTACTTTTTCTGAGCCTCTCAGAAGGAAGGCAAAGAGCCTTCCATCCAAGTTCTCTAAGTGCCTACTGTGAGTACCACCCTGTTGAGGACACAGATGTGTTTGTCTTAAACACAGTGTTATGGGGCAGACTGATGGGGGGCTGATGATGCTCTGGGCCCAGGCGCTCTCTGGCTCCCCATCTCACTTTTTCTGAGGGCACAGATTCCTTCTTCTTAGGGGACAGATCCTCAAGTCCCCAATCCCTCTCCTTGCAGGAGTACTGGCATCCTTTGTCTTTTGAGATCTGCCTAAACCTTTCCTTGGCAGGCCTGGGTTAAGGCCCATGACCTTGGTCACTGATACTGTTGTGGCCTCTTTATCACAATAAACCCCTGAATTAGGGAACAGTACCAGCTTGGGGGCAGAATGTCAAGAGCAGAAATGAGAACAGCCAGACAAAGGTGAAGCAAGTCTTAAAAACATTAGCAAAGACATTAAGGGAAAGTCAATATCAGCTCTCCAGTGTTCCTTAAGTCCTAGTCAGATGTGCTATAATATTTGGGTGTGACCCATGATACCCATTTCTGGGCCAAACCCCATGCTTCTCCTTGTGGCCTGGGGTCATGGTGTCTCATGATGCTTTGGAGTGGTTTTTCTCTAAGCAGTTTGTTATTTCAAGTAGAAGGCGGGATGTCTTTACTGCTCCTGAGTCTGGGGGACAGCTAGGCTGGGAGGAAGTCTAGCCTCATGGTGGCTGGAGGTGAGGTGTCATATCTGTGCTATTCCCTTACATTCTTTAGAGAAAAGGGTTCAGCTCTGTCACTGAGTCCTCTGCTATTATTACATGTTGGTGGAAAATCTGTTTGGGATCTTGCAGCCCCTGTTTAAAGAGCTGTGATTTGGTAAGAAGGGCTTGAGCTTTTGGGGGAAGTGCTTAAGTGGAAGCATCTGGCTTTGGATGTGCCAATGGAGGCTGGTGGAGGAGCAGTGACATGTGACAGGAGCTGGGCTGGGTTTTAAATGGAAGAGCCAGAAAGAAAGAGACCTCCTTCCAGGGTGTTTGGGAGAGGTGGGCTCCAGCACAAGCATTCTTAGGGACCTTTTGGACTTCGCCTAACAGGGTGTGGCTGGGAATGCCCAGCACATAGAACTCACTGACCTAGAACAGCAGGAAAAAGATGCTAAGCAAGAAATATTGCATTTGTCCCTGCCACCACCCAGCACTGCCAGCCTGCACCTAGGCTAAGGCCTTGTCATCAGTTCTGATGGATCTTGGCTTCCACTGGTCTCAGTTTAACTGGCTGACAATTCAGAATAGCTCGATCTGGGATGTTTGGGTGAGAATGAGAGGCCTTGTGTGTGAAAAACATTTTGGAAGCTGAAAGCCTTAGTTTAAACAAACATTCCTTATTAGGAGTCACTGATCCCATGATGAGATGGAGACAAGTTAAGCATGCGTGTTCACCTTCAGGGGCATTCCTTTCTTTTTTTCTGTGCAGGTTTTCTTTGGCTACTTAGCTTCTATTCACCAACAAAAGAAATGAAGGCTCCACCTCTACACTTTTATTAGGCTCAGTATTCACTGAAGGCATTCAGCAATCCTGATGGCAGCTTCCTCAGTGTCCTGGACCCTCTGCCCTGCTCTGACTCCTCTTTGTCACGACTGGACGTCTCTTTGTGTCTGGCTCCTCTATCCCTGTGGAAAGTTAATGCCAGTGGCATTGTCCTTTGGTCCCAGGCCAGGTGTGCTGCTTCTCTTCACTGTCAGTCCCTTCCCTGTGGGGACAAAGACCTCAGGACGGAACAGGACCTCTGTTAGGCTTCAGAGCTCTAGGTCCAGCCTGTGGCCCTGGGCAGACTGGTCTGCCACACCTGGGAGCCTCCCAGTTTCCAGTGTAGACCAGTGAGGCCCCTTTTCCTTCTGTTTTCTCATTCTAGAATGGGAATGTCTATCCTGTACCTACCCCCTTGTGTTTTAGAAGCAGATAACTTTCACAGATCCACATACAGAAAGGCATTTTGTCCCTGATTAGCCAGCCTCCAGCTGCCTCCCTCAGGCAGATGTGTGATTCCATTCATCCATTCCACGTGTGTAAGCTAATGACCTGTCTCTGGGCTCAGAAACATCCCCCAGCCCACAAGGAGCTTACCATTCAGACAGAGGAGTCACACAAACAAGTGGTCATTGCTCTAGAGTTCTGGTGCTGAGAGGGAAGTGCGTTGTGGGGATTGAGAGGGGGGCAGAGTCGGAAGCAGTCACTTCCATGTGGGGGATGGGAGAGGATCCTTGGAATCATAATGCTGGAAGTGGGCCTTGAAAGAGGAGTGGGAATTGAATAGGTAGGGTGGGGGTCTTGGAGTAAAATTTTGCATCGTGTAAAAAGCTTGTTGCTGTTGTGTCTAATGGTTGGTGCTCAGGGTGGAGGCCAGGCCGGTATGGCTGAGAGAACTATTACTACTGTGGTTGCAAACTCCCTCCCAGTTGTGTGCAAAAGATCTCTATATACACTATCTCATCGAATCCCAGAGATCACACAGTATGTATATTTTCATCACATGTTATAAAGAGGAAAAAGAAAGCTCAGGGATGTGGAGGAACTTGTCCAAGGGCATTGCCCCTCGTGGGAAGAACGTGGGTCCAGATGCCAGCCTGACTATAGAGTACACAGTCTCGACTCTCTCATTGGTGCTTTACCTTTTCTTTGGGTGACAGGAAGCTGATAAAGAGTTGTGCAAGCACTGAGGTGCCTTGATGAGATTTGTGACATAGACTTGTCCTGCCAGCAGTGAGGAAGATGAGAGGAATGTGTGGGGGTGGTCAGGCTGCAGGCCGGAAAACCAGTCAGGCAGCCATTGCAGTCACTCTGATAGGAAATGATGTGGCCTGAAGCAGGGAAGATAAAAAGGAGGGGACAGATCTGAGAGGGACCGAGGAAGGAGACTTTATCAGGCGTGGTGGCCAACTGGCTGTCAGTGAGAGAAGGGAAGGCCAAGGATGACTTCTAGGTCTCTGGCTTGGGGACTGTGGTGACATCACTGAGGTAGGATGGGGAACACCACTGTTGGGGAGGACCATCCGTTGGGGTCCACTGAGCATGACGACGTGGAGAGGGATGTGGGGCCACCTGCTGCCACATCTCCCAGCCTCTACCATTTTCCAAGCTTTTGTTTCCCACGGCTAATGAATAATTTTGTTTTATCAATAAACCTGTAGAAGTTTCTGCAGGGCTTGCAGAATGGGGGATGCCCTTTGGGCCTGGCCACAAGGAAGGCTTGAAGGGCAGATGGCTGTGCACAGCTGCTCTCATCCCTTCCCTGCAAGATTAAAGAGATGTGGAAATCACATCTAGGTGGGCAAGATCAAGCATCGTTCTCTGGAAAAACTGGCTTGAAGAGAAGATGGAGATTTAGCTGGAAACGCTGCTGGCATGGGCATAAAACAGGAAAGCAACTGGTGCAGTTAATTAAGTAACAATTAGAATCAGTCCACTGGTGATAAGATGTTTGGTTAGCACGGGGCAGAGATTCAGCAACGGGTATGACGGAAGTTACAGACGCAGCCAGGTAGTTTGAGTTCACATGGTAAAAGACATGGGTTATACCCAGAGGCTTTCTAAGCAGAAGAGTTTGTGGTTTACTCTCGATCCGCAGCTGATCAGCAGCTCTTCTGATAAGTTTAGTCTGTTTCAGATTCAACTGAGGAGCTGGGTCAGCATATAAAGATCAGGCCTTCTGCTACTTCAAGGACGCTGGCCCCCTGTGCTTGATTTGCTCTGCACGTGATCCCTGATAAACACCGCCGTCTGAGGACTACTGAGTTAGGCCAATCTTTATCGCACGGCGAATGGAGAGGCTGCATGGAGGCAGGGCAACCCGTTGGGAGGCCTTTGCAGTTGGCTAGGATGAGATAATGCAGGCACAGGTGAGGCTGTGGGCACAGATGAGATCACTACCAGCCGAAGTTTGGAGAGTTGACATCTTTGGTCTGACTCAGCAGCATTTGGCTCCCTTGATTGTATCCTCCATGCTGAACCCTTCTTTGGGTTTCTAGGGGGCCACTTGCTCAGTTCTGGCAGCTCTTCCTCAGTCTTATTCGGTTCTTCTCCCTGACGGCTGCACATTGGTGTGTTGCACAGAACCTGGGGCTGTTAACACAGGGGGCAGTGTGGGACGCCATTCTTTTCACCAACACAGTAAAGAATTACAGATCAGAGACAAAGGAAAGCAGAATAAAATTTTATTGAAATAACATTTCAAGAAACAAATGGGCCAAGCCAAGAGAGGCCAGCCCTGAGTGTGAAATAACAGACTTGGGACACCTGACATACAGTCTAGGTCATTTGATTGACATTTGTAGGTTATATAACTGTTTTCTTTTTGCGCATGCCCTTACACAGAATGCAGACAGAAAAACTCATAGGAGGCCAAACCTTAATGGTTATTTTATTATAATTACATAATAATGAAGCTGGGTGGGGGGGTCAGGCTAAGGACAGGGTCCAGCTATTTGCACAGGTGCAAAAAAACCCAGCTAATTCTGGTTGGGGTCTTATCTCCCTTTTCCTGAGAGGTTTTGGCAGAAAAAGTTATCTCTGGGGGCTGGGCCTGGGCGGTCCCTGGGGAGTGGATGTGGGTGGTGTGAAACACTGATCATATGGCTTTCTGCCCCTCCTGTCATTCATGCCTAGCTTCCTACCTAACAAGGCCTCTTCCTTTTATTTTATCTTATTTATTTTATTTTTTTATTATTATTATTTTTAGTGGTGAAACAAAGAGAGTTTATTGAAGAGAAAGTATACTCCAAAGAGGGAGGAGCAGGCTCAAGCAAGGAGAGTGACTCAAGAACACTTCTTTCTCTTATTATTATTATTTTTCATTTATTTTTGCCTATAGTACACTGCATAAAGATGGAAGGCTGTTTCTGCCTTTATGCAGACAGCCCCCAAATTGTTATCTGCACCCCAGACCTCTCTCTGAATAGCAGAGTGTTATTTCTCAGTGCCTATTCAATATACCTTCCTAGATGTCCTTAGGCATCTTAATATCCACCCCCCGCCCCCCAACACACACACACACACACACACACACACACACACACACAAACACACACACACACACACACACACAAACACTGTTGCTCCTTCAGCCCTCCCTACTCTTCCAGAGGCTCAGGGCAAAAACCTTGTACACATGTTTGACTTCTCTCTCCCATGTGCCCAAGTCCAATCTATGAGTAGAGCTTACTGGCTTACCCTCGATATATATCAAGGATGAGCGCATTTACTGCTGTCATTCTGGTTTGAGCTACCATCATCTGTTGCCTGGGTTTCCTATGTTTGCTGCTGCAACCCTCTCTGATCCCAGCCCTCAGTCAATTTTCCAAGCAGCAGCCCCGGGGTTCCTTTTAGTTTCATTTATTAAATTAACTTCATTGTAAAGTTGGTATACAACATTACACATATATTTCAGGTGTACAACATTGTAATTCAATATTTGCATACACCATAGAGATCACCACTATAAGTATAGTTACCACCCATCACCACGCAATTGCTCCCCTGTGTTGCCCTCCCTACATTACCTTCTTCTCTAACCACCAATCTGTTCTCTGCACCCATACATTGTTTTGTTTGTTCATTTGTTTTGTTTTTGTTTTGCTTTTTAGATTTCACATGTAAATAAAATCATACAGTATTTGTCTTTCTCCATCTGACTTACTTCACTTAAATAAGGTCCATCCATGTTGTTGAAAATGGCAAGATTTTCTTTTTATGGCTGAATAGTATTCGTGTGTGTGTGTGAGTGTGTGTGTGTGTGAGTGTGTGTGTGTGAGTGTGTGTATACATAAGTATATATGAGGTTGGACAATTCATTTCATGAACTCATCCTAGGAAAAGTGCTACATACCCCATTGCTGACTATCACTACGGTCACCTTCAAAGAACTCCCCTTGGGAAGCTATCTACTGTCACCAGTGCCTAGTCCACCCTTCAAAGCAATTTTGGAGCTCTTTTCTGGAATGGCCATCAGAGCTGTCATCGTACCCAAAATCTGACAATTAAGTTCATGAACTTGCCATCATGTGCTTACGTTGGCAGCACTGTGCAAACAACTCGGTAAGGTGTCATAATCTTGCCGAGGCACGATGACAGCTCTGATGGCCATTGCAGAAAAAGAGTTCCAAAATCGCTTTGAAGGGCGGACTAGGCACTGGCACTAGTGCATAGCTTCCCAAGGGGAGTACTTTGAAGATGACCATAGTGATATTCAGCAATGAGGTGTGTAGCATGTTTTCTGGAATGAGTTTGTGAAATTAATTGTCCAACCTCATATATATGAGTATATACACACACACCACATCCTCTTTATCCATTCAGCCATCGATGGGCACTTAGGTTGTTTCCATCTGAAGAGTTTCTTTTAAAAGCTAAGTTAGATCCTCTTGTGTTCAGAATCCTCCACTGGGTTCCTGTCTCAGAGACGAAGTGGAAGAATGGGAGAAAGAATCGTGTGCATCCTCAGGCGAGTTCCCTAGTGTGTTTGCTCCTCTATAAAAGGGGGAGAATAATTCCTAAGTGGTGTATGGAGACTAAGTGAGATAATGTTGGATGAACTCCTAGCAAATAACTGCCAGATACCTGCCCAAGAGGACAAAGGAGCACATATTAATTGAATCCCTAATCTGTGCCAGGCACACCACACATATTATCTGATTTAATCTTTTTATTTTTGTCACTAGTAGAGATCTACCCAATTTAAAGGGTCAAATAATACAATTAACTTAATACAGCCAGCTACCCACCCATGTTGCTAAAAACATGCTTGTTCTGCTACTTTCTGTTTTTGTCCTATCTAGTGACTTCTGAGTTCTTGCTCTGGAAGATGAGGAATCAGCTCTTTCCAGTCCTACCCCGGCTACTCACAAGCACTTTTGTACCCCTACTCTCCATTCTGCCAGTGCAGTTTCAATTAGATCCAACGTGGGCCACGGGCCTTTTATGCTTGCTGCATAGCCATTGCCTTGGCAGGCATCTCCCTTATGTCTCCCGTCACGTTCACCGTGACCGTATGGGTTTATGTCTTTCAGAATATGGGTTTATGTGTTTCAGTGGGTAGCCAAATTAGATGTTTGGTTTCAGTCTGCTGTATTTACCTTAGGTCTATCTTGTTTACTTCCTCTCTTAAAAATGAGATTGGTTTATGCTAATTTTATGGATGAGACAATTGAGGCTCAGAGAAGTTAAATAACTTGTCTACAGACCTACAGCCATGAGCAGCAGAGCCCCAGTTTTAACTCAGGACTGCCTGGCCATAACCTTCTGTTCTTCCTTCTTTGTCCTTTAAAAGGAAAGTTGTTATTGGTTGATATGGGTTGTGAGTGAGAATTTAGGCACTTGTCATGAGTTTCCTTTGTATGTCTTCCTCTGTCTTCCTTTTTTATTATTTTTTATGCTGTAAATGGCTTCTTGCTCTACTATCGCAAAGACAAAAGTTCCCTGTGTCCTGTAAGAGGCCATTTCCCAACTTGACGGATGTATAGCAAGAGGTATTTATTTCTTAAAATAACCATTTAAGTAGTTATGGTTTAGAGGTTACCTGCAAATTACAAGGAAAAATGTGGGTTTGCTGTGATATGGTAACATTTTACCACCTGTTGGCCACCTAGGGAGGGAGGAGGCATGAAATGTTCGGTGGTGGTGGGTTCGGTGGTGGTGGGTTCGTAGCTGAGAGATCGTCCCCCCAGGCCTTGCCTTCTCCTCGAGGGCACTGGCCCTCATGTGGATGCACCTGCCAAGGAGTCAGGACCCAGGTCTGCACAGGAGACCCCGGAGGAGCAGGAGTAACTGGGGAGTCTAGATGTGGTCTGGACTCTGGCCCAAACACTCGCAACCCTAGCCACTTTTACTGAGAGAAAACTAGCTTATGAAATGAAATGCAGGCTTGCGATTCAGCATGGGCGGGATATGTTCAGGTTTACTTGTGCAGTACCTGTCTTAATCAGTGGTTCCTGCTTACTTCTGATTGTCCTTTGCTAAATTCAAAAGTAGTTAATACGGTACCTACACCACCGCTTGCTTCAGAGAATTCGGAATGGGCAGATGATGGGCAGCTTATTATGGCTCATTTTCTAAATCTCAGAACACACAAATCCTGCACCCTAATCAGCCTCAAGTGCCAAACTGTCCTTTGTGTGGTGCAGTGCATGTAGATACAGCATTCTAGAGCATGGCTCTTCCTTCCTCATTGGCTGGTCTTACAGACATGGGGGTCATTTTCTCCCTGGCTGGTAACAAAGAGGAGGGTAAAGCCCCATATTAGGAGGAGCCCCAGCCTCAGACATTGTCACAGATAGGAAAATGACAGTATCTAGAGAGGCCTGGGGGTGAAGGAAAGAATGAATGATAAATGGACCACACCTCCTTTTCTTAGACAACATTCTTTGCCTTCTCTTTGTAGCAAGGGATGAGCCAGTTTCTTGGTTTATGAAATCTGCCTACTCATCAGGATCAAATGCAGGACTCTGTTATTAGTCCAAGTGTCCAGAGAGAATGAAAAGGCGTTCAGCCAATATGTTATAACAACTGTTACTGTACTGAGCATGTTAAGATCAACATTCTCCTTTGCCTGGTTCTTGTCTTCTTGGGCTGGTGGGACAGCCCTCCGTAAAGTCCCCAGGGCACAGTGTCCGTCCCTCTACCCTCCACTCCACGTCAGGCCTGGGGTGTCTGCTATAGCTCCCCTCACCTGCTCGTAGGTTACCCTGATTTCACTTGTCCCTTTGCAGTCTGTCTTGGATCTGGCTCTCTTTCCCAGCCATTTGGGTTATGGCCTCTTCCAGATGTGCTCGGCTTCTTCACCTCACTTCTCTCCAGGATACTCTGCTTTTGGACTTTGTGCACTTAAACCCCACACCCCTGGCAAAGCCAGGCTCTGAGGGAGGTGCTGTGTCCTGCAGGGATAGGACACGGAAGACACCAAACACACTGAATGCTGCCAGATGACATGTCTGCCTCCGAGATCCTCAGTTCCTAGAGGGCGGGGATTGTCCCATCCTGCTTTACTGACTGGGAGCTCTAACCTCAACTGTGGTGAGGGAAGGAAATGGCTGTAGCTGCTGGCATGGGAGTGGTTCGTAACCTTGTGGCTTCCTTGTTTAAAAAAGAATGTCTTTGTTCATAAATGGGGGCCAGAGGCGTCACTCCTACAGGGTATTTGCTCCTTCAAAGATCTCTTTTGTACCCCACTGTCACCTCACAGGCATCCTGTGACAGAGATTGGCAGGGCCTATTGTTACCCAGCTGTCCTGCCATCACCTCAGAGCCAGCGGGCCTAGGACCCAACTCATCGGGTGCCCACAGCAGGTTCCCTACTCCTGAGCACTTCCGGCCTCACCAGCCCTAGGCTCCTGAGTTGCAAATACGATACATCCTTGACTCATGTTTGCTTCACACTAGCTCCCACGGGTCCACCCAGCTTACTGTTTGCCAGGCGCAAAGTCATCACTGGGCAGAGGGCCGAAGGGTCGTTTTTTTATGGCCCTCCTGTTGGCAGGGGACATAGCCTGGGCCCTCTGGGCGTGGTACCTTCTTAACTGCCCCCTGCCCCCCACCTTCCATTTTGGTAAAGCCAGGCTACTGAAATATGAGATCTTTTTTTTTAAATCTCTGTTGTCTTTGCCTCTGAGGTCACTTGATTTGTTGTGCACTGGTATTCAGACCCTTGAAGTAGTGGGTGTGATTTCCAAGCTCCTCTCATTAATTACCCTTGTCATGCTCTGTGAATTCCATGGAAGGTTCTGACTCATCTCAGGCAACTGGATGCTCCTGTATAATCTTGTCAATCATTTTTACATTGGCCAACTACATCCTGCCCTTACATGCTTCTTTGCCTTTCATGTACCATCCCTTCTGCCTGGAGTAGCCTTCTCCCCCTCCTCTTCTGAGAAAGCTCCTACTCCTCCTTCAAGAGCCACGAAAACTGCATACCTGCCTCTCACCCTGTGTCGTAATTACCTGTTCATACTTCTGTCATCTCCACTCTACCGTGTGGCCCATGGGGACAGGGACTAGGACTCATTTATCAATATCACCCCAGCACAGTTCTGGGAACGTTGGCAGCATAGATCCATCCGTTTATCACAAATATTTACTCGTAAATGTTCTTGTGCTAGGCACTCTGCTGGGCACTGGGCACATATGGGTGAACAGGCAGAGAGAGTTCCCCTGCCTCCATGGAGTGGGTTAACAAGGCCAGTTAGCAAGGAAATAAATATATGGACTAGGTAATTTGCAATTGCTGTAGTTTGAAGTGGCTACTTTAGATGAAGGTGTACAAGAAAGGCCTCTCAAGCTACTTTACAGCTGAGACTAAATCAGTGGTTCTGTGAGCCGAGAAAGTAAGGTCAAGGCAGACAAATGCCAGGTGTAAACTTACAGGGGAGGAAAAGGTCTTGGAGTGTTGGGGAGGAACAGGAGACCAGTGCTGCCGGAGCATGAGGAGCAGTGGAGAGGGACGTGTGGGGTTGGTCCAGCCAGATCCTGCCGCCTCTTTTCCTAGGAGTTTGGATTTCTTCTTGGGAGCTGTGGGAAGTCCACAAAGGGAAGGATTTCAGATGTTTATTATCCCCAGTGGCTGAACAGGTGTGAATGTGCTGAATATTGTCCTGCTTCTGCTGCGTCCCTTTTTCTGCTGCCTCTTCTTTTGTCACCACCCAAGCTTGCCAGCATTCAGACCCTGAGATTTGCACATTGTGTCTGTTCTGTAGCCATCTGGCCTGCTCACCTCACAAGGGACCAGCTCTGTTCCTTGTCGAAGTCTTACCTGGCTCCTGCCATGGCCCAGATGTGCCACTGAGGCGCTTGGTCCCTCTGTAAACTCCCATTCTCACCCCCCTGAGCTGATTGTGCACTGTGTCCAGCACTGCTGAGGCTCAGTGCCTGTTTCTGAATCTTCCTTGGCCTTTGCACCTATGAATCACTGCCCTCCCCCTCCACACATGTGGTTGCTTATCTCTCTTTGCCATGCCTACATCCTCCAAAGGAACCAGTCTCGATTATCTGGGTTCTCCCTCCCTGAGTTTAAAGTCTCTTATCCATTGAGCTATCTTAGCACAAAAACATCCTGAGGTTATCTCCTCACTTAAAAAACAAGAAAAAGCTAGGGGAGTTCCCTGATGGTGTAGTGGCCTAAGGCTTCGGCGTTGGCACTGTCAGTGCTGTGGCCTGGGTTTGTTTCCCAGTCAGGGAGCTACCCACATACCAAAAAGAAAAAAAAAAGAAAAAGTCCTTACTACTTGCAAGGGAATGTACTAAGCATTTTCTATGCAATATTAATTCCTCATTTAAACATGACATGAACCTTGTGAGTTAGGTGCTGTTATCCCCATTTTACAGATAAGAATACTGAAGCTTGGAGATCACACAGTAAATGGCAGAGCTGAGTTTGAACCCTAGCTATTTAACTGCTACTGCCTGGTGTATAGTCCAGTATCATTCTTTGGAGTCCTGACATTCTTATCCACACCGTCTCCAAAGCTACTTTTCTGTGGCTGCTCACTTTCTTCTCTTCACTCCAAAGGTCCAACATCACGGGGTGAATGAGCACAGATCCTCAGGACCTTCTGTTTCCTGACCTGCACCATTTGGGGGTATGGGAGCCATACCTCTGTTCTCCACATCACTTTTGGCCATTGGGCACATGCATAGTTTTTACAAACAAACAACTACTGCCTCCAGTTTATAGACATGAGCTAAGTCTCTTCTTAGGATTACAAATGCTGCCACCCAGGAGGAGGGAGTGGGAAAAAAGAAAAGTGAGAAGAGATTGCAGGAAGGCCATTCAGCTTAAAGACTAGGGGTGGAGTGGTCTGGATATAGAACCATTGCCATCTCTCCTATTAGAGGGGAGATGCAGCCTCAGGGCAGTGTCTGGACCACGTGTCCTTGGAGGTAGGATTGTGCACCTTGAATGGTGCTGGGTAAAGGAGAACTAAAATTGTAAGACAATGCTCCTGGTACCTGGGACAGGACTCTCCTCAAGACAGTGCACCTTCCTAGGTGGGGCGCATCGGGCCACTGGAAAAGTAACAATGGTAGTCGAAGCCGCTCAGCCTGGATCAGACCTGTCCAAGGAAACTGTTGCAGGTGTGGGACAAAGGCAGACACAAGACAGCTGAATGTTTGCTGTGACTTATACGTGGGGGAGCCTTCCCCTCCCCCGTAGTTGTTGGAGCTTCTGAAGCCTGGGACCATAATGATGGCAAACAGTGGTAATTGCTATCCTGCTGCTACAGGTGACTCTGGAGAGCCGTAGTGGCTTTTCAATACAGAAGCAAACGGCATCATGTGTCAAGGTTCATGAGAAAAGAGCACTCATGCCAGGAGGGAGAGGCCATAGAGATGGCAGCAACCGCAGGTCGTCTACGAGCATTATGAGAGTATGCTGTACGGTGAGGGACTAAGAGGGCTTGGCAGTCTGGTGTACATAATGTGTAATGTTTCCTTTGTCCTGTATTTGAATTTTCAGAAAGAGGAGACAAAGCAAGGAGAAGGAGTCATGGCTTCTGATGCTAGTCATGCCCTGGAAGCTGCCCTGGAGCAGATGGATGGGATCATTGCAGGTACGGGCGTGGAGTCCTGATAACTGACAGCTCATCCTCCACAGCTGAGAAACCGTTTTCTCTCATTTTCTTTTCTTTTTGGCACAAGAGAGAAGCCCCTCATTGGATTTATTTTATTGTATCGTGTATACCATCTCTTTTTTAAGAATACAGATTTCTAGGACTCTGATACCTGGTGCAAGTTTAGGTTTCTGTTGAGACGGTGTGGATGTACCTTATGTTAGCATGCATAAAACTGTGTCACAGTTTGGTTCCTGCCTGTGATGCTGTTGGGAGGCAATGAAATTGCTTTTATTGTAAATTCTTCAGAGCACATCATGGCTTACTGCAGCCAAACAGAAACTCGAAGTGTAGCAGACTTTGCCACCTCATGCAGCTGGTCTCCCCAGCTGGTCTGCACTGTGCTTGGGAGTCAGGAGGCAGTTTTGTATTGTTTCACCTCTTCTGGGCTCCTTTCCTTCCTGTGTTAGTTTAATGACGGTATGTACAGGTAACCCCCACATAACACGGTTGTTAGGTCCCTAAAATGTCGAGTTATGCGAATCTGTGTTACACAAAACAAAGAGCTAGTACAAAAAAGGAGGTTAGGTTCCAAAAATTACAAAAAAAAAATACCATCATATTTTTATAAGAGAAATATCTTTATTAAGGCAATTTTCACCAAAAGTATAACATATTAATATGTATTAAATAATGTTTCCTCCGTCATCACTGGTAAGTACTATAAACTGAGGGTGTTTTTGTTTTGACAAGGATCTTCATCCTCTGAACTTTCTTCAGCATAATCTTGACTTCTATTCTGTACTTTTTGTAAAAAATCTGTTATTTTAGATTGCTTGTTTTAGCTGAGAGATCTTCATAAATGTCATTATGTGGTGCTAAGCACTTCTGAAGTTCTCTCTCAAACTTTGTGCTTCTTTCAGTGGAAGGATCTACATTTAGGAAATACAGCTCCAACTATTTGGCTAAGTTTGGGACTTTCTTTACACTTTTTAGAGTAAAGCGTTTAACTTCCTCATTTTCACTTGTGCTATTGTCCCCCGAATTATCTTGAAACATTCCAGGTCATTTCCACCACATTTGCTTCATCAGTTTCTTCTTCCACCCGTAACTCTTGGATATCTTTGACAGTCATATGGTCAAAACCTTCCCCTCCTAGAGACTTAGCAAGCTCCACTGCTGCATCCATTGTGTTTTCTGCTGGCTCGATTAGATTTTCACTTGGAATTGACTCCACCCTTATAATTTTCCAACAAACACATAATGTCATTGGTTTTATTTCTTTGATCAATAAATTTATGAGATTAATACAGTCCAAAATCATGAAATTCTGCAGTCAAATCTGATATGACAGCCACACTCCAATGAAAAATTTCCAATGGAATATCTTTTGCTCTTAAAAGCTCTTATTATGGTCCATATTGTTTGGGGATTTCTCTAACTTTCAAACCGTGTTAGCATGAAATCGTGTCCTAGGATGCCATGTTGTATGAGGGTTTCCCCCAATTCTCCAACCATGTTAGAGAGGAACTTTGTTGCAGGAGTGCCATGTTATATGGGGTTGCCTTTAGTTGAGCGCCAGGGGCTCTACGGGGCTGTCTACAGGAGAAAAGTGTTCATTGGGAGTAGGGTCCCATTCTGGTCTTACTTACAATCTCTTAACCAGCATGGCCTTGCTCTCATCACTCTTACACATTAGACTTCCAAGGAAGGGTTCCTTTGCTTAAAGGATGACACAGCTAAAAGAAAGTTTGAAACTGTGGCACCACACGGTGACACCACAGATCCTGCGGAAATGACATTTTTGTGTGAACATTTAAATTGTCCTTTCTCTAATTCTATTCTTTCAATAATTTGAAGTCAAATGATATCAAGTAGTGCCAACACTACCAAAACACAGTTAATTGCTTTTGAACTTGTTAAATTACTCAAATGAGTACATAAGGACTTTATTCACTCACTTTCTGAAAAAAATAATTACCACTTATTTCAATGAAAGAAAATTTTGTGGGCTTCCTGCACACCCCAGAGAACAACCATTTTTGCAAAAACAACATGGATTCCTACTAAAACAAACATAATTCCTTTAATTATGATTATTCATAATCATAATACTACATAACAAGGAATTTTTTTTATTAATTATTCTGTAGTAGGATAGGTTATTGTTCACTTTATAAAACTTTTTCCAAAAAGAGTACTCTTAGAGGATATGATATCAGTGTTTATGTAATTAAGCATTTATGCAAGAAAAGTGTCCCCCACCTGCAATCAAAGCAAACAATGTGGGAGATTATCATTCCCATAAACAACCAGACCAGGAATAATCTGAGAGGGCATCCTGTTGCACGAGTACCAGATACGCCACACCTGAGTCAGTGCAGTGACTCTCAGGTGGCTCTGGAAGTATGAGAAAGAGAAAGGTCTTGTGATCAGAAATAGGATTTTTTTTTTTTTTTTTTTTTTTTTGCTTTTTGGTATGTGGGTAGCTCCCTGGCTGGGGATCGAACCCAGGCCGCAGTGCTGACAGTGCCAGTGCCGAAGCCTTAAGCCACTACACCATCAGGGAACTCCCCAGAAATAGGATTTTTACATGAAATTTTTTGTAAAGTTCAATTCTTAAAACCAGAATGGGTATATCCTGGGTGTGACTGCTTGATTGGAACCCTGGAACTTTATGCTAGAAAATTGGGAAGAGGTAACTATTGAAGACTCCAGGACCTTTGTGGAGATGACTTGTTTCTAGTACAAAACACATTGTAGCTTCTAGTTTACGTTAACCTTTGATCTGGTCTTCCTTTTGTTTAGTCCTTGTGATTTGCCTGCAAATAACACTATAGTTGAATTACACTGTTGACAATTAAAATTGAACTATGTATTGCTTAATTACATCCCTCTGGATAGCCCAAAGTAACTGCCAGATATGCTAATTTTGCATAGGGCTTAATTTGTGGGCTAACAGGTTAAGTGGCTTCTGTGTGAGGCCTCTTCTGTAATAGGACCAGAGAACCCCATGGTGAGGACATAGAGGGCCACTTACTCCTCTTCACTGGTGGAATGTTAACTCATGCGATTACCTGCAAGCGGTTACCATTGATGAGAAATAGTAAAAGGGGGTCTGTTTTATGACAGTTAAAAAGTTTGCTGTCTGGGCTTTCTGACAGTTCTGATTAGTGTCTATGAGTGTTTCATTTTGTTTTGTTTTGTTTAAGATTTAAAGATTGGGGGCAGAGTAAGTTCTGATCAAGACTTGGTCCATAATGATGGGTCTATGCTCAGAACAGGTAGTGGGTCTTGCCCAAGTTCTCTCTGAGGTACATCAGTATATACCATTCCTCAGTAACAGTTGTCTGATTCCTGTTCAAGATTCAGGTTGAGAGTGTTCTGCTATGATTTTGACCTGAAGAGGCAGAGGGGAAGTTTGGAGGTGTCCACCCGGCTCAGATGTCAAAGACTACCCTTTATGTAAAGACATTGAAATGGCCCACGTGGCAAGCACCGTTCAATAGCCATCATTCTCCTTTTTCATATAATGGTTGATTTACTGAGGATATTGCCCTTTTACATCCTGGCTTTATTCACAACTCCCTCATCCAATCTCTCCCTTCGCTCAGGCCCTAAGCTTTGTCTCCTGTCCCCCTCAAGTGGACCATTTCAGACCAGATATTAGGACATCAGGGAGTTGGCAGTGGCCTACGGCACATACTAGCTCAAATGTTCTCTTACCCCTAAGGTTCTGAGCTTTGAAGTTTTCCATCAGTTTGGTTGCTTAAAAAAGTGTGTGTGTGTGTGTGTGTGTGTGTGTGTTTCCATCTTTGGGTGTTCCTGGAGGGTTTTCTCTGTACAACTAGTCTGCCGCTGCCTGCCCTGTTGCTGGTGTAATGCTGTTACCTTCCTTGCTCATGGACCCCTTTTTCCATCTTCAAAGCCAGAAGTGGCCAGTAGAGTCCTCACATCACATCTCTCTGACCCATTCTTCTGCCTTTCTCTTCTGATTCGTGAGCCCTGTGATAATAATTTAGGATAATATCCCCATGTCATGAGTCTTAATCACATCTGTAAAGTTCCTTTGGCCATGTAAGGTAACAGATTCATAGGTTCCAGGAATTAGGCTATGGATGTCTCTGGGGGGGAAGGGTGTCATTATTCTGTCTTGCACCAGGATCATATATAAAATTTCTTTATTCTCCTCCTTAGTTTTAAACCAATTAAGGAAAAGACAAAGAGGTTAGATAAAGGGAGACCAAAATATGAACTTTATTATTGATTTTACTGGTTAGGAAAGTTAGCTTGACCTGAAGCCACAATTAGGATCTTGATTACCACTCAACTGACACACACACACTTAGACACACTCCAAATAGAACTTAATCCCAAACTACAGACTACCACCTTGCAGGGGAAGAGCTGGTCTCAAAGCTTCCCCGAGGATAATGCTTGCATCCAGGGACCGGCCGCTCTGGAGAGCATTTCTTCTTTCAGTTCTCTTGTCAGAACAGACAGTCCTTTGGAGGAAAAATTGAATGAAGGGAGGCAGGGAACTGAAACCACCACCTCCCCCCTTCCCACAGAAATATGGAAATGGGAATAGAGATTCCTAATACCAGTTTCTGACTTTTGCTGAGACTTCCTATATGGCCTCATCTATGGTCAGTTTTGCTATAATAAAATGCTTAATGTGTGCTTGAACACAGTGTGCCATCTCTAGTTGTCTGGGGCATAGTTCTCTATATGTCCTTTGTTCTGATATATCACCTCTTTATTTTTAATTTTATTTTTGGGTCTGCTTGATCTGTCATTTCTCAAGGAAGATGGTCACACTATGTTATCTTTTTTACACACTGGGAATTGGTTTTATAAATTTGTGTTTAGCAATTGGTAATCTAAGTTCGTCCGTGATGATGTCTATACTTTTTCTTTGTAGTACCCAGGACTGCTACGCTATACAATTCCAGGGTCACTATTCACCTCTGATCTACAAGTTGTACTGTCAGATTGTCTTTATTGAACGAGCTGGGGGCATTCCTTTATTTTCCATACTGAACGAAATAATTAGATTAGACTTATTCACTTCTAAATGGTTTGATAGCATTAACCTATGAAAGGATTTTGGTCTAGTATTTTCTCTGTGGAAAAAAAATTTAAATTATGGATCAAAATTTTTTTTATTGTTAAACTTACTGGGGTGACATTGGCTAGCAAAAATTACATGTGTTCCAGGTGTACAATTCTACAGTGCATCATCTATTTGTTGCATTATGGATTCACCAGCCAGAGTCAGTTCTCTTTCCATCACCATATACTTCACTCTCACTCCCTTCTCTCTCACCCGCTCCCTCCTGGCCCTCAGGCAAACCCTAAACTATTGATTGTGTCCATGAGTTTTTGTTTCTTTGTTGCTTTCAGTTTTATATTCCACATAGGAGTGAAGTCATATGGTTTTTTTTGTTTTTTTTTTTTGTTTTTTTTTTTTTTTTTTTTTTTTTTTTTTTTTTTTTTTTTTTTTTTTTTTTTTTTTTGCTTTTTTGTTTTTTGGCATGTGGGTAGCTCCCTGACTGGGAATCGAACCCAGGCCGCAGTGCTGACAGCGCCAGCGCCGAAGCCTTAAGCCACTACACCATCAAGGAACTCCCTTATATGGTTCTTGTTTTTTTCTGTCTGGCTTATTTCACTTAGCATGATGATCTCATTCATGTTGTTGCAAATGGCAATATTTCATCTTTTCTTATAGCTGAGTAATACTCCATTGTGTATATGTACCACAGCTTCTTTTTTTTTTTTTAATTCATTTTTATTGTTAGACTTATTGGGGTTACATCTGTTGGCACACAGCTTCTTTATCCAGTCATCTGTTGCAGGGCACTTTGCTTGTTTCCATGACTAGGCCACCGTGAACAGCACTGTGATGAACATTGGGGCACATGAATCTTTGAAGACTAAGGTTTTCAAATTTTGGGAGTAGATACCCAGAAGGGGGATTATCAGGTCATATGGTAACTCCATTTTCAATTAACTGAGGAACTTCCACACTGTCTCCTCTGGCAGTTGTACCAGTTTGCACTCTCACCAGCAGTTTGCAAGGGTTCATTTTTCTCCACATCCTCTCCAGCACTTGTTATTCCTTGTCTTGTTGATAACAGCCATTCTTACAGGTGTGAGGTGGTATCTCATTGTGGTTTTGATTTGCATTTCCCTAATAGCTAATGAGGTTGAGCATTTTTTCATGTCTGTTGGCCATTTGTATGTCTTCATGAGTGAAGGGTCTGTTGAGGTCCTCTACCCACTTTTTAATTGGGTGGTTTGTTTTTTTGTTGTTGAGTCATACTAGTTCTTTATGTTTTAGATATTAATCCCATATCAGATGCATTGTTTGAGAATATTTACTCCCATTCAGTTGGCTGTCTTTTTGCTTTGTTGATTGTTTCTTTTGCTATGCAGCTTTTTAGTTTGTCATAGTTTCATTCATTTATTTTTGCTTTTACTTCTCTTGTCTTTGAGGTCAGGTTCATGAAATCCTCCTTGAGCCTGAGGTTTATAAGTTTAGTACCAATATCCAATATTTTCTTCTATACAGTTGATTGTTTTGGGTCTTTAATCCATTTGAATTAATTTTAGTATATGGTGACAGTTCACAGTTCAGATTCACTCTTTTGAATATGGTTTTCCACTTTTCCCAGCCATCTACTGAAGAGGCTTTCTTTTCTCCATTGTATATTTTTCACTCCTTTATCAAAAATTATTTATCCATGTATTTGTGGATTTATTTCTGGGTTTTTAATTCTGTTCCATTGGTCTGCATGCCTTTTTTCTGCCAATACTGAGCTGTTTTGATTATTGATGCTTTGTAGTATAAATTGAAATTGGGATGCATGATACCTCCAGCCTTACTCTTTTTATGTAGCATTGCTTTGGCGATTTGAAGTCTTTTGCAGTTCCATACATACGTGAAAGTATGTTTGTGGGATTTTGATGGGAATTGCATTAAATCTCTATATTGCTTTGGGTAATATGGCCATTTTATCAATGTTAAGTCTTCCTATGCATGAACATGGAATATCTTTCCATTTCTTTGTGTCCTCTTCAATTTCTTTTAATAATGTCTTACAGTTTTCAGTGTATAAGTTTATTGTGTTCTTTGTTAAGTTAATTCCCAGGTATTTTTGTTGTTGTGATTGCAAGCGGTATTGATTCTCTCATTTCTTTTTCTGAAGATTCATTGTTTGTATGTAGAAATGCAATTGATTTTTGTACATTGATTTTGTAATCTGCAACTTGACTGTATTTGTTTGTTGTTTCTACTAGTTATCTAGTGGAATCTGCAATTTTCTATATAAAGGATCTTGTCATCTGTAAATAGTGACAGTTTGATTTCTTCTCTCCCAATTTGGATACCATTTATTCCCTTCTCTTGCCTGATTGCTTTTGTTAGAATTTTCAGTACTATATAGAATAGCAATGGCAACAGAAGGTATCCTGGTCTTGTTCCTGATTTTAGGGGAATGGGCTCTAGCTTTTCCCTGTTCAGTATGATATTAACTGAGGTCTTGTCATATATGGCTTTTATTATGTCGAGGGACTTTACTTATATACCTGTTTTGATCATAAATGGATGTTTTATCTTGTTAAATGCTTTTTTTGCATCACTTGATATGATCATATGGTTTTTATCTTTTATTTTGTTTACATGGTGTAGCACATTGATTGATTTTCATATGTTAAACCATCCTTGTGCTCCTAGGATGAATTCCACTTGATTGTGGTGTATGATCTTTTTGATGCATTGTTGTATTCTATTTGTTAATATTTTGTTTAGGATTTTTGCATCTGTATTCATTAGAGATATTGGTCTATAGTTTTCTTTTTTTTGTATTGTCTTTACCAGGCTTTGGTATTAGGGTAATGTTGGCCTCATAGAATGAGTCGGCTCATCTTCAAGATTTTGGAAGAGACTGAAGAGAATAGGTGTTAATTCTTCTTTGAATGCTTGGTAAAACTTGTTGGTGAGACCATTTGGTCTGAGGCTTTTTCCTTTGAGGAGGTTTTGGATAATTGTTTAAATTTCTTTATTATTGATTGGTCTGTTTAGGTTATCCAGTTCTTTTTGGTTCAGTCTAGGTAGACTGTAGGTATCTAGGAACTTGTCCATTTCTTCTAGGTTGTTAAATTTGGTGGCATAAAGCCCTTCATAATATTTCCTTATGATCCTTTGTATTTCTGTGGTATCAGTGCTAATATTTCCCCTTTCATTTTTAATTTTGGATATTTGTGTCCTTTCTTTTCATCCTTTGGTTAGCCTAACCAGGGGTTTCTCAATTTTATTGATTTTTTTTTTCAAAGAACTGGCTCTTTGTTGCATTAATTTTTCCTTTCTGTTCTCCATTTCATTTAGCTCTGTTCTAATTTTTATTATTTCTTTCCTCTTGCTGACTGGTTTTTTGCTGTTCTTATTTTTTCTAGTTCTTTGAGATGGGATGTTAGGATGTTTACTTGTGATTTTTCTTGTTTCTTAAGATAAGCCTGTAATGATATAAATTTACCTCTTATTACCGCTTTCGCTGTGTCACAATAATTTTGATATGTTGTATTTTAATTGTCATTTGTTTTTATGTATTTTTACTCTCTTATTTCTTTTTTAACCTAGTCATTTTAAGATAAGATGTTGTTTAATCACTATATATATGTGATTTGTTTCTGCTTTCTTTTTGCAGTTGATCTCCAATTTCAAAGCTTTGTAATCTGAGAATACACTTAGTATGATTTCAATTTTCTTGAATTTGCTGAAGCAACTTTTGTGTCCCAGCATGTGGTCTATCCTTGAATGTTCCATGTGCACTAGAAAAGAAGGTATAGTCTTCTGTTGTTGGTTAAAGTGTCCTGCAAATGTCAATTATGTCCAACTACTGTAATGTATCATTTAAAGCTGATACTTCCTTATTTGTTTTCTGTTTGGATGGTCTATCCATGGCTGTTAAGGGGGTGTTTGGTCCCCTACTATGATTGTGATTTTGTCAATTTCTCCTTTCAGATCTGTTAGTAGTTGCTTTGTAAATTTTGGTGCTTCCTGATTGGGGGCATATATTTTAATGAGTTTCGTGTTGTATTGTCTCTTTTATCACTATGAAATGTCCATCTTTGTCTCTTGTTGTCTTTTTTATCCTAAAGTCTGTTTTGTTAGATATCAGTGTGGCAACTACTCCTTTTCCCTGGATGCCATTTGCTTGGAGTATTCTTTTCCATCCTTTCACTCCAGAGTCTGTGTGTGTCCTTATGGCTGAGGTGTGTCTCTTGGAGACAGCATATGGATGGATTTTGTTCTTTAACCCAGTCAGCTAATCTGTGACTTTTTATTGGCAAGTTAAGTCCATTTACATTTAGGGTGATGATTGATATATGAGAATTTCCTATGGCTATTACTTCCTCCCTTCTTAAATTTCTTTTTTGTTTTTCCAACTATTTCCCATTTACTTTTATTTTTTGTTTCAGGTCAAATAGACTCCAGTATTTCATGAAATGCTGTCCTCATGCTCAAGAATTCCCTCAGCTCCTGTATGTCTAGAAAGGTCTTTATTACTTTTTCATATCTAAAGGATAATTTTGCTGGATAATTTATTATCGGCTGGAAGTTTCTCTCTTTTTAATATTTTAAATATTTGATTCTACTCCCCACTGGCTTACAGAGTTTCTGCTGAGACGTCTGATGATCACCTGATGGGCTTTCCTTTATTGGTTATAGTTTTTTTTCCCCATGGCTGCCTTGAGAATTGTCTCTTTGTCTTTGATTTTTGACATCTTCAGTATAATTTGCCTTGGGGAAGATCTTTTGGGGTCCTGGTAGCTAGAGGACCTATTTTCTTCTTGAATTTAGGGTTCCAGGTTTTTCCATAGGATTGGAAATTTCTTGTCTACTATTTGTTTGAGTAAGCTCTCTGTATAGTTTTGTTCTGCACCTTCTGCTAGTTCTTTTATTCTAATATTGTTTTTTTCTAATGGAGTCAGAAAGTTCTTGTAGAGTATTTTAGTTCTTTTGACTGAAGTTTCTTTCTTCCTTCTGTGTTGTGTCCATGTTCTGACCTTCCATATCACTAATTCTTTCCTCCTTCTGGTTGGCCCTGTTTCTTATGATAGTTAGTTCATTTCTCAGTTCTTTTACTGCAGTGTTCACCTCTTGAATTTCTATTTGATTCTTTTTTATATTTTAACTTTCTTTGTTAAAATGTTTCTTTTGTTCACATATTTTCTTTCTGAGATCAGTCTTCTAAGTCAGCATGTTCTGCCAATATTGTTTCAGTTCTCTGGGTGTTTTAAGAACTGCAGCCTTATATTCTGTGTTACTTGATTATATATTTTCAGATCTATAAGTTCCACTTCTGGAGATTTTTCATTTTCTTTCTGAGCAGCTTTGAATGCTAAGGTACTTGTTGTGTTTGGTGTGTTTCTTTTTCTGGGCATGAGGGCTTTTCCCATGGCAGATATAGAGAGATCTTTCTTTCTTTCTCTTTCCAGTTGGTATCATTGTTGTGTCTTCCAAATATTTTTCTCTTGATTCCAGCTAGCTGTAGAGCAAACACCAGGTGGCATTAGGTGGGTAGGGTGGGCAGGGGGGTGAGCTTTGGAAGAGAGTTTTCGGAAGCAGCCAGGCTCAGAGTCTGAGTCTCAGGCTTCTGCTTGAGTTTCGGGGTGGTGCAGCTTCTTTGTTTCCTGCAGTAGCTCCCTGGTTGCTGACTTAGCTGCAACACCAGTCTGTTCGTCAGGGTGGCCCAGAGTGGGGTGGGGTCAGGGAGAGGCCTGTTTGGGGGAAGCCAGGAATGGGCTGTAATCATCTTGGTAGAGAGCCCAATGCTTGCTCCTCAGCCTTTCTCCCTTCTGGGCCCATGTTTCACCCAAGACCATGTTTCAATATTTCAGTGTTTCCACAACAGCTGGCTCTTAGTTTCAAACTTGCCCAGAGACAACCTGTGGTCATGATGGGAGACTACAGTTGGGGGGGCCCTATTCTTGCCTAAGTCAGTTCAGATGGTTTGTTCAGCCTCTGACCCACCCAGGGATGGTGGTCTGGCTGGGGCCCTAACTGCTGCTGTTGGGTTTGCCTCCCCTACAGTCTCTCAGGGTTTCAGCCACTCTCACCCCTGCTCCCATCTCTGCTTCCATTGCCACTCAGCTTCCCACCTGCCCAGGATCACATTGGTCCTAGTCGAGTTCTCCCTAGCTCCCTCCTGTTTCCTTAAGTTAGCCCTGGTCAAGTTGTGATCTGCAGTCACATTTCTCCACTCTGCAGCCTCATTTCTCTGCTCTGCTTTGCTCCCTCTCTCCTCTCTCATTTGACCCCCTTTTTCTGACCTTCAAATATTTTCTTGTGATGCATGAAGCTCTCAGCTGAGACTATGCCACTCAGGGATTCCCATGTTAGATCCCTGTTGTTCAATTGCATTTTCCAGGAAGGTTTTCAGGTATTCCGTCTCTTGTCACCATCTTGCTAGTCCGCCATGGTACAATTTTTTTTATAGGACTATACAGATGATTTTAAAATTTATTTTTTTCGTCTTACCCAATGACCTGTGTGTATGACTATTTTTAACAATCTGATCAAAATAGTTTTATGTTTTTTAACACTTTATATTTCAGTCATTCAATGTCTTAACCTTTTTGTATGTCTCTCTTGATAACATCAAAGAATGGCACTTTTTAATACCATTATTCAAATGTTGGAGTTTAAATAGATGAGTTTAATGCATTTATAATTACTGTAATTGCTGGTATACAGGTATGTGGGTGCTTGTTTTTCCATTTTATGTTGCCCGAGGCCATACGGAATATAAAGTTAATGGAAAATCTCAGTCTACTCATCCACTTTTGTCCTTACTCATTATACATTTATTATGGGGTGTGTGTGTGTGCACTGGAGTGTATCCAGGATGCAGAGAAATTACTCAGCAATTGTGTGGAAACTGGGAGTCTTGCTCTGCTTCTATCTACCTTCTTGTGTGAAGTTTGGCTAGTGCACTTCCTAGTCAACTCTAAATTGGATTTGTGGGAGCCAGAGTTCAGGGCACACACCAGAGTGTGGGGAATCAAGTAGTTTCCTAGCTCCCCAGAGCCACAGACTTGTTTGTGGATTGTGATCAACAGTTCCCTCTGTCCTATCAGAAAGCAACCTGGAAATCGAATGGTAGTTGTTTCCTTCTGTGTGGATTTCTCATTCCAGAGACTGTCATGGTAAGTAGGAAGTTGGTTCCTAGAACAATAAAGTGACCTGGAACTAGATGTCAGGACTGCAGTGTAAGCATGGATGTGGTGGCTGTACAGCCTACATTTTCCAGCAGAGGCCTGATTTCAAGTATTTTATCCTGTTGGCCTTATAAACAATCCAAATGCCCTAGAAATTCTGCCACTAAACCATACTTTCTAAAATGTATTTTACTGCTGAAAGAGGCATGAAAATCCCTTGTTAGGCTGTGTCGCCCCAGTTTTGGTTTGAAAAATATATCACTGTACTTAAGCAAAGCAGACATTTTTTTTTTTTTTTTTTTTTTTTAGTGGTGGGGTTTACAAAGGCAAAAACAGTCCTATTCGGGACATAGGAAATTCGCAAAAGCTGACCAAATATCCCAGATCTCTGAGAAAATCTAATTACTCTTCCTTTTAGCTATTCATCCAATCTGTGTGCAGACATTCAAATTCCCCTTCAACATTTACTGGGCAGGGGCATGGTGCTAGGAACTCAGGTAACTGTGAAAGGGACTCTGCCCGCAGACACTTCACAGCCTATAATCGGGAGATGAGATGTGGATATACGGAGTAATTAGTATAGGTTAAGAGTGTGAGTTAGGGCATATAGAGCTCTCCCAATTGGGAAGATTTAGAATGAGTTTTATTCACTAAACCCTCACCAGAAACTGGTGTAGCATCACTTCCGTCGCATTGTATTGATCAGAGCAAGTCACTAGGCCAGCCCAGAGTCAGGAACCACCTTGGAATGAGAGGAATGGCATGCACATACAGATGGGAGGAATTTGGGGTGGCCATCATATAGACAATCTAAAAGCTGACGAATGGCATCTCTTTGTTTTAGCTAGCACATTTTTGGTCGCTGGTGAAGGCTGGCTGTGTTTTCCCAGTTGTCTAAAAGTATGAGCTTCCATATGTTAGGCCCAATGTGCACAGTCTTCCACCTCTGACATGTCTCTTCCTATCATGCTCAGCCCAGGAATAAAGGTGATCTCTGTGATGAATTTTATTTTGTAAGTGGTTCTGCTGAGGCAGAAGTGGTCTTCTAGGCTTCTTATCCATCCCTTACCCCTTTCCTTTCACTACCTTTGCTCTTTACCAATTTCCTGTCCATGACATTCACCCTTCTCACCAAGATTCCCACTCCTCTCTCGTTCCAGGCACTAAAACAGGTACGGATATTAATGATGGTACCTGTGAGCCTGGACTGGCCTCCCCCACCTCCTACAAGAAACCCTTCCCAGTGCTCCATCTCGTTGAGGACCTGAGGCTGGCCCTGGAGATGCTGGAGCATCCTCAGGAGAAAGCAGCCCTCTTGAGCCAGATCCCGGGCCCCACAGCTGCCTACATAAAGGAGTGGTTCGAGGAGAGCTTGGTGAGTAGGCCCTCGGCCTGTTTGGGCAACATAATCACAGAGCCCGAGATGTGCCACCATCGTTGGGCTGTTACTTCTTCTGTGACCCTTCCAGACTTTTCTTGCTTCCCATCCAGCTTTGGTCAACCTCCACAGGGTGGTCCTTCCCAGGAGGAGAGTAGAACCCAGTCAAACAGCTTAAGCTACCTATGTGCTCTAGCCTGCTTGTGAGCTCCAGGTCCCCTCTCCAGAGAAGGGGAAATCCTGGGCCAGAGAAGAGCAAACATGGAAGATGTGCACCCCCTCCCCTGCCCCCGGGATTACATGTACCATTTACTGAGCTATAATCCCTAGCTGGAGTGTGTACTCTGAGTAGTGTACTCTGCTCCTTGTTTTTTTAACAACAGACTAGAACTTTGTTATCTCAATCATTCCTTTACTGTTGCCCCTACTTCAGATCTCTTTGCCCTAGAAATGCTTTCCCTACAGTAGAATGCAGGTTTCCTTACTCTCCTCCTCCTGCTCTTTCTAGGTCAAATCTGCATACTTGCTAGTCTCTAAGGGAAGCCAATAAAGAATCACAGCTGTAAAGATGGGGTTTTGCTTTCCCATCTCACTCCCTGTAGGGACCAGCCGGTAAACATTAAGAGACTCGTAATATCTGGGAAGGGGTCAGGTAAGGAGCTAGCCCACTGAGGAGGTGATCTGCAGTGTAACCATTTGAGGGAGAGAGGAGTCTGGGGAGCCAGAGGAAGCATGTGGTTACCTAAGCTGAGTTTGAGGATGAAATCTGGGATGCAGTCTTCTATAGCTGGAGTCCTGCACACCTGAGTCAAAACTGGAAAGTATGCATAGAGTTAGGAAGACAGAAACAACCCCACTACATTGAGAGGGAGGGCTTGCTGTTGGAAACCACAGACCAAGGATGTTGAGACACCTTGGTCAGTAGGCCATGTCATTTGTTACATGTTACATCCCAGATGTCCTAGCTTCTTTCTGTTCAGAGGGCCTCTGTCAAAAGTCTCATCCCATAGCTTCCTCTGAACTCTGGAGAATTTTTTATTATATTCATTACATGTGTTATTTAATGTTTTCATTATGTAGGCTGCCTGCCTGGTGTTCTGTAATATACCTATGCCAATGTGGTAGGGAGAATAATGGCATCCCAAAGAGGTCTACATACTAATTACCAGAACCTGTGAATAAGTTGTCTTAGGTGGCAAAGGGGCAGTGGCAAGTGGACTTAACGTTGCTAATCAGCTGAGTTTAAAAATAGGGAACGCAAGTAGCCTGAATTATCCAGGTGGGCCCAGTGTAATCACTGGAGTCCTTATCAGTGGAAGGAGGAGACAGAGAGTCCGTGTCAGAATGACTGTGATTCAAGAAGGACTCAACCCCTCTGCTGCTGGCTTTGAAGATGGAAAGGGATCAAGAGCCAAGGAATGCAGGCAGCTGCTAGGAGCTGCAAAAGCAAACTCTTCCCTTGAGCCTCCAGAAGGAATACAGCTCTGCCAACACCTTGATTTTAGCCCATTTTGGACTTGTAACCACCAGAACTGTAAGATAATACATTAGCATTCTTATTGTGGTAATTTGTTAAAGCATCAATAAGAAAATCAGTACAACCAGACACTGTGTAGAGAGGAAGGTGGAGAAGGTTGCCGAGTGGGAATCAGATGGGCCTGGTACAGTTTAGGTTTGAAAACCTGCTGCTCCTCATCTCTTCCCCCAAATGAAGACAGTCCTTGGTGGTCCTCTCAGACTTGTGCTAATAACAAACAGAAATCCTCATGGCTCCTCCTTTTACTCATTTAAAACCATGGTTGGGAGTTGCAAGGGGGAATGGCTTTAGTAGTTAGTTCTCTCTCCTCTCCCACAGCAAAAGGGTCCCTCTTTGCTTCCCTGGAGTTCCATGAGGAACCCTCTGGCTGTTACTGTACTCCCAGCTCCACAATGTTGATTCTGACTTCTCTCCATTGTTGCACACCTCTCTGTCCAGCTTCAGCTTCCTATGGCCCACTTCACCCTGGACATGCACACTGATCTCTCCCTCTGTTCCTGCTAGCACTGATGACTCAGGCTGCAGTATTTAAAGATAATTTAATGAGGCCTCAAGAAAATTAGAGGTCCACAGTTCATCAATCTGAAACCCTTGGGTCCAGCTATGTTTGAGAACTCAGAACTTACTAAATTTTGAAAAAGAGACAGTGGATATAATTGTATAATATATATCATCTGTAGCAGATATAGAACAGGAAACATGAACATTTCTTCAGAAAAACTTAAGAGTATCCACATGAAATGGGATAAAGAAAAACTATAAATATTCTCCTGCCAGTTCAGGTCAGGTATTGCTGCCAAATAAATTTGGCACCAGCATTATTTAAAAAGCAAAACAAAACAAAACTTCCTTTTCAGGGCTTTTTGGGGTTTCAGAATTGCAGGTAAGGGATGGTGAACTTACACGAGGAATAGCTGAATGCAAAAAACAAAACTTAAAACCAAATATTGGATATTGGACATTTTCGTTCCCACTTTCTGTCAGCCATAATCTCTCTTCAATTATGGGAGTCCCTTACTTGTTGTCTCTCTGTCCTTGGACTGGCCTGTCACCATGTGCCTTGGTCCTTTCGTAGAGAGCCTCTCCACTGTTCCCTGAACACTTCCTTAGGCTGCAGAACAATTTTGCACCTTCTTACTTTAATGCTTCTTCTCAGCTCTGCTCTAGGTCTTACCACACATAGCCAAGAGATTTATTGAAGTGTCTTCCCAGCAGGAGCCCCATCTGCCCAGAGTGGAGAATAGCTGGCGTTTTAATGTTTTACTGTGCAGTTTACAGTGACTGTGTACTTTCACCTTGCATAGATGTGCCTGAATGTGTGTGACCATTTCTCTAATACTGACATTTAGATTATTGCTAATCTTTCACTAATATATGGCATTGCTGCAGACAATGTCCTTGTCCAAAAATATTTGCCTTTCTCTCTAGATCTTTCCTTAATAGAGAGTCCTAAAAGTTGTATTATAAAATAGGGTTAATAGATAAAATATAGGAGGCTCTATTAAATTTGAATTTTAGACAAATTTAGATAAGTGAAAATATTTTAATAAGATGCCCCTTGCAGTTTGCTAAATCTGGCAACTCTAGTCCAAAGGTCTATCTTTAAGCCTTTTGACACATTTTTCCAAACCACTTTCAGGAAGATTTTGTCCATTTATATTTTTATTAGGGCATTTGTACATCCTGATCAACAATAATCACTAAGAATAAAAAAAAAAGAAAAAAAGCTAACTTTACTAATTTCATAGAGAAAATGGTTTCTTTTTATCATTTTGTTTTGTTTGCATTGCTTCAGTATGAAAACTAAACTAAATTTTATTTTCCATATGTGCATATTCACCTATGCAGTATTGTCCTAATATATGTAAATTATAAAACATTCCCTAAAGTGGAGATTTTTAAAGGACACTTTAAAAAGTATTTCTGATATTTTCTTCCCACACACCTCAGTGATCACCTTGGGTTCCTGGGTGCCTACCCCATCCTAGTCTATTTATAATGCTTTTTTTCTACTAGGATTTCTACTAGTGCTTTTTGTATGTATTTAAATGACCTTTATTAGCCCTTTGCTTTATTTGTAGCATTTATTTTCCTTATGTTGTTGTTAAGTATTGTTTCTGGTACTTTTTGAGACTTAAAATTTTCAAGGACTGTAAAGAACTGTATCAGTCTTACCTGTTTGGGCTCTTTTTTTTTTTTTCTTTTGTCTTTAGAACAGTGGTGTCCAACTTTTTGGCTTTCCTGGGCCACATTAGAAGAAAAATTGTCTTAAGCCACACATAAAATACACTAACACTAAACAGTAGCTGATGAGCTTTTTAAAAGCTTGCAAAAAATCTCATAATGTTTTAAGAATTTGTGTTGGGCTGCATTCAAAACTGTCCTGGGCCACAGATTGGACATGCCTGCTCTAGAAAGTCCTTTCCCAACCTCATATCAATAATATTCAGTTGTGTCTTCTTCCAGTAGGTTTGTGGTTCCATTTGTATGTTATGGTTAACTCTGTTTCCTCTGCAGTATCTTTTATTGTGTGGTGTGAAATATGACTCTAACTTAACAAATTAGCAAAAAAAACTTTTAAGAAATATTTTTGATCCAAAGGCAATTGATGTGGTTGTTTGTTTTTGCAAGACATGTTGCAAAAACAGCTTGTGTTAAGATTTGCAGCTCTGTTTTGGGTTTATTTACAATGGTTGGGGAAATACCTGCCTCTGGAGAGAGATTTTCCTAATAATTGTTGCATTCATATATCTTTTAGAGTAATTATGGCCATCAGCAGCCTATGAATGGTATGCTTTTTGGGGGTCAAAAGTTCATATAAACATTCCAAGATACCAGGTCTGGATGCTAAGGTTTTGATTATGGACAGAGACAGCCTGTCTATATTTAAGGTCTTGCAGACCTGAAGTCGTTTTGCAATCCGGGTGTACTCACATTTCATAGTAGGTCTTATCTGCATGGAAATAGAATCTAAAGTAGTAAACCAATCCACTGGTACTTTTTAGATTGGTACTTTTAGTTAGAAGCCTTTGCTACTCAAATTACTGTCTATGAACCAGCAGCTTGGGCACCCCTGCTAGCTTGTAAGGAAAGAGTGCAGAATGTGGATCCCCCATCCTATGCCCACTGAACCATCGCCAGGTGATGCATATGCACATTAAAGTCTGAGAAGCACTGCTTCAAATCACAGATTCACTTGAATTATATAATAAATTACATGTAGCTTAGAATTAGAATTTGAGCTGGTAAGGCAGCTTGAGGGATCAGGCAGTCAGTCCTTGGGCCTTCTCATTCATAATATCTGTGTGTTCCTTGCATATTGTGCTATTCTCCTCTTTAGACAACTGGCTTTGTCTTATGCCTCAATTACTGCTTTGTCATATGTTGGCCTGGCATGGTCCAACTCTGCCTTGTGACATCTCTGTCAGTTGGGATTCTTTCTTTAGTAAAGTCGCATAAACAGTAAGGCTTATATGTCACTAACAAGATGTCCAAAGGATTAGGGTGGGTGGGTCCCAGGATTAAATCAGTGGCTCTGAGACGACCTCAGGGCTTCTGGCTCATCCCATCTTTCTGCTCCACCATCCTCAGGGGGTTGGTTTTTTCTCAGATGTGTCCCCTAGCAGAGTGGCTGCTGCAGCTCCAGGTAACATGTCCTCACACGGACAAAACCATGTCTACTGGTAGGACATGTCTTTTTTTTTTTTCTTTTTCAGTAATTAGGAAGGCAAATCTTTCTCTAAAACCCTCCTGCAGACTTCTTTATGGTCCCAATGGTAAACATTTGTTCACATGTGCATAATAACCCAGCTTCAAAGGAGGCTGGGAAACAAGTATTGGCACTTCCATTCACCAGCGTGAAAAGTGATCTCTGTTCAGGAAAGAACCACGATGAAGTGGGTGAAAAAATGGCCCTTAGGAAGACAATGCAGAGAAACTGCCACTCATCTTTAAGGTTTGATTTTATTCTTCTTATTGACTGAAAAATTCTTTGTATGTTTTTTCCGAGAGAGAGAGAGAGAGAGAGAGAGAGAGAGAACTCAAATTCCAAGAATAAAATCTGATTGGCTTAGCTCATAGTTTTTGAGCTAAGTCTTCCAGGCATAGAAATATTAAGTGCAAAGGAAATAGAAATTAAGGATTTTTAATTTATGCACAGCTGTGGATTAGTTGCCCTGGGGTCAGTTGTCCACCCAGAGGCCAATCAACTATGGTGAAGGGGAAAAGATCACATGGTGGGAAATGTGGTTTTCTTCTATTGCTATTTATCAGGGACTGTGGATCTTCAGGCACAGATATTGGCATACATGACACCCAAGAAAAAGAGGGGCTGCTAAAGAGGCAGTGGTTGGGTGGTAGTTAAAAAGGAATAAACAGCAACAGGCTAGTCCTAGACCTCCATCTGTATGTTTTACATGGAGAGGAGCTCCTGGTCCTAGTGTATCAAGTCAGAAAGACTGTAGGTAGCTGACCTTCTTTACAGTGAGGCTGGTTCCTCCTCTGCTGGGTGGAATTATCAGCAGCAACTCTGATAATTATCCCCCCGGGACTCTCTAGGGGGATAATTATAAACAAGACAGACTCATCCTAAAGACCAAGTATCAAAGAACTGCCCAGAATTCAGTGTCCCTGGGCTATGAGTGAGCTTCCAGGGCTCTGGGTCCTAAAACTGGGTCCTCCCTTCTTTGGCAGCCAGTAGAATGAGGAAAGGTAGGCTGCTGGCCTGGAAGGGTATATGTGGGGCTCCGTGAGCTGGGGACACCTTTTGGGGATTCAATGAGGAAAGGAACATAAGCCCTGGATTCTCTTGTTCTGAAAGCCATATCTGTGTCTGTATTCTGAGCCTATCCCAAGAATGTTGGAAGAGCACCAGGGAGCTTCAGATTAGGCTTTTGTACAGGGAAAGTGTCCTGTAGTCCAAGGCAACCTGGGGCCTGGCCTGCAGAGAAGCATCGGTGAGGCTGTCCTGTGCCATGGTATAGCAGGACAGTGTGACCTTCAGGAGATGAAAAGGTTTTCTTTCTTGTTTGGCAGACAAGGTCAAGTTCAGGGTCATAGAGCAGGGAACTGAGGCCCAGACTGAAAGGGCAAGATACTCTGCTCTGAAGAAAATGGAGCTGAGTTTCAGAAAGGGGCAGCCTTCTACACCTTTCTGCAGTTACCTCCTAAACCTGTGGTGAAGTGCAGGATGATGCCCTCAGGGAGAACACAGACATTTCTGGTCAAGGGCCCCTGAATGCCACCAGGTAGTCCTGAAGGTGAGAAAGGAGAGTGTTGCTCATCAGTCAGTGGCCCTGACATGTAGCACAGGCAAGAAGGGGCTGGTGTTGCCATGACCACTTCCAGGAATCTGGCTGTACTTTGAGTCTGGAAGTGGTGTCACAATTATTCCACATCTATTTGGCTTGAATGGGCAGAGGCTGGTTGGGTAAATCTAGGGCCACCCATACAGGTATACCCTGGGTGGTGGGACCCATACAGGGTCTAGTCAGCCAGCTTTCAGTGAGCTCTACAGGACCGGGGACAAGCAGGTGGTGAGGGGGGGTTGGACTGAACCTGGTACACAGTGGTGACTAGTGGCAGGTCCCTGGGCAATACCCAAGAGATACCAGAGTCAGCAAAGTCTCTAGATGGAACAGCTCTGGGTACTTCTTTAACAGACTGAGATGTCCACTTGTCATCTCTGACCAAGCACCAGTCTGTCCTGCTATCTAATGGCATTGTATGTGGTCCCAGGGGATCCTTGGTGAAGACCTGAGGCTTCAGAGGCTCAAGATTGTCACAATTAAGGAAAGGTAGGTAAACCTAGCAGCATCACAGTTAGGGTAAATCAAGGCAGAGCCCAGGTTCCAGGGTGAGGGGGAGAGAAGCTCCCAAGGGACTGGACCCTGGGCCCCTCTTTGGAAGTGGAGTTCATGGAACAGGATTGGTCCCCCAATAGGAATCCAGGCTGCTCTCTGCAAGGTTGCAGGTGTCCTGGTTAGGGTGCTTGGACAGGTGGAAGTGAACTGAGCCAGGGTGAAGCCGTGTGAGAGGTAGGAATGCATGGAAAGGCCAGTGCTCGGCCACTCACTACTATCTGGCTCTGGGCTAGCCTTATTTTCTCTCCTGTGGAACTCAGCTCCCCTATTGGAAATGACAGCTGGTTTGACAGTCTGTCGTCAAAGCTGGCCAAGCATTCCAGTCCTGCAGTGTGTTGAGGGGCTGTATTGAGTGGCCTTCTGTAGGCATCAACCTTTCCCTTCCTCAGTTTAGAGACATTTTAGTTTCCAAAATGGAGACAGGGAGCCTCTCCAGGTGTAGCTGCCCAGTGTCAGGGCTCAGCAGAGGCTGACATGTCAAAAGCAGTGAAACAGGATGTCCTGAATGGGCAGCCTTGGCTGGGCCTGGCTGGGCTGGGGAAGTGAGGCCCCATCTAGGAAATGTGTTCGACTCTGACATACCTGCAGTTACCTTCTACACTAGTCTCAAGAAACAAAGGAAGAGACGTAGTAGGATTCATGGCTACCCCCTCATCAGCTCAACCACCTAGTCACAGATGGTGGCTTCTTCAGCTCCCAGGTGGTCCTGCCTGAGTCTGCTTGCAATCTTTCATTCTGGCCAAGGAAGCAAATCTGTTTACCATATTGAAAAGCCAGAGGAGTTGCAAAAAAGGTGGGGAGAAAAAGCTGGTTTTTGAATCATAAACTGTGAACTTGAGTTTCTCATCTGTCTCTGTATCTCTGTTCTCTGCCCAGGGCTTGGAACAAAAGATGGGTCAGGATATATGCATCTTGCACATCGTCATTTTGAAAATTTAGACAAGAGTTTTAATAGGAAAACCTTTTTCTCTCCATCTTAAAAGAGAGGAGAAATTGGGTGCCCATTTTTCAAAAATAAAAAAAGAGGTTATGCGAGTCAATTTCCAATCTGTTTCCTGCCCTCACCTATGACAAGTGTGAACTTGAATGAGAGCTCAGAAAGTCTCTGAGGTGTTAGCACTGTCTTTTCTGTGCTTGGCTCCCAAGGGGCTCCTGAGCTGTGCGGGGCTGGTGTGTGTGGGGGCCGCGATTCCTTGTGCCTGTGCAGTGCTAGAAGAAACCACTAGGTGGGAGTCAGGGACAGATTCTGAAAGTCTTATCCCAGGGCCCAAGGCACCGGCTTTACCTGAACGTGAGAAAAGCAGCGCCCCCCTATCTCCCTCCAGTTAAAAAGATGACATGAGCACCTCATTGGTGAAACTGCTGGACAGGGCACCTGGGCCAGCTGTCAGAGAGGGTTTTCCTCCATTTTTCTTGGAACCCACTGAACAAAGGACGGGCCTGGCAGGCCCCCACTGCCTGTGGTTGGGGAGAGGGGACTGTTCCTGGGAGCACAGACCTGACCTTCCATTGTCAATGATGAGAAGGCCTCTTCAGACCTCATAATTTCAGGGCTTTTTGCTGGGGGGCTATTAAGATGGCTCTCTCCTTTCAGGAGGTATTTCCTGACCCCATGGCTGCCAGGCCCTGCCGTAAAGAAGCCTCTAGCACTGTGAGGGATTTTGAATACACTTTTCCCGGCACAGCACCCCAGATTGGGGCCTTTAGCCACTGCAAATTGAGCAGTTTTATTTTTCCTGAATTTTGGCTTTTTTTTCTTCCCAAACTAAATAGTACCCTACTAAAATCTAGCGATCTGGCTTCTTTTAGGCCTGACTTGAGGCGACTATTTCAGCCCCTAAGAACCAATGTTTATAAATGACCGAGAATGTGCAAACACTGGTGAAAGAGCAAATAAATCTTCCCCACGCAATTTCCTGCTTCAGGCCCCGGGGACATAGTGGGTGAAGTTGCCAGGTTAGCATAACTTGAGGTCTGAGCATGTAGACACCCAGCCACCCCCAACACATGAAGGAGGCCTGCCAGAGCCACACCCCCAGGAGCCTTCTGCTCTCTCAGGCATTGGCTGGTAGGCAGGCTCTGGAGAATTCCTGCTTCCAGGCAGACTTCCTTAGTACTCTGTGATTCAAGGAACTTCTGAACTTCCTGGCCTCTTACTACTAAAATCTGGTCCTAAAACCAGCAGTGTGAGTATGACCTGGGAACTTGTTAGTGATGCACACTTTCTGGCCCCATTCCCAACCTAGTGGATCAGAACCTGCATTTGTATAGGAACTCCCTCCCACTCAGGTGGTTCATTATGGTTCACGGGGAAGTATTGTCCTGGCCCAGAGTTCGGCAATCTATGGCTCTTATTTGGCCCTCTGCCTAGTTCCTATGCCCCATGACATAAGAATGGGCTTTCTATTTTTTGGTAACTGAGAGAAATCCCAAGAAGAATATATTCTGATGTAAAAATGATATAAAATTCTATTTTCAGTGTCCACAAATAAACTGTTACTGGAACACAGCTATGCTCATTGGTTTACATGTTGGCTGTGGTTGCTTTTGCTCTACAAATGGCAGTCAAGTATGACAGAATATGGCTCACAAAGCCAAGAACATTTGCCATCTGGCCCTTTACAGGAGAAGTCTGCCCACCCTTGCCCTGACCCCTCTCAGAGGCGAGTCCTCCTGCTTGTGCATGTGAGGACTTGGGCTGCAGTGGTCAGGATGCTGTTTCCTGAGCAGGCCCTGCTTGCCAGCCCGAAGGAGCAGTGACCTCGACCTGGGTTCTTTCCTGTCCTCTCCCTCTTCTCCCCAGTGGCAGGCCCAGAGTGCAGCACAACTATTAAAGGATACAGCCTTATATCTGACTTACCAGGGACATCCTTGTACCTGTCACCCTGCCCCAGAGTCCAAGGCTGAGGGCTGAGCTGGAGCTCAGGGTAGGTCAGCAGAATGTCCTGTGATCCACAAGACCCCCTCAGTCACCACTTCATCCAGAGTAGATGCTGCTGACTCCTGGCAGCTGGCAGGAGGAGCAAGGGAACTCCACCCTCAGTCATTCTTGCAGGTACCTGGAGCTCTACCCAGGCGCCTGGCTGTCCTGGGATGCCCTGCTCAGCTGTGAGATGAGGAAGACAGACAGCAAACGGCATGAGTTCCCCTGTCCAAACCTGATGCTCTGCCCTGTGTTTTTACTCCCCAGACATTCAGTCTCCCGGTCTCTTGCCCTTTGCCCTCTCCTGGCTGCTTTATGTTCTAGACAGTGATGAGCAACCAGGTTGAGCCTGGTTGCCGGTGGGTGAGTGAGTGAGTGAGTTACTTTGGGAAGGCCCTGAGGGCTGGCAGGGTCACTATAATGACCTATTGATGTACTGTGTGTGGTTCCCGAGAACTTCTCTCTTTAGCGGTGTGTCTAGGGAGTCCCTGAGACTCTACCTCACAGGGGTAGTATAACAGAGGCAGGAAGCACTCCTCACACACACCCTCCCCCGCCAAAGAGCAGCCTAAACCTTTCTGAGTAACTGCTTAGGCCAGGTAAAACCCAGGCTTCCAGGCTTTTGGGAGTTATGGATCATTTTGATAATCTGATGAAAACTTTTTTTCAGAGACTTAGTGATTTATACATGCAAAAAGTTCTTTGTGTACATTTAATGAACACATTCAGGGGCCTGTCTGATTCCTGAAGCCCCTCTGCCGACCACTGTGGGGTGCCCCTAGCAGGATGGCCTTCAGAGTGAGGTGATGAAGCCAGGGCTTGCCTTGCCCGCACCACGATAGGACCATAGGACCGTGCCTGGGCCAGCTGCCACCTGGGGGCTTAGTGGTGCAAAGGTGCCTATTGATCCTGTGTCCATTGCATTTCATTCAGCTCACCAGCCACACACACTGCCCTGCTCCTAGGTCTTTTGCAATGTTATTTTGTGGATTTTTTTAGTTGAATTATAATATAAATAAAATGCATTTTGGTGTTTAAAAGGCAGGGAGGGCTGAGGTAAGAATTGCTACTTGAGAATACCATAAAAATATGTTAAGAATTTAGCTGCAGCTTGTCTGGCTTTCTCCCTACCTCCCTCCTCTCCGCCTGCCCCCACCTCCGCCTGCCCAGATCCATCACACGTGAGTTGAGCTATTGGGTGAACTTGGTGCTGGCCCTGTTTCTTCCTCTTGGAGTCAAACATCTTTACTCTGGGTAAACAGACCTTCAAGACTCATTTTCTCCAAGTAGAATTTTAGTCTTACCTTGCCAGTCTTAGCATTCAAGCCTCATTCTTTTATTCAAAAATGTGTCCGTTCTTACTGTATACCGAGATTTTTTCTATGAAGTTAGAGCAGTGAATCGGGGTCTAGATACATGTCTGGTGCAGAGAACAGATATATAAACTGTCAGCTGTGGTTCAGTACAACAGGGCAGGTGGTAAAACAGAGAGGATCGTGGGTACTGAGGAGAGAGTAAAAGGAGGGGCTGCCACTCCAGCCAGTCCCCCATGGGCAGGTGGGCATTAGCGAGTCTGAGAAGCAGCCATGTTGTCACGTGGTCACCCCTTTTCTTCTAATCACACCAGCACTGGAACATGCAGAGGACACCGAGACCTTATCCAAGGTGGTCAGGGGTTAGGACTATGCCCTACCTCTCCGTACAGCCCCCAAATCAGCTCCCTGCCTCTTCCACCCTGGAGCCCCAGAAACACCTTTACCACATACCATGTGGTAATTCCTCACTGGCCCAAGGCAAGAAGTCCATTTCATTTGCTTTTGATCCTGGGCAATGTGTGTTGTCCAAATGAATTCTTTTTCTGTTTTGGGGGGTGGGGTAGGAGAAGTTCCCTGGCTGGGAATCGAACCCAGGCCGTGGCGTTGAGAGCACAGAAGCCTAGCCACTACACCACCAGGGAACCCCCCCCCCCCCCAAAAAATGAATTCTTCATTCAACTTCCCTAGGCTTTTAGACAGAAAAATTGAAAAGGCTTACCGACCCCTGCAAACTCAGAGATGTTCATTGACACATTCTAGCAGTTCTGGGCAGGGAACCTTGGCCAGGTGGGGCCCAGGCCGTGCCCTGAGACTTGGGCCGGAGGTGAGAAGAAAGATCTAGAGCTCAGTGCATGGGCAGCAGAGCCTGCTTTTCCTTTCTGACCTCTGATCCGGGTGTGTCTCCAGGAATTTACTCCTCCCCTCATGCCAGCTGCTGCCCAGAGCTCTCTTCCTGCTGCCTCTGTGATCTGTGGGCTGGGCCAGCCTGCCAGGACTGGGCTGCAGGATATGTTTCTGTTCTGTGTTTTGGGCCCTGCTTCTGGGCTGCGAATGTTGATACCATGCTGAGGGGCATACCGACACCCAGTAGATAGAGCCTTCTGGTCAGGCGAGGAGTTCCTGGTGACCCCCGAGGGCCGCAGAGGGCCCCACAGTTATAAGCTATGCATCTGCGAGTCATTTATGCACCAAAGCTAAGAGCCCTTGCGCGTAACCACAGTTCCCACGGCACCCACATCAAAGACCACGTTCATAGTTACTCATAGCCGAAGGTTGCATGTCAAGGGCTGCGCAAGGGAGAAAAACTGTTTTAGGGGAGCTCTCAGAAGAGGTGAGAGAGAGTGTGGAGGTGGGGCAGCATCTGGGGAGTGCTGGCAAGGCCGCCCTGGAAAGCCAGCCTGCGACATGCCAGCAAGAACACAGATGCAGCTGTCTGCCAGGGACGCCTTCAGACTCCTACCTGGAGCTCCCTGTCTCCTGGACTCCTCCATGAAGCAGGCTTACCCTGTCTCCCTCCCTGGCTTGTGAGGCAGCTAGTCTGGAGGCTTGACAGAAGCTGTGCCCTATGCTGGTGCAGGACAGGGCCCCAGGGAGCCTGGTGGTGGCTGACAGCAGCCCCAGAGCCAGACTCCCCCAAGTGGCAGAGGGCTCTGAGATTGTAGCAGTTGGTCTCTGGTGAATAGTGGCACCAACGCCAAGGATAGCAAATGCCCAGCAGGGCCAAGAACCCAGACTGGAACGATTTTTTCTTTATTTTTCTTTTTGGAGGTGACATGCTTTCCTCAGGGCACAGCCAGGAAAAGGGGTAGGTGTGGGCTTCGGGGTGGGGGTCAGGCTATGTGTGGGAACCAGCAGCTCCTCCAAGAGCAGCACTTATTTTTAGTCTTCTCCCCAGTCCCAAATAAACCGACAGCAGCTGGGAGCCTGTGGGTAAATGCAGAGTGGAGCAGAGACAGGAAATCGGGGTCTCTCGGTAATGACTTCCAGCCACTCCAGAAAGGGGAAGCCAGACGAGGAATTTTCTTCAGGACTGTTTCCCTCTGGCAGGCTCTGGTATTATCACCAAAGGAATGTTCGCGTGTATCTGTGTGTGTTTACTATTCCTGTCCAAGTCTTTCTTTTTCTCCTACCTTTTTTGTTAGGTTTGATTGCTCCGCAGGCTCTGCATCCCAGCGCTGGTGCCCCGTGTGTGTGTGTGTGTGTGTGTGTGTGTGTGTGTGTGTGTGTGTGTAGTGTGTGGGGGCGGTGGGGGAGGATTCTGGAGCAGCACAGGCTGGGCCGAGCCCTGTGTGTGTGTGAAACTGTTCGGGGAAAGTCTGGAGGACGCAGGCCAGCGAAGTGGGGAAACGCGAACATAGCTCGATGTTCCTGAGTGGGAGGGGGCAGGGGCAAGGACAAGGAGAGAAACTGGTCTTCAGCCAGAAAAGGGGTTTTCAACCAAGGAATCTAACTGCTGACATGGGTGCCCAGCATGGATGGGGACATTGATGTTTACAAGCATTTTGCGTGGCTGAAGAGGGTAAGTGACTGGATGCTTTGTCTTGGGTCTCCGTGGAGATGAGTGAGGGGAGAGACCCTTTGGGGGGTGTGTGTTGTGGGGGGAGGTATTTGTCCTGCAAAGCCCTGTTGTTGCCAAGTTCTCCATGAGAATCTAATTATAGACCCTAGGAGAGAAATAGCCAGCTGTCTTGTTTCTCCTCTGACATTCTGGTGAATGAGCCTCTGTACTGAAAGGCCAGAATGGAGTGAGGAAAGTTAGTTGTTTTAACTCTGGCACTTCAACAGTTGGAGGCTCCAAACACCCAGAAAAATGTGTCCACTGCTTTTTGGGTTGAGTTCGGAGTAAAAGCTGATGCCTTTGAAGTGCACTGCGCTGTGAAGTTGTGGGGCTGATTCTCGGCTCCGATACGATCCGGCCCGGAGAGGCGGACGCTGTCAGCCGAAAGGGCTTCTGCGTGCCCTGAGGCGGGCTCTCTCGGGAGTTCTCGTCTGAGTGCTGTGAAGTGGAAGTTTGGGTTGCAGGTTGCTAGTGGCTTTTCTTGAGGGAGTGAGTGTGAGTGTGCCCTGTGAGGGAGGATTGAATGAAGGTTGAGGGCTAGAGTAGCATCCATACTCTTTCCTCATTTGTGACTGTCTTAAAACTGGCCAAGATGGGCATCCATTTATTTTCACACTGAGGCTTAATGTTTTCCACAGGCAGGAAGGTCAAAAGCAGCTGACAGATAAGAAATCTGACATTGTACCTGGGGAGGAGCAAGAGGGACAGGAAGCGTCCAGCTCAGAAGGCCCCGACCCCAAGGCCCAAACACTGGGTCGGCTGGCTTTTGCGTGTGCCTTCTGCATCGTGCATTCAGCAAATTAGTTGTTGAGTTCTGGGTACTGGGTGTTCAGTGGTGAGCAAAATAGAAGCAGCCCTGCTCTGTGGATCTTCCATCGAGTGTGGGAGGTGGGGCTTAAGCAGCCCCAGTAAATAGACCCCAAACTGCACATTGTTAAGTGCAGTGAGGAGGAGCAGAAGGCCCACCAGGGCTGTTGACGGTTGAGCAGGAGCTGTTTGAGGCTCCTCTTTGAGGAAGTAACACTTTTCCCTGAAACCTGAAAGAGAAGTAGGAATGAGTCAGGTGAAAAACGAGGTGAGGAACATTCCAGGCAAACGGGGAAATATGTGCCAATATCTGAAAGCATGGGCGAGTCAGGAGGATTTCAAGACTGAGGGAAAGCCAGTGTGGCTGCGCTCGGAGGGAAGAGGCAGGCAGATGCCAGGTGACAAGGGACAGCCAGGGCTGCAGTAAGGGTTGTAGGTGACATGTTTGTATAATGGGGGACTTGTAGCACAGAAGTGACATGGGATACACTGGAGGATCCATTTCGTTTTTTAAGAAAATTACTCTAGCTGGGATGTGGTGTACGGTAAAGGGTGTTGTGAAAAGCGAGGCAGCTAAACAGGATTAGAGAGCTCAAGGGGTTCTCAGGATCAATGAAAACAAACCCCTCGTTTAACCAAGCCCCAAAGAGGCTAAGAACCTCATAGTTATTAGTGTAAGAGATATTAGTGGTGCAGCCTGATCTTGAACCCCGATCTGTCTCCCAGTCCAGTTCTCCTTCCTCATCTCTGCTGCCAAATACATAGAAAATTATTGGTTTAGAACCCAGCAGAAATCCCGTCTGTACTCGGCCCTGGCTCAGCTTTGGGCTGGGGGATCTTGCAGCCACCACAGAGAATGCTGAAGTAACCAAACGTTTTGGGAAAGGTTTGCATCCGTCATCTCAACCATTTAAAAAGCTTCACTGGGGAGATGCTGAGTAGAAATAAGTAGAAAGTGCACTTCTCATCACTTAGTCTTTGTTTTTCTGTATCCAAAAATGAAGCTTTTTAACTAGAAGGCCTTCCAGCTGTGATGTGCCTGGGATGGTTGCTGCCATGTCCCAGCTGCTGGGGCAGATGTAACTGTACCTCGTGCAGAAGTTCCTTCTGTGGGGGAATCAGTTCTGCACAGGATGCAATGTAAGAGGGCCCTTAAGTGCTGTTGGCCATTACCAGGCTGAGCTCTGACTCCTGCGGACAGTTGGAGGTCTGCTGAGGGTAGTCCAGGCAAGGAAACTTCCTACACCCCAAGGTGACTCATAGAAAAACAGGTATTTTCCCTCTACTGTTAGACTTTTAAGGAGGGTTCAAAAAGGAAAAGCACAAAGTATTGAATCTCTCACAGGTAGTAAAGTCAGAGTGTCTTTCCTGTTCTCTACCCGAAACCCTTTTTCTAGATACGTCTTTTTAAAATTCCCTTTAGGGAAAAAAGAGAATCCTTCTCTACCCTGTAACCCTGATTATGAGCCCCTAGGCCTTACCCTTAGTCTGCTTGACTTTTGTGACTCTTTGCAACCCAGCCCCAACTTACCTTTTTAGTTTCATTTTATATCTATTCTGATGGGCTCCCAAGTATATCCCCACCCTTTCTGAACTTGTACCCGATGCCCTCCTCTCTAGTCCCTACCCACTTCATCTGACTGTGCCAAGGCCCTCCTTTTCTATTTGTCCCTTGCTGACTTTGTCCCCTATAGTGGATCTTTCAACACTGGTCTCCAGTACTCCCAGGCTGCCCAGCACACCTACTCCCCCTCCCATGCTTCCTCAAGCTGAGCTGGCTTGGAGAGCAGTTTTCTCTTTGGTTTTTGAAGGTAGGACTACTAGTTCCTTCATTTTCCCATGCAGAAGGGGTGCTTCTAGAAGAGGTGCCTGAGTGAGGTGTGACCTGGTACACAGCCTAGGAGCCCTTGCCCTTTGAGCAGTCCAACAGGGCAATGCCACAGAGCAAGACAAGTCTTTGAATTTTGGGGCAATGAGGGAGATTCTTGTGGTCAGGGAGGCAGAGAGTACAGGTGAAGCATTTGCTCAGCAAAAGAAACATTGTTTGGTGGCCTTAGAGAGTTAAGAACTATTATAGTGTCCTAATATTGCTAAGAACATGCCATTTGAAGTAAAGCCTGGCTTGGAATCTTGGTTTGCCACACTTGGCAGCTACGTGATCTTAGGCAGATAAACTCAAAAACCTGGATGTCTACATCAATAAAATAAGGAAGATATGGAGTTCCCTGATGGTGTAGTGGCTTAAGGCTTCGGCGCTGGCGCTATCAGCGCTGCGGCCTGGGTTCGATTCCCAGTCAGGGAGCTACCCACATACCAAAAAGCTAAAAATAATAATAATAAAAAAAAAATTAAAAAAAAAATAAGGAAGATAAGAGTGCCTGCCACACACAGGCTTTGCTCGGGTAAGATAATGTATGTAAAATGCTTAGCATGGTGCCACAAACATAGGAAACATTCGATAAAAGTTAAGTGCTATTGGCCATTACCAGGCGGGGCGGGGGGATGGGGGGGATCGAAAGAACAGGTGGGGCCAGTTTGGCTCTCTCCTACCTGTGCGTTTTGGGGGGACATTCATTCCTTCAACTCTAGGGCACTTTTCACATTTCACATGAAGGTCTCAAACCAAAGCATACGAAGGATCTAGAACAGGCCCACTGTGAGTAACCAGAGGCCGCAGTGGCTGCTGAGTGAAAGCTGACCGGGGCTGGTCTGCCAGCTTCTTCCCTGACGGAGAGATAACCCAGCAACAAGGGCATCTCCTGTCACAAGTATCCAGAGGGCCTCTGCCCCTCAGCTGTTTGATTCTTGCCTGACTCACAAACAGCTCACACCTGCCCCACTTTGGGATGAGTGGCTCCAATCCACATAGACATGACAGAGCCTCTAAAAGTAGCTCCCAACAGGGTCTGTGGGGCCTACCCACTGCTCTCTGAACAGGAGTCATTTTCCCAGGAGCAGAAATCCCAGCACTGTTAGCATCTTTACACCGTTGCTAGCTTCTAGTAGTCTCATTGGTTAAGCCAAACCCCAACCCAAAGTCACAAAGAAAATGGAATCACCATGGATCCCCCCCCATGCAGTTGGCTTGGGCTCTGCAGTAGGATGTGGAATGAACTCCAGCTGCTAATGTGAAACTTTATTCCATGTCATCTGGTACTAAAATTGTAGCTCCAGTAGCCTGGCTGCTTGGGCTCGAAGAGCTACAAAGACAAATAGACACACTAATATCCTTGACAGTGGCTTGCCTTGTACTCAGGCCAGACTGCTAGGAAAGTTGGAGAAGCAGGCAGCAGCTTCTGTGAAAGCTGCTCCTATTGGCTAAGAGCACAAATCCTGGATCCAACTCCTTGGGTTCATATCTCAGCTCTGTGTGACCTTGGACAATTGATTTAATCTCCTTGGGATTCAATTTCCTTGACTGTAAAATATGGGTACATAATTCAATGTCTGTAAATGGCTTAGAAGGTACTTCAAAAGTGTTCATTATGGCGGTGATGACCTTGACCTTGGCTGACAGTCTCTGGTTAATTCCAGAGCCACGTGCCCAGCCTTGATTTTGGACAGAGGTTTTTCAAGACCTCGAGGAAGATGATAGTGAATATGGTTCCTTCAGAGTTCTAGCTGTCTGCAATTTCCTATAGGTATATCCCATTTTTAGCCAATGTACCCAACATGCCCACCCTGGATATTCCCCAGTATAACTTAGGAGCTAGAATTCTGCCATCTCTGATCCTTAGCACCTGTAACTCCTGCCTGCTCCTTGGAGAGGCTCCCAGGTCTCTTTCCCAGCAGGATTTAACAAAGAGATGTCATACCAGAGTCACTTGCTGAGTACCCTGTAAACACTTTAGAGCCACACAGATGTAGGTAGTTCTGTGGGCTAAGCAGCAGCATTTGGGGATCCCTTGGTTCATCCCTCTCCCATTCTGATAGTAGTTCTTTCACTCTTTTCCATTTGTTCTCGACTTTATACTCTCAACTAATGTCACCACCTACTTAATTGAAAAAAAAAAAGATAGCTACACTTAAAAGAATTTCTCTTCTACCTTTCCCTTCCTTGCTTTTCAACCTGTTTCATGGGCCAAGAGTCCCTTCTCTTAGCTAAGGCCATCCTGGTATCCTGTCCTCCAGAACCAGTCATATACCTCTTTCTCTTATTCCTCTGATTGTTTCTTCCCTACTTGTCCCTTGCCCTTGGCAGAAATGCTTCTTCTCACTTCTTAGGGAAAAACAAATCAAAACTGTCTCTAACCCTCTACTTGCCTCTCCATGCTGACTTATAACTTTACTTCCTTTCACCATCAGGAATCTTGAAAGAGCAGGCTAAAAACTCATCATCTCTACTCCTTCCTGTTCACCCACAAACCCACCACATACTGGTTTTGCCCCTAAAGATATCTTTCAAATATCTTATATAGTATTGTTGTTACTACCTCTAGTTCCTAAGAAAACTTTCTAGTCCATTTCCCCCGAATTCATTTTTATCTCGGAATCTTGTAGGGTTAATGTCGCTTGTGACCAAAGGACCAGCTCCTCACTGTGGCCCTCACCTAATCCCGTATTTTCCACCTATAGATCTTTCTCTCATGCCTATTTGATTGTTGGCTCCTTAGGTAGAAGTCCAGGCAGCCCAAGAGGCATTGGGCAGTTTACTTCTAATGTCTCCAAAGGAGCCAAAATAGTTACAGCATCCACTCCATCCCCAACCCTAGCACCTGATACTGCCGCTCTGTCTCCAGAGGCATTTTTAATGAGTCGATGTGTCTATCGGAGTTGGCAAGATGAGGCCAGAGCATCACTCAAAGAGCCCCCTGTTGTTACTCTCTTCCTGGCTTTAATGTCATCCCTTCATATGATACCAGCACACTTATAAGAATACTCCTCCTCCCGCCGAGTGCTTAGGTCCCTTATATATCCAACCACCTGATCAAGAGAATTTAGCAGTAACTAAACTTAACCAAGGCTGTAATTGTGGAAAAAGATCTTGATAAATAAAATGCACTTCTCTCACTCCACATCTCCTAAGGATGATCAGTTAGGAAACTTCATGTGCATCATACCAACCTCTTGGTTGGAAAGCTTATAGGTAGACTGCCCTCAAAGTATTCTTTGTTTTCTCTGTTAGTCCTGGAAACTAGAATGTTGGAAGAATAGTGATTATTGTAGCTTCATGGATAGCCTGTCTGTATTGGGAACATTTATTCCAAAGATGATGTTCTCCCATTCTCCTGGGGAAATTACTTAATAGCTTTAAGACTTAATCATTCAAGTGGTGACTCCATTATAAAGCCTCTCCTCTCCTTTGAAGGTAGGATCAATTCATCCCTTCCACATGCCCCTGCTGCTGGCTTACATACAACTCCATGAAAGTACTTAACACATGTCACTGTAAAACTACAGAGCTTTTTGATGGCAGGAATGGAAACATTTGTTTAGTGCACAGCATAGTGTATTGTAGGTGTTTGGGAATATTTGAGTCATTGGTTAGATAAAAAAAAAAAGCATGATTATATGAACATTGGTTGACCAAATTATTTAATTTGCTTTGTGAACTTGGCTTTGCCTGTCCCTAAAGGTGGGCATTTAGATCATTTGATGGTGACAACTCTACCAACAACACTTAGGCTCCCGTTATATGTCCTTGAAACCAAGAGGCAGGGGGCACATTGTTAGACTCCTGGTAGCTGAGGATCTGATTGCTTTACACTCACATGACATTTGGAAGAAACTTCTTTAACTCTATGGCAAATTTAGAAGATTGGCTTGACTATTCCTCTCCTAGAAAGAGTGGAATACTTCTGGAATCAGTGAGTTTTATAGCAACTGCCAGAAACCCTTAAACTCCTCAATCAAAGAATCTGAGGGGCTGTTTTCCTATTTACAAGCACCTGCCTACACTAATAATGTTTGTTGCCCTTGGTGGTGAATAACCTGAGACATGTAATGGGAATTGACTGTAGCCATTATGATTCACTTATTTTCATTTTATATTTTTGGTCCCCTTACTTTTACATTCTTCATTTTTCAAGTCTCCAAAAAAGCTTGGTATGTGTGTGGTGCTTTTGAACTTAAAGTATAACTATAGTGAGATTGACATTTCCCCTGTGCCCAGCAGTCATAACTCATTTGAAATTAGTTTTCTGGATTTAATAAGATCTCTTTGACCAGGCAGCCTGGAAATAGTGCACATTTTTTTCTTCTTGTTGTTGTTTTCTTACTCAGCTAAAAACACATGTCGTCTATGTATTTAGGAGAACTATCCTAAGACTTATCCAGGGCCAAGGTTTATCCTGTGTGTGGTGTTGAAAATCTCAGCATATTTCCAGGCAAGGAGCCGTTGTATAATTTAACATGATCTGACTGGTTGGGGCAGTGTATATACTGTGGCCAGGATCCTGAGGGAACTGAAATCTATAGCTTGTTAGAAGCACTAAAGGTGACTCTTCGCCTGGTGAAGACTGTAGACTTTGATATCAGGAAAAAGAGGGCAGATGTATTTTGAGGAACCCAAAGCAGGAGCTCTGAAAAGCAGCCGCGACTCTGAATAATGACACATGATGGCTAGAGCTGTCACACTGGGGAGCTGGCTACCTTAGCATTTGTGGCCATGTAGATATGACTCAAAACATGGGCATCTCTCAGGGACAATGGAGAAGTGAACATATCCTCAGCTGTTGGCACCACAGGCACAATTCCAATGCTCTTAGCTAACAGTGGGTTCTGGGTTGTCACCTAGGCAGCAGTTTGCTCTTTCCAGCCTGAAAGTATTTTGGTTATTTTCCCTTGGGTTGTTTGTACAGATCTTTACAGATACTTTATAGGTGTCCTGATCAGAAACATTGCCTCTTTTTGTTCTCTTGCACAAAAGGAGTGAGCTAATTAAAATTGTCAGTACAAGGGATGAACTGCTTCTAACTCTCTTTTGATATTTTGGTTTAAACAAAGCCATTTGAATGATTTCTGCATGATTACAGTCATTCAGAAACTGTTTATACCACACAGAGGAAATACTAGCACATCCTGTTATAAAGAGCATTCTGCACTTTCATTCCCACATGTATTTGTATGCAATGACCTAACTGACTTCTGTGTTGCTCTTTGAAGTATAATTTTCTCTATTTAAAGGATGGGAAGCCTGAGTTGGGGTGACCTACCTGAGACTGCACATGGTTAGAGCCATTCCTTTGTTCTGCCGAGAGGGGTGTGCCTTGCAAAGGGGGATGTTGTATGGATTCTGTAAATAAGTGTAAGTTCCCCAACAAAATCTCCAGGGATCCACTACCTTGAAATTCAGCTAGACAAAGAATGAGAACAGGGAAATGGAGCTCTCAGCATCCTAGCTCCCAGGCCTGGCATCTGCACAGCTGTGGAGGACATGTCATTCTTTCAACGTAACTTCTTAAACAGTTGTCAGGTGTTTTGGTGTTCTTATTACCCTGCCTTTACTTGTTTTTTTCCTTTCATCTTTATATTTTTTAGCTCTTCCTGTTTATTGTTTTAACTTATTTTTGCTTATCCTCCCTCCACCGAGGCGATGCCCATGGTCCTGTTGCGTTTTGTATCCTTCCTTCTTTCCCCTGTCATTTCTCTGTCTTGTTCTACATGGAAAATAAGAATGGAGGCTAACAGGTGGTGGATAGAAAGCCATTCATTCCACACACCAAGGAGACTGGGTGCCTTTTTTACCCTAGTACATCCCACGTAGACATACCCTGTGCCACAAAGTAGATCCCCATTGGCCCTTGATGATAATCCTGGTTTTAACTACAGTTGGCTCAGAACTGACGACCCCTTCTTAAAAATTGCCAGTTCAAGCAAACCAAATAATAGGAGGCAAAATTCCTTTGTAATTTAGTACTACCTCCAAGTAGCAGGAATTTTTTCTTTCTTTCTTTCTTTTTTTTTTTTTTTTTTTTTTTTTTTTTTTTTTTTTTTTTTTTTTTTTTTTTTTTTTTTTTTGCTTTTTGGTATGTGGGTAGCTCCCTGACTGGGAATTGAACCCAGGCCATAGCACCACAGTGCCAGCGCCAAAGCCTTAAGCCACTACACCATCAGGGAACTCCCAGGAATTTTTTCTTGTAAGTCTGTTTCCAAAGGAAAATTTCAGTCAGTTGGTTGATCAATCATCTTTTGAGATAAATGCATTAGCCTGGACTTTTGAATGCAAGTAACAGAACCTCAGTTTGAACTAGTGTAGGCCAAGAGGGAACTAACAGGGAGGGTGGAGACATACTTCGGCCTTTGGACAGCATGAACCAGGGGATGAGAGTGCTTCCATCCTCTTTCTCTTCTTAGCTTTCCTTTGTGTTTCTATGCATGTTGGCCTCATAGCTGACTCCTTCTGTAAACCAGCTTCTTCTACATGCGAGAGGACATGGTCACTGACAACTGTAGAGCCTTCTAACACTACCACTACCATTTTCTGTTCCCATGTTTAAAAATTCAGAGCAAGAATTCCAACCAGCCAAGCTTGGATTAGGTGTCTGGGAAGTGAGGATTATTATCTCTAAGAGGACGACAGCCCTCATTTCTGCCATGTGGTTGCAGTTGAGGTGATGATCCCAGCCTATTGTGGGCAGACAGACAATAGATTTCATTAAAACAGGGTTCAGAACCATTCTGTCTGTATTGGTTGTCTCCATTTGTTTTCTTTGAAAGAGAGCAAAAGAGAAATGGACTGGTCTGAGGTTTTCCTCAACTAATGATAAGGTTTCTTTTATTGGCCTTAGATATCTTATGGTAATCTCATCCCTATTTAAAATGCAGCATCCCCATGTCTGACTTATTTCACTTAGCATAATACCCTTTAGATCCAACTATGTTGTTGCAAATGGTAAGATTACATTCTTTTCTATGGCCGAGTAATAGTCCATTGTGTATTTATGCCACATCTTTATCTAGTCATCTATTGATGAATATTTAGGTTGCTTCATGATTTCGCTTATATGCATGATCTAAAAAACAAAATAAACACAACACAAACAAACTCATAGATACAGAGAACAAACTGATGGTTGTCAGATGGGAGGGGTTTGGGGAGCTGGGAGAAAAAGGTAAAGGGATTAAGAAGTACAAATTGGCAGTTACAAAATAGTAGTTTACGGGGATGTAAAGTACAACATAGAGAATATAGTCAATAATATTATAATAACCATGTACGGTGCCAAGTGGGTGCTAGACTTATCAAGGGGATCACTTTGTAAATTATATAAATGCCTAACCACTGTGCTGTATACCTGAAATTAATATAATATTCAATATCAACTATAATTGAAAAAATTAAAATAAAATACGTTGTCCTCAAGAAATGGAAACCTACTTTATTTCTCGAGTCTGCTGGCATTCAGCTCTCAGGACATGAGGAACTTATCAAGAATAAACTGCTTATTCACTGACCCATGGGAGGGGTGGGGGCAGGAGTTAGTTTAGGTTAGGCTAGTGTCCTTGTGTAGCCCAAACTACCTTTTGTATACAGACTGTCCATGCTAGAATCTTGCTGGTCAGTTTGTCCTTCCTAGTAACAACACAGTCCTTTCTCCATCCTCTCATTGCTGTTCTAATCACCAAGGCTGAGAAACTGTCACAATCAACTCTATGACCCCCCACCCCCCAACCATAGAACACCCTGTGCAGCTGCTACAGCAACGTGAAGCCGCTTCCTCACACTTAGGGATAGCTTAGAAAATAGCCCCACCTTAGGTTTTGATTGTTGGAGTTGTACATTAGGTATGCCCAGCTCCAGCAGTGATACCAGGTCTGACAGTTAAGTTTGCGAACACATCTTAGAAAAAGTGCTACATACCTCATTGCTGAATATCACTATGGTCACCTTTGAAGTACTTCCCTTGAGCAGCTATGCACCAACACCAGTGCCTAGTGGACCCATTGAAGCAATTCAGAACTCTTTCTAGAATGCCATCAGAGCTTTCATACTACCCTTGATGTCCTGAATGTCATCAAATTGTCTTCTTTTCAATATTTCCTTTATCTTTGGGTAAAGAAAAAAGTCATTGGGGGCCAGATTAAGTGAGTAAGGAAGGTGTTCCGATATAGTTATTTGTTTACTGGCTAAAAATCCCCTCACAGACAGTGTCATGTGAGCTTGTGCAGTGTTGTGATGCAAGAACTACGAATTGTTGGCAAAAAGTTCAGGTAGTTTTTGTTTTGTTTCATGCAGACTTTTCAGCACTTCTGGATGGTAAACTTGGTTGACTGTCCACTTGGTACAAATTTATAACAAACATTCCCTCTGATATCAAAAAAGGTTAGCAACATTGTTTTGACTCAATTTGGACTGATGGCACTGTTTTGGTCTTGAAGAATTGGCTGACTTTCATTGTGTATTTAGACACTTTTTTGCAGGGTTGTATTGGTACACCCGTGATTCATCACCAGTGACAACATGGCCCAAAACTTCATCTTGCCTCTCCAAAAGGTCTTGGCAAACTTCAACTCTCCTTTGCTTTTGTTCATGGGTAAACTCCTTCAGGATCATTTTTATACATACCTATCTCATGCCAGGATTTTTAGTTAAGTTTTTCCTGTTTCTCTATCACTGTTTACTTGGTCTGCTATGCTTCTCACAGCCAGCTGATAATTTTAGCACACAGTTCGAAGAATTATTGCAATGTTTTTGTCAGTTGTGCTTGTTACTGGCTGCCCTGACCTCCCTTCATCAGTGACACTTTCTCTCCCATCAGAAAAAGGTTTAGTCAATTTGTCGAGTGCCTTTTTCTTTATGGCATTATCCCCACAAATGTGGACTAACATGTCCCTGGTTCCGCTTCCACTCTTACCAAGTTTAGTAAGAAATTTAATGTTTGTTCATTGCTCTAATTCAAGCTCCGACATTCTTGTGACAGCACACAGAAACATGCAACAACAAAAATGAATGCCACTCAGCAAGATACTGCCACACATCGACACAAACACAGCTGTGAAACACAGATATACCAAGGTTATGAAACCTTACTGAGTTGTTTACACAATGCTGCCAACATAAGTGCATGATGACAAGTTTGCGAACTTAATTGTCAGAACTCGTGGCATTTGTGGTCTTCTAGAAACAGACCCATAATCTTTAAGAGTCAAGACACTGTGTTGTCTCTGTTCCTATGGACTGTCAGTAACATCACTCTTAAGGCCTGGGGGAGACTTTGATCTGACAATTCTGGACTGTATTCTATATTTTCCTCCAAAGATAAGGGTTTTAGAGGATAGATTCCTTGTATCCAAGATTTTGCCCAGCCTCTTGAGAACCAAACTTTGACATAGGCAAGGGTGTTTGGCTTCAATAACCTTGACTAAAATTTCTGAGTTACTGATAATATACATACAAGAAGAACTTTCTGTCCTGATTCAGTTCTGTGATATAAGAGAGTAATAAGTATGTTTCAATGTGGCATTCTTCAAACAAGGCAGTTGCTCTTTCACCACAGTAGGTACACAGGTCTCTTGGTCCCTCCGAATATCTTTAGATAACTAGATTATCAGAAGCTCTCACTATGGAAAGTTTAATGAGAAGATTCATTTTGTCTTATATTTGTAGAAATAACCGTAAAAAACAGAAGAGGAGAAAATTTGATCAAATAGATGGATAGCACTGCTTAGTACATCAGTTGTCTATCGGACAGTTCTAGACTAGGCACTCCATCATTGGTTGAGCAAAATTTACTTTTCTTATTTGTATTTGTCAATGGAGTGAGCATTCTCAATAGGGTAGAACAGGGTAGAAACTCTGCTTTAAATTCACTTGCCATCTCAGAATGGGGAGGAATAAAATTTAGCATCCTTCAGAATTCAGTTTGACTTTCTTTCCTCATTGGAATTCCACTGTGGTTCTGTTAATCTGACTGCATGCATAGAGAGCTAGACAGCCACTTTATCACTGCTTTTCCTAATAGACAGTATTGACAAGAATTTTCAGAGGCCCCAAACCTGGAATCACTCTGGGATCCAGATGTATGGTCTCAACATGGATCCAAGTATTCTGCTGCAAGCCCGCTATTAGAGTGAAGGAAGCAGGTGGACTCTCTGACAAGGCAAGCCTTTTTAAAGGTGGGCTAAACAGAGCGTTGCCCTAACTCTGTCTTTTGAAACATATTTCTGAAAAATTGGAATGCTATTTCATAACCATGTAAACTTCTATGCTCTAATGATCCATCCATTTGGTATTCCAGGAATGACATCAGGCAGCGATCAACACTGTTGCTCAATTCCTGGAATAGGGCGTATGCATTTACTCACCTAAATTCAAACCCTCACTTTGGCTAATGGATGTTACCATTCACCAAGATGATTCTAAACTAATAACCTCGGCCCTGTTCTCATATGCCTTCCAGGTTATTCTCCAAGTGGAGGTGGCATTTTATTCTAGCCTATGCTCTGATAAGGGACAGTAATTTTATTTAGATATCAATCTTATCTAAATTACGAAAACTTACGGCTCCCTACTTTACTAAAATCCAAGGGTGATGACATGGCAGACTAATTTCATTGCTGTTTAATACCTTTCAAAAGCTTGCTAGTGATCAGCAGTGATTTTGGTGGACTATGTGATAGGAAGATGCCCTGTTACTCTGAAACAGTGATCGGGGGTGGGAAATGGACCTTTCTGCCACTAGCTTCGCTGTCGTCTGGGCCGGTATGTCTGCGGGGAGAAGATACACCCCTCCAGTCTGTTATGGGAGGAAAAAGTACCAGGAACTACTATTCTAGGTACTCAAAACAGTGCTTCTAGATTTTGAAATATATTTTAATTATTCAGGAAAGTAAACATTTTAAAAGAAGCTCAAATACTATGGTTAAGGTAAAAACTCATCTTGACCAAACCTCCCATCCTCACCTTTTCATAGGCCAGACACTACCCCAGAGGAAAGCACAGTTAAGTGTTGTTACATAACCTTCCAGATTGATCTATTGATTTTCATAAATATATTGATACTGGGGTGTTGCATAGTATTGTTTTCTAGTATGACACTGTGTGAGTTTATGAATCTTGCTATTTTCACTAGTATGTCTTGCAGTGCTATGATGGTCTATAAACACCTACCTCATGTTTAAAATGCTGCAAATCATCTATAATATGGGTGAAACGTAGTTAATTTAGCCACTCCTCTATTAATGGACATTTAGGTTTGGACAGAATTTTCAAACCTTACTCTCATTCAATCCCAATATATGAAACAAATTGTACTTGATCTCATCAATTAAGCTATAAAACAGAAAGCTTACCAATTTAGTACATAGTAATGTGGGCAAATTATCTATTTCTGCCTAAGTTCCTTCATCTGTAAAATGGGAATAAAACCAGGATTGTGGAAAGGATTAAAGGAGTTTATCCACATAAAGTGCTCTAAATAGTGCCTAGCACACGGTGACCACTACCTAAATACTTGCTATGTATTTACAGCACTGTGTCTGGACCAGTTGTATTGGCCTCTGTCCCATGTTATCCATTAACCTATTTAGAGAACTTCATAAGAAAGCAGTGAGTTCTATTGGGCTTAGTTTACTGTGAGGATACCATCATGGATGTTGTTTATCCCATTAAACTGTCAACTTAAGAAATGTTCAAACCTGTAAGGAACTTTAATGAGTTTATTTGAGCCAAACAGACAACGATTGCTGGGAAGCAAAATCTCAGTGGATTAAGTAAATATATATAGTCACAGGATAACAAGTACAGCATAGGGAATATAGTCAATGGTATTGCAATAGCTATGTATGATGTCAGATGGCTAGTGGATTTGTTGGGGTTATCACTTTATGAGGGGTATAAAGGCCTAATCATTATGTTGTTTTATACACCTGAAAGTAAAAGCAAACAACAACAAAAAGAAAATGCTATAGCGAGAATGGCAATTTGTATGTTAGAATTAAAAGAGGAGACTCATGGAAGGTTACATGAAATTCATAGGTGGTAGATTAAGTGGGTGGGAATAAGCAAAGTGAGGAAATCTCTGAAATTGGACAAAAAGTAAAATGGAGAGACAGATACTTCTTTTATATTGGTGAATACAGGGTAGTTAACAATTAATATTTACAGCACAGAGATGGTATTGGGGGAACAAGATAACAATGAGGGGTTCTGTGGTTTCCTGCTTTGGTGCAGTGACTCATGCCCTGAGGGGTCTGGAAAAAGGGATTACTCTGACATTTCATGGGTATGTTCTATTAGATGCAAAAAGACAATAGACAGGCTTACTTAAAGTAAAGACTGACATTTGTCGAGGAAGCTCCGGGCCATGGATGTGACTACCTGTTATGATCTACTTTACATTTTGTGTATCAGGGGGACGCACTCCTTTTCTTCTGAAGGGCCCCTGTAGTACAGGCTTCCCCTGCCAGATGAATGTTCTAGGAACCCCTCTGTGTCAGTGTACTACCTGGTGTCATGAGAGGCTACATTCGGCTTCAGTGAATGTTTTTGGAGACTCAACACATTTGCCCATTTCATGATGGATGATTTACACAAACAACATGTGGCATGAAAACACACCTGCCCACACCAAGCAGAGTGCTTAGCAGCTTTTGACCAAAAACCAGCATTACCTGCATGCCCCACCCTCCTTACTCACCTGATTTCCACCCCACCCCGCCCCAGCAACTCCCCCCCGCCCCCCCATGAAAAAGTCCTCAACAGGAAGCATTTTGCTGATGTGGAAGACATGAAACAAAAAACGGCAGAAGCACTAAAAGGCAGCAAAATTGAGGAATTCAAAAACCGTTTTGAGCAGTGGAAAAAGTGTCTCAACAGGTATATTGTATCAAACAGAGAGTACTTTAAAGGTGACTGAAGTTTAAACATGTAAGAATAAATACACCACTGTAGAGTTGTATGCCTGAAACCTATGTAATCCTTGCTAACAGATGTCACCCCAATAAGTCTAACAATAAAAATGAATTTAAAAAAAAGAATACACAATTTTTAATAAATAAATTCCATTTTGGGGGGTTTCCCTCGTATTAACTGAACTTAATGATATCAACTTAGCCTTCTATTTTTTTCAGTTAGTAAAAATAACTGGGTGCTGTGTGGGTAGACCTTTTATTACAATGAGGAATCTGCTGTACTCCATTGCATTGAGGCACAGAAGGAACTTTGGCTTGCTGCAGTCTTGTGGAAAGACTCTGCCCTTTGGTCTTTTCTTCACCTTCTGCTGGAGAAGTGGCAGCTACCCATGTGGACAGTCCCGTGCATAGGCTGACTTTGGTACTGGGGTTGGATGTGCAGAGCTTTACTTGGGTGCCTGGGTCCTTTTCTATTTTCTGTGTCCCCTGAAAATCACCGTCATGTGAGTTCCTGGACAGAAAAGCATTTGACCTGCTGTTAAGAATTATTTTCCTCTCATTTCTTGTCATTCTGAGAAAATGTAGATTATATTAATAATGATATCCTTGGATATTAGTCAGAGTTTGACCATGTGAAACCTGGAATATTAATTAATGTAACAACAATAAATGCCATCAACACAAAGAAGCCATTTGTGATTATTAAGGTCCTTTGTCTATGGTGTGAAAGAGCTGCCATAACAGTGAACAAGACGCAAACTGCAGAGAGGCTGCAATAAAAGGCAGTGGTGTGGCAGGAGCCTTGTGTCTAGTCTAGCCTGTGCTTGGCACAGCTGCCCTGGGAAATGCCCTCTGGGCTTGCCCTCCCACTGCTTCTTCAGCAAACAACCAGTGCTTTTCTCCCAAGTGAGACTGCAGGCTTGAATACAAAACGTTCCCTGTTTCTGTTCCGGGGCCAGGCCTGGCTCTGTGCACTGGGGAAGACGGCGGGCAGTGGAAGGGCGGAAGTGGCCTTTCTTAATGGCGGAGGGTTGGAAAGCTCGTTCTGAAGGTCGAAATGTGGGGAAATGGGCTCAGGAGAAGTGAAGCACCTCCAGTCCCCTGTGCCTGGCTTCCACTCTGACCCCTTCTTTTGCACAATCATGACTTTCCTTTGGCATATAGGAGATCTGCCTCATAAACATTTGAGCATTGATGCCTCTGGAGGAGACCAGATTATTATGATTAATAATAATCCCCAATTAGCAATAAGATCGATGTTTTCAGACTGTCAAGCCCCTGGATGACCTATGGCGGGCCTCTGGTTTCGGTCTTCAATTCAACAAAGAGGAAGGGAGTGTTTGGTGGTACCGGGCCAGCCCTCTTCCATTAGCAGCTACCTCCCTCCTCCCTGCCTACAACCGGGTCAGACACACCCTGAAAGTGACCGCAGTTCCAGTCTCTAGCTCAGGGCATTTTATATAAGTCTGCCTCTCATCTACTATGTCAGATCTTCTCCTTTTCCTCTGTTTTCCATGGTGTCTGGCTTCTTTCCATTTCCTGTGTTTTCCCCCTGCTTAGCCCTTTGAGATCCTTCTGGGTTATTTCTGTTTCTTCTCAAGATGTTTCATGTTAGCTTACTTACCTCAGCTATAACCCTGCAGAAACCCAGCATGCCAGTTTGACGGCCAGAGCCCTTAGATAGGGGTGGAAATGGCTACTTTTGGACGGGACGTGTGAGTAGATGAATAGCTTGCAGTTGGCATCCCCCATTCTCCATTCTCACTATGATGCTCAGGATGAGTCTCCATGCCTTGAAGTGTGCTTGGCTTTGGAGAACCCTGGCATGAGGGTTAAGAGACATGGAGATCTATCAGCAGCTGTTCCTACATATTTCCTTTGCAAATGGTCCCAGCTACGTGCGTGGTCTCAAAGAGTAGAACCTTATTGCTATTGGTGCCTCTGGCAGGCTGTGCCTCCAAGCTAAGCAAGACCTGACATGTGTAGGCAAGTCAAGCACCACTGGGTCTGGAGCTCCATCAAGGCCTTACCAGCCAGGGGTGAGGTCATCTAGGGGATGGTTTTGCCAGCTTTCAAAGCACACCTATTGATGGCATCTGGTCAGGTTCTCCTTGTAATAGTTTTGAAATCCTGTGGTTTCCTGTTTCGGTGGGTGGTTTTGCACATATAATCAGCGAAACTGTCTGCACAAATCACGTATTTCATTTGAAAGTTGGTAAGATGCCGTTTCAAACTTTTAAGTACTTTTTTTCCTTCCCTTTAGTCCCAGGTAAATCACCATGGTGCTGCTAGTAATGAAACATACCAGGAACGCTTGGCACGTCTAGAAGGAGATAAGGAGTCCCTCATATTACAGGTGGGCCATTTTTGGAAAGACCTTTTCTGAAAAAAGGCAGAAAGTAACTGGGGGTGCAATTTAACTCTGTACTTGGCTTGGTGGGGGCTGTGAATGTGTTCATTTATTTATTATGGACTACCCAGCACACATCTCTATACATTGGAAGCTCTGTGGCCAGGCTGATTAACGGGGCCTTGTCTTTTAGGAGCCTAGGAACAAGGATGATAAGTCGTGTCCTCATGTCACTAATAAAACTGCCATGAGTGATATAGTCCCAAGGTGTATGTTAATAGGATCAAACCCAAATCAATAGGAGCTGTATCTAGACCATCAGTTCCCAAGTGATGGTACACATACCACCGGGGGTACATGCTAGGCCATTCAGGGGTATGCAAAAAATAATCAATAATGGCAAAAAATCAAATAAAGTAAAAAAAATACAAAATGTTAGTTATGGAGCAATAAATGTTAAGTTTGAATCACCATTAATGGGGACACTTCAAAATTATATCACATTAGCGAATGATGATTGGTGGGGACATGGCTATGAACCCTTCCCCTAAACCGCTCTCTTACCAATCATTATGAAGAACAATCCATTTGTGACATTTCTAGAACTTCCCCAAACATATAAATACATCCGTAGCCAGACTGTTTGATCAGTATAGTTATTGACTGAGTAAAAGTAAGTGCTTTGTCTTCAGTTGTGATTCATTTCAAGTAGTTTTTTTTATGTAATGTTTAACATAGTTTCAGTTATTATTGCCAGTGATTTTTAAGTGTGTCAGTTATGGATCAGTGGTTGAAAACAGGAACAGTGTAAAAAACAAAACTTGGGTGCTAGAACAAAGTGGTGGCATGAGAGGGACCTCTGAATAACTCCTCTGGAGATTACAACTAATAAAACATCTGTAACTCAACCATGGACCCTCCATACAATGCACAATCACAGCTAAGAAATCCACTCTGTATTAAGGTACTTGCAGGTGGGCAGAGGGTTAAACAAAGGAGAAATAAAAAGGGGACATGCAGAGATGCAGCTACCCTCAGGTCCCCACTCGAAACTCTACCACGGTGGGAGGGAGGAGGAGGAAGGTGGAGGGAGAGCGTTCCAGGCCTCAAATCGCTCTGCGGGACTGAGGAAAGGAGGCCCAGAGGCAGAGCATGAGATACCACAACCACCTCGCTTTGGCCCCAGGAGGTGCAGACCAGTGTTCAAACCACAACGGCCAGACTGCATTCTGGTTCCCAGAGGAGAGGGAGCAGCTGGGTGGTGAGGAGCTGCAATATGAACGCTCCAGCAGGGAAGGAGAAGGAGAGAGGGGATTGCATTCACATTTCTCGGCCCACAACCAGCACAATCTGACAGACCAGCACACGGGATAGCTGACTCCAAGGCTCAGGGCAGAATAAGTGTGCTGGGCAAACCAAGGACAGAAATGTGCAATCATGCCCAAACCCCTTGAACGACCCCCGGAGGCACAGGAAGAAAACAAAGTCACAAATGCCCCTCCCCCACAGACCTCTTCCTGTCCAGAAACTGCAGCAGCAAGGGTCCAGAGAGGCTGCAAAAATGAGAACCCAGAGAAAGGGACCTCAAAATAAATCCAAACAACAACAACAAAAAAAGTAAAAGAGATAGGACCAAGTGAGCCATCAGAAACAGAGCTTAAAGCAATGATTATAAAAATGCTTAAGGAACTGAATGATAACTTCAACAGAGAGATAGCAAGCATTAAAAGACTTACAAACCATTATAAAGGACCAGAGTTAATGATTACATTAACTAAAATAAAGAATGGAGTAAAAGTCACCAAACTAGATAAAATGGAAGCATTAATCAGTGATTTGTAGGAAAAGCCAGCAGAAAGCAACCATTCAGAACAGGTAGATAAAAGAATCCAAAAAAATGAGAATGGTTTGAGATTCCTATGGGACAATATTAAGCGGAAGAATATTCGAGTCATAGGTCTACCTGAAGGGACAGAAGAAAAGCAAGGGATCAAGAAACTATTTGAAAAAATAATGACTGAAAAATTTCCTAACCTGGCAAAGGAAACAGACATACAAGCCCAGAAAGCATGGAGAGTCTCAAACAAGATGATCTTAACCAGAAACACACCAAGATACATCAAAATAAAATAGCAAAAGTAAAACAAAAAGAGAAAATTATAAAAACAGCAAGAAAAATGCAAGTAGTAACTTAAAGGAGAAGTCCATTAGATTCTCAGCTGATTTCTCACTAGAAACTTTACAGACCGGAAGGATTGGCAGAAAACATTCAATGTAATGAAAATGAAGGATCTACAACTGAGAATAATGTATCCAGCAATGCAAGCATTCAAAATTGAAGAACAGATAAAGAGCTTCTCAGAGAAGAAAAAGCTAAAGGAATTCATCACCACCAAATAAGTACTACAAAGAATGTTAGAGGGAATTTTTTAAGATGGGAGGAGGGATGGGAGAGTTGGCAAAATAAGGGAAAGGGATGGAGAAATTTAGTTTGATTGTTATAAGGCAATAATCAGGGAGATAGAGTGTATAATATGGGAATGTAGTCAAGAAGTAGTGGTAACTGTGTATGGTGTTAGATGGGTACTAGATTTGTTGAAGTGATGGGACGAGAGCTGGAGGGGTGGGTATAAAAGGGGAAGAAATCAAGAAGTCCAAGTTCATGGTTGTGAAATAGTCAAGAGAATATAAAATTCAGCATAGAGCATATAGTCAGCAACATTGTAATAATTATAGTGTTAGAAACTAGGTGTTTCAGAATGAGGATTTAGTTAAGTTATATAAGTGACTCATCACTGTGCTGTACACCTGAAACTGTTATAATATTGTAGGTAAATTGTAATAAAAAAAGAAAAACAAACAAACAAAAAACCAAAACTTAATGTGGGTTATAACCCATCATCAAGTACTTCTCAATACGCGTCTGCATCTGTGAGTACACCCACACCAAGAGACAGTAAAAGGTGCATGTCTTAGATGCTACACAGAAGAAAAGGAAATACTCTGAAGAGTATGTTAAATATGGGTTTTCATTGTAGGGGCTGATGACTGTCCTAAGCTTTTGTGTGTTGTGTGTAGGGAAATATTCAACACTTGCATGAAACCCTCTGTATTCATGTGACATTTAGAAACTAAACAGCCTATGTATAAAAACAAAGAAATACGTTATTTTCAGTGCTTAGAAAAGTGTCCATCTGGTTACTTCATGCTTGATGTCAGGAAAGAAGACAATGAGCATGCAGTTGAGGCTTCATACCGTATTGCTTATCGTATAGCTAAATATGGTAAAAACTGCATCATAGTTGAAGATTTAATTTCTGTTTGTATTAGGATACCATTTGTTTTTGTTTTTGTTTTTGTTTTTTGTATATTTGAGGAAGAACATGTCTGCAAAATCAGAACTATCTATTTTTCAGAAAATATAGTGTCTCAGTGAATTCAGGAACTGTCTGATGATGTTGAAGCTGCAGTAGTAGATAGAATTAGAAAAAGTAAATTCTTTTCCATCCAGATTGATGAAAATGTAGATGATGCTGATTTATCTATTTTGCTCATCATCGTGAGGTACTGGGTAGGAAATGAACTTGAGGAAAACCTGTTGCTTTGTTACCCGTTGACAGAGCGTACCACTGGTGAAGGTATTTTTAATTCAATCAATGGTTGTTATTTCATTGTAAAGGACATTAGTTGGTCAAACTGTTGTGGTGTATGCACTGACAAAGGCAAACAGGTTGTTTTTTTAGGCCGAATTAAAGAAGTAACTCCCCATGTACCATAGAGTCACTGCTGTGTTCATAGACAAAGTCTCACATCCAAGCCTCTTCCTAGTGAACTGAAAGATGTTCTTGATGAGGCTGTAAAAGTTATAAATTTTATTAAGTCACAACCATGAAACTCCAGTTTGTTTAAAGTGCTGTGTGAAATGAATAGCATTCACAGCCCTTTTTGTTTGTTTGTTTGCAGAGGTAAACTGGCTGTCTCATGGCAAAGTACTTAGATGGTTATTTCAACTTAGACATGAAGTTCAGGTATTTTTTGAAGACCATCATTTCCCTCTTGCTCCGAAGTTTCAGGACAGTGATTGGCTTCAAAGTCTTGCATATTTATCAGATATTTTTCTAGAAACAAACAAACTAAACTTGGAACTTTAAAACAGCTCAATCACTATATTCAAAATAACGAACAAAATTGAATCAATGATTAGAAAACTAGACTTTTAGAAATCATGTATTGAAAGAGGTCAGCCTGAAGTTTTTGAAACTCTGCACAACTTCTTATCTGAGTATGACTTGTACCTATCCTAAAATGTGAAAGAGAATATTGTAAGTCACTTGGAATGTCTTAAAGTGTCTTTTTATAAGAACCTCCCTCAATGTGGAAAAGAAAACAACTGGAGTGCAGATCCCTTCAATGAAGAATTTTTCAAAGAAGCTAAACTATCAATGAAGGAAAAAGAACAGTTAATTGAACTTTCAACCAATTCTTTAAATTCTGATTTTAAAAGAAAGCATCTTATTATTTTCTGGGTAGATGTCAGTGAGGAATATGAACAGCTTAGTGAGAAGGCACTCAAATATGTCTTGCCATTTACTTATACTTACTTAGTGGAGAGAGCTTTTTCTTCTTACACCTTCATAGAAAATAAGTACCACAACAAGCTTAATGCAAGTCTGGATTTAAGACTGTAGCTTGTATCTTTTGAGCCTGATTTTAAGAAACTACATCTAAGCAAGCTCAATGATATCACTAATAATGTTTTAATCAGCTAGTGATCTGCATAACAATTATTACAGACTTTCCAGATAACACAAATAAAATTTTTTTTTTTTGGTGGGGGTAGTTCCCTGGCTGGGAATCGAACCCAGGCTGCAGCGTTGAGAGCACCAAAGCCTTAGCCACTACACCACCAGGGAACCCCCCAAATAAATATTATTAATAATAAATGAAAAGTACATTAAATACTTGATCATCATTATCAATATTTTAACTGTGTTAAATTTACAAATATTGTAAAATGAAGTCTGTGGTTTGTACTTTTAGTATAGTGATTTTTCTTTCCTAGCTTATTACCTCATTTCCACAATTTTACATTAAGATGGGCACTGAACAAAAGTGTCAGTATTTAAAAACAGCTGTTTTAAGAACAAGCTGTACTGGGAGTTCCCTGATGGTGTAGTGGCTTCAGGCTTCGGCGCTGGCGCTGTCAGTGCTGTGGCCTGGGTTCGATTCCCAGTCAGGGAGCTACCCACATACCAAAAAGCAAAAAAAAAAAAAAAAGAAGAACAAGCTGTACTATTTATAGAAATGGTACACAAGTGGGAAAAGGTTGGGAACCACTGATCTAGACTTACACATTGAGATTAAATCTCCTAGAGCTGGTAACATGGGCTAATAAACCTTTGATTACTTTCTTCAAAGAAAGGAATTCCAAAACTTTTCATGGAGAAAGATAATCAAGGGACAGTTTCAGTTCTGAAAACTGTCCTTGATAGGACAGAAAGTTAGTTCTCCCATATGAGGAAACTTATGTGTCAGGGGCTCTTTGCTGAGTCATCTCTCAAATGCATTAATCAAGCATCAAGGTCCGGTATGCATCTGACAGTTTGGAGAATAAGAAGATAAATATCCGAATCCTAGGGGTGGTGGACAAGACTAATAGAATACAGGAGGGAGCAGGTAGGGTTCTGGAACCCTCTGTAGACTGGGCTTTAGCTGAGAGGCCTAGAGTTAAGTGAACACTAGAGTTAAGGGGCTACAGTATGTTTGGGTGTTTTCCTTCTATTTTACCATATTTCTTTTATTCATTTCACTTTTTTTAGTAAAAATAAGAGAAATAAATGATTATTTTGGAAACTTTGGAAAAACCAAAAAGATTTTAACATTTTGGCCTTTTCTTCTAGCCCTTTTTTCTTCCTGTTCTGCCCTTATCTTAAATGATTAAGCTCAGATCAATGGTATAATATACAATTTTGCGTCCTAGCTTTTCTTTTTCTTTTCCTTCATTGATTTTTTTCATTAAAAATATTTGAGTGCTCACAACTTGGCAGACACTGGTTTTAGGTGCTGGGGATGCAGCAGCAAAGAGAACAGACAGTCCCTGTTATTGAGCTTCTGTTCGTGTGTGTGGTGGTGGGGGTGTGGGGGACAGTACACCAATACACAAAATGTTTCAGGTGGTGATAATCCTATGGAGAAAAATAGAGCAGGATAAGGATTGTGTGGTCAGAGAAGACCTCCCTGGTCGGAGACCTAAAGGAAGCTCAGGAGGAAGCCACTTGGATGCCTACAGAAGCTTTTTCCAGGCTTGAGGTAGTAGTGTGCTTGTTGTACGGAGGGGACAATGCGGGTGGAACTGGTGACAAAGAAACCTGGTGGGAGCTGCCTTCGGAGAGGTAGCGGGGGCCAGATTATGTAGCATATTAGAGCACAGACATTTTGAGGAATGTGTAATTTGAAACACCAGTCCTCATGACATGATTAATGAGTGTCCAATTTAGAATTTTGCAGCAAACAGTATAAAGTTGCAAACTTTTGAACCAGAAACCTGCATGGGTGAAATAACACATTCCTATTTAGAGCATTACAGTTTCTTTATTAAAGAAGTCCTATTTGATAATCTCTTTGATATGCGTGGTTTTTTAAAATTCAAATTCTTGAATAATCCTTATTTAAATAATCCTAACACAAATGGGAAGCTGCTTATCAGAAAAGTCTGGAGTGGATCCTAGCTGTTTCTATTCTGGCAGGGGCTGTGGAGAGACTTTCAAGTTGCTCTTACATGAATGATCACTGCTGTTTCATAGTTAGACCCTCAGTTAGGGCCTCTTGCTTAATTCACAGGGCTGCCTGTCAGGCAGACTGAATTAACTAGAGCCCTTGACCTAGAATGTTTTCTTGGGTTTACTTGTAGAAGAACCAAGAAAATCACACAGAACAAAATACTTTGTTTTCAGGATTAGTTAAAAGGAAATAAAACCAAAAAATTTTTATATCTTCATTAGAATGTAAGTTCTTAAGGCAAGAATTCTTTTCTTTTCTTTTTTTTCACTTCTGTATTTTTCCCTCAGTGTCTAAAATCATGCTTAGCATGTAGTAGGGACTTAAAAATATATTTGGTTTTATTGAATAAATACCACATTCTAGGTTCTTTATACATCTCATCCCAATTTTCTACACCTCTCTGTTTGTAATATTTAAGAGTGAGTATTGAGGTTAATAAGGACCCTGCAGCCCTGTATATCTTGAGTCTTGCATGCAGCTAAGCTATAAACTATGGGATGCTAGAAACCTCATTTTATTCCTCTGGCTACTGCCAGCCCACGTCTCCAAGTTCCAAGGCATGGTGTAGCCTATCTGTGTTAATCCTCATAATAAGATTAACCATAACACATCCTTCCCAAACAGAAACTCTGGAACCCAGGGAGCAAAGGCCACCGATCCTACCTTTTTGAAAGTAGAGTCTGTATTTGAAAAGGCCAGACTGCTGTTGGTGTTGGGCAACAAAGATTAAAAACCAAACTAAAAAGTCACAAATGAGTTTGTATTTAAAATGGGCCTCGTTGACAGAAGATGCTTGTTCTGGGGTTATAATTGAAATGTTAGCATACTATGCCTCAGCTCCAGGAACATGATTCAATAATTCATTAATCACTTAAGAACATAAAAAGGGAAAGCTTAAAGTCGTCATATTAATTTAGATTAGTGCCTATGTAAAGGGGGAGCTTTATAAGTCATGAAGTTTATTTAAGCACTCATAAGTAAATTCACATTGGCTCTTTCATGCTCCAGCTATCATTCTTTTACGTACTGAAAAATAATTTAGGATAATCTGTATGTAAATGGCAATGATCAACCATTGGTTAAAAATCAAAAGGATCTGATCTCAATTTACCAGGCTTTGATTTTTTTAGTTTTGGGAGGTCATCCATTCACTTTCTTCACTTTCCTGCTCTGAGGCACCTTTTAATTTAATTAAAAAGGGTCCTGGAGCAGTTTGCTAACAGAGAAGTCTATGAAAATCTTTTCCGTATGTATCTAGGACATAATTTAAATGCCTTATTATAAATGATTTTTTATCAATTAATTTAAATATATATTCTCAATGTTCTTCAGGAAGATGACTTTTTTCCTGCCACTGTTATGTGCAATGTGGCTTGTATGTATTTATGACTTAGAGTCATGTTTTGGCCTGTGAACCACAAAAACCTTTCTGGAGCCAAGTTTTGTCAGTGCTAATACATGCCCTTCACGTCCACATTCCTTAATTGCTTCAGAACGCTCACCTGATAGGTGAGCAGTCCTCACACCCTTATGCGAGAGGGGAAGTCATTGGTTAGTCTGCACAGGAGCTTGGATTGCTCTTCACATGAGGTGGCAGCCCTGCCAAGCTCGAGGAGATATGCCTTGAGGTCGGGACTGCCGAAGTGAGCTCTAGAAGAGGAATAGGAGCAAGAGTCCAACCCAGAGGCAACTCTCGTGGCTGTTGGGTGTTTTCCTCTTGAGTCTGTCAAGAGCAGAAACATGACCCACATCATTCAGGTGGTGGCCAAGACTCCCTAGCAAGGTAAGAAAACAAGTGGAGTTTCCTTTATCCAGGACACTTCCCCAACCTGCCATCCAAAACAGAAAGGCTGTTCTTTTTATGTAAGGATCCGTGGTGTGGTTTCATGGTTCACCTCTAGTGGGGAGTCATTCCTGCTCCTCCACTATTGCTTTATTTCCTGGAACAGGTGAGTGTCCTCACAGACCAAGTGGAAGCCCAAGGAGAGAAGATTCGGGACCTGGAAGTGTGTCTGGAAGGACACCAGGTGAAACTCAATGCTGCTGAAGAGATGCTTCAACAGGTAAGGACCCATGGGGCTGAAGGCCCCTAGGTTCTACCCAAGCTCATATGTTAAAGTCCCTTTCTGGGTCTCAGGGTTGCAGCTCTTACTTTCCCCGCTCTGTCCAGAGGTAGGATTGGCAGCTCTGTGTGTGGTGTTTTTTCACAGCAGGTGAAACCTGCCGGGAACACTGAGAGTTGCAGAGGGGGGAGGGAGGGATAGGGCTGGCCTGAGATGAATAACCTGTTGGGCTGGTTAGACAGATTCCCAGGCGTCACTTTCTCCAGGGCTGGTTCAGTGAAGGAGCTCTCTGCAGGCAATGTCACCCTTACGTTGTCACGTGAACCACAGCTTACTGCAGGTAACATCTGGGGTTTTGGAAAGTCCATTACGTAGCTTATTTTGTGCCCCCTTTCTACTCACTCTTCTCCCTCTCACTCTGTAGTCTTCTTTTATAAAATTTATTACATAAATAATATTTTAATGTAATTTAATAGCTATCGAAAGGAAGAACCACAGCTATTCTTCTACCAGTCAGATCTTTAAAGGTCTTCTTGTTTCTTTTTGTTCTTTGTTATGTGCACATATAGTTTACAAAGCTCTAGTCACATCAGAGATACTAATACACCTTAGTCCTCAGATTTTGTGTATGCTTCACATGATAGAGTTTTCTCCACTTTTAAATTTTGCTGTATACTTATCTTTTTAATCACTTATAGGTATTTTTTGGGGGGTGAAAATATCATAATTGACTTAATTGAATCTTCTACTCTTGAACAGTTTTACCTTATTGTAAATAATAAGCTGCGATTTTGAGGAAAGATACTGAATTTTTATCAGAAGTCTTTTCAGAATCTGTTGAGAAGGTAATTAGAAATTTTATTTTGTGAAATCTATTAATATACCTAATTGTTTCCTTATACATCATTCTTGCATTTTTCAGTTATTTTGAAAACTAAATCATGACAGAAATTCATGTGTATATGTTATGTAGCTCCTGGTATAGTACTGGCACATAAAAGGTGCTCACTATTATTTAAAGAACAAAAGTCTGTCCCTTCCAATAAGTGGGTTCGATTAAATAACACCTTGAAATCTTTCTTTCAAAGCTCTGATTTTTTTTGTTGTTGTGATCAGCATAAAATTAAAATTGTTTTTGCACAAAATAGTAATGAATACAGGCTTTAAATCTGACCTTTGGTCTTAGGATAAGTCTCTTAGTTCCCTGGTATGTCTTAGTTTTGTTTGAATGTGTTTAGAAAACTTAAAAGAAAAGGTCAGTATTCTTATGCAAATGTCTATAAAAACTAGTTCCAAACAGCTAGGAAGTTGATAGTAGTTTGTTATCTTTTCACTGCTGATTAATAAGTTACCTCATTCCTGGCTTTATTTGATTTTCTGTTTAAATTGTATGCTGTTTCTCTTGCTCATCATACTCTCTGAAAATCTGAGTAGCAATAGAAGTTGAGTCTTTCTTTTCATTTATTTATTTTTAAAAGTTATGAATCTTTCTTTTGAAGGTCACAGGAAAGGAAATAGCCTGATGGAAAAACTTCAAATAGCAGAAAAGCATTTTCACAAAGAGCACATAGGACAACCCACTAGATTATATTTTTAAGGCTGCACAATGTGTGGTTTTTGGGTGGGGATGAGAGAGGAAGATGACGGAGTGTTATAAAAACCCCAGACAGAAACTGAGAAGATCTATCTGAATGTTGAAGGGAACCTGTCAGAAAAGTGTCAGAAGGCAGATGTAGTAGGAAGGCAGTGCCTGGCAGGAAACCATGTAATCGGAGGTCAAAGAGTGGCAGCTCTCTGACCACTATTCCTGGCTGTTCTTCCAGGACTGCCTACACTCGTCTCTATGGCGATGCTTCTGCACCCTTGTCAGAGTGTCTCTGCCAAGCAGTCTGATGGTGGGTCCCACCACCACCCAGGCCTGTCTTGTCCTTCTTGTCATTATCCTGTGGACTGGATTCCAGACTTTGGAAAAAGTTTTAAGCTCAGTTACCCTATGTCTTGTTTATTCAGAATCCTCTTTCTTGTGTGCTATGGGTTTGGTAGCAGGCATGAGGTTTGCATGTACCATAAAGGTAGATATCTTGGATTGGTATCTTTTGGAGTATGGTAGCTCTTATTAGCAATCTCTGGGGTTGAAAGATCTTCCTAGACTTAACCAAAGTATTTTTATACTCATAAATTTCACTGTGTTCTCTCAATCTTTCAAGGGTAAAAAGGAAGGGAGAGTGGAATACTCCTTTCTTGGCACATTCTGAGTTCACAGCATAGGATCCATGAGCCTCAGCTCCCCTCACGTGCTTGCTGGACTTGACGCCTGAGCTTGAGATCTTTGAGTTCCCAGCTCCAAATCCTAAGTTGAATGTTTTGCTGCACATATTAATGCTTTCCTAATATGCTTGATAGTGTTTGAAAAGACACTTAATTCTTACACCACAGTGCTGATGTGATGCCATATGTAGCTTGGAGAATATATGTATGCATCCTCTAAGCTGGAACAGGCAGAGACTTGTGTGGTTGGACTGTGTTATCCTGGACTGCAGGGTTCTTGGCTTTGGTGGTAGGAGCAAGAATGACTCATGGCCTTGAGGCAGAGAATGGATGCAAACAAGTTCCTCTTTCTGCCAGCTCTCAGAGACAGACCATTCCTGCCCTGAGCCAAGCCTGGCCTCCTGCTCAGAAGCCTGAGGAGCTCTGAACAGTTTCTTTCACTGTCACAGTATGGGACCTTCTGACTGCCTGTTGCACTGCTTCTGGTGGGTATGTTGCTCCTGCATGTTGAAAGGGCCTCAACTAAATGAGGCAGCTGCTACTCAAATCTAGTTGACTGCCATATAGGCCCAGTGTTGCTAGATATTCCCATTTTTCACAAGAAGCTATAAGTCCAGATTTAAAAATTTAAATAGAAGTTTTGTTTTAAAAACATTGGTGACTAATTTAAACAGAAAAAAAAAGTACTGTGTGAACCACATGATTTATACCTTTAGGCCAAGCCCACAGACCTCTAATCTGCAATTTCTTTCTAGACTTTGTCCCCTCTACTGGCAGAAATAGCACTTGGAGGACTTAAGGAAACCCAGACCCCATGGCACAAGCCCTGTGCTTACATGGGCTCCAAAACCCCACTGAGCTGTCTTTCCCCATAGCTGTTCTGACCAAAGTCAGCCTCTCTCCAGGAGCCCAATAGGGAGGAAGGGAGTTCTCCATTCAACTCATAAGCCATGCACCCCTCAACCTAGCCTGGCCTAGCCCTTGCTAAATGCTGATCTCTCAGCTCCCATCTGTTTTCTATGCATTAATACATCCAATATCCAGAAGCACAGACCATGACGACCTTGGGGTTAGATGAGCAAATCAGACTAAACAGAATCAGCACAGGGGACACACTGGCAGCACATAGGTTATAGACAAAATTTAGAGCAAAATATTACTTGTCTGCAGCACAGTGCAGGTTGGGAAAGGGACAGCTAACAACATCTGTTGGGACTGCCTAAGGAAACACCTACTGAGATATGGTCTTAGATTCACTGAACATGTCTGGATTTCTCAAGAAATGTACAAATGGATCTTCAAGTGACTACATGCCTGGGTCAGTTTTTATAGGTTTAGGATAGTTTGAGCCATTAGTCTAGATACAGAGCAGAGATCACAGGGCTGAGCCTTGCCCTCTGTTCCATCAGCAGGTCAAAGCATTGTCCAGCTGCAACTCTGAGGGCTGCACAGTGGGCTATCCAAGCCCAAGGCCCCGATAGCACCCAGAATACACGTGTGGTCCGGTGTCCTCCTTATTGTGAATGGCTCAGACCACATTGGCAGCAAAAACTCTGTGGGAGCGTTCCTCATAGTCTGTTGTATTTGAAGCCCCTAGTGACTTTTTCTGAAATGGCCTCTGTGGCTTCTCTGTTGTCTAGAATGTTTCTACACAACAAGTTCCTCTGTCCCCATTCACTGATCCTTTTCAGAGGTTGATAATTTCAAGGAAGAAGCTAGTAGTATTCAGTGGGTAAGAGGTTTTATTTATATAGAGCCAGCAGCTAAATGCAACACTTCCCAGAGACTGGCCATTTGTGATGTAATCAATGTCAAGAACAAAGGTGATGTTCAGTGCCATAATAGAAGACAGGATAGGGAAGCTGAGTTAGGCCAAGAAAAAGATACAGACCTCCTTGTGAGGATGTAACCCAGCTTTTGGGAAACCTTGAAGGACACCAGGGTCTGTTTCAATTTGTCTCCCTGACCCAGAGCACTAGGCATCAGGCAACCTCATAGGTTTGGCTGTCTTTTAGGTGAGGTTTGGAGAATGACAAATTGAGGGGAGTTGGAGTCTGTGGATGTGACTTTCTGTAGATTCACCACTCGTTGTTGATCTAGGAAAGTTAAAGAACCTGAGTTCTTATTTATAGAGATTGGGGGTAACAATATAGGCTTTGCCTACATCTTAGGGCTGTAGGACAGTTACTCCAGTTTTGTTAAAACTGAACTGTCACACAAATGGCCAAGTGATTCAAGAACACTGAGGAGGGGGCCCACAGGGCCTGAGACCCAGGCCCAATTCCTGCCCTTGAGGTGAGTGAGGGAACTCCAAAATACTTGAACAGCACCTGGCTGATCCATTTCCTAAAAGCACTTTTAAGGAGGTATTTCTATTAAAAAAAAAAAAATTAAACAGCACTATGCACATGGTCCTGTGGGAGCACCAATGTGTCTGAGGAGGCGGGACACTGTGTCATGAGTGAAGAAAATAGGGATTAGTCTGTTATTCCCTAAAACTTGCCCTGGGAGATTTTGAAGCAGAAATAACCACTTTCCTCAAGTTTGATGTTGGATCTCCAGACCACAGTGTAAAGTAGGTGCTTTGCTACTTTTTACGGATAAGGGACTGAGGCTCAGAGAGATGATTTATTTTAGAGGGGACTCCATCTGAACTGAAAACAAGCTGACTATGAGCGCCTCTCTCAGCTCAGTGTTTCTCCTGAAAGAGGCTTCCTAGCAAGGCCGGGGCCTCTTACTTCAAAGGGCAAAGGACACATTTTTCCTTTCATGTCTTTCCACGGCCTGTTCTTTCATTCTGGTTTCACATTGCCAGTCTGGCTCCAGTCCTCTGTCATTGGTCAGTAACTCCCTGGGTCGTGTTCCACACTTAAAGATGGAGGTAATTGCTTCAAGATGTGGCCTTTTAAGGAGAAAATAAGTTGAAAGGCAAATTCTTTTTATCAGCTCCAGTCAGTCAGAAACTGAGCTTTGGAAACAGGAAATGACAATTGCTCTGAGATGTAAGCATTTTTGCATATCCAAGAAAGGAGATATATTTGTCCTTCTGGAAGAGATTATAATAGTGGTGAAGTGAAAGGCGTGAGTGATAATTTTGTTCACTGGTTTTTCCTAAAGTTTCATTACTCAGCTTGATGGTCCTTCCCAGTAACAAGAACAAAACCCCGGCTTCCTATCCCTTCCCCTCCCGGCAACCTTAACAATTGGGAGAGCAGAAGCCAGTGCTGCTTTTGAAGCCCTCGCCCTTTCTCCCCAGCCCCGTGGCTTCCCTCACCTCACCGCCCACACGTTATGGTGGCCGCATGATCCCAAGAGACTCCCAGCAAGCCCCCTTACCCTGCAGGTCTGAGCAGCGGCAAATACTTGTCTTGCTTCTTCAGACAAACAGGTCGGACGCAGAGATAACTCCTGTCTTGGGGATGAGGTTTAGGGACCCAAGAATGTTTTTCTTAAGGGGTAGGCAGAATAAAAGAAAGCCAGCAAAGGAGATAGAAAAGAAAAAAATTCAGGAATACCAAAAGGAAGGAAGGTGTGGCAAGGAGTAGCTTACACTGATGAGTGGATGAAGGGTGAATTCGTTGAGAGCTGAGAAGTAGAAGTTGCATCTAAAAGTTTGCACAATGGCGCCCAGAGCCAGAACTGTTTCTGTGCCCCACTTGAAGGTAGAAGCCAGGTTGCAGGCATACTGACATCTTGTTGAGAAGCGACAGGAAGATGAGGAAGAAGAGGCAGCAGGGGCAGATTCTTTCTCGGGGAGAGGGAGGGGACAGAGACAGAGACACAACACACACACAGTGTGCACGTGCCGAGTGAGAGCACGTGGGAGTTGATGGCTGTTGCTTGAGGAGAAGGCCAGCTCAAAGGGAAGGGTCTTTCATGTGTCAGAAATTTGATCGTGCCTATGGACTGAGGAATGGAAGCTGATGGTGAGGGAGAGGTTAAATGCCTGTCAGAGAGGATGATTAATGGCCTTGCCCTGGACTGGCACAGACTTGGTGGGAACTTCCTCATAGGTAGCACAGAGGTGAGTGAGGGAGAGCCTGGGACCATGTGAGTAGGCAACTTTCTGAGTTGCCAGCTAGAGGGACAAACAGGATCAGAGCTCAGAGAACAAAGCCTAATGCTACTGGTTAACCAGGGAAGCAGTCTGAGGTTTCGTCAAGCTGTGTGGAAATGACATGAAGAATCTAGGGACTGAGAAGTGGTCAGCAATCTGGAAGGTGGGTCAGAGGTGGGCAATTGAGAAGCAAACCCGGGAATCAGTGTGTTTGTTAACATATGCTTTTTATGTGCAACCTGGAAACCTCCTGGGCTAGGGAACAGTTCTTCAAGGTGAAAGAACCTGACAGAGAAGTTGGCTACGTGCAGTTCTGTTAGACTAACAAGGAGGTGTGGGCTGGCTTTCTTTAAGACATAGATTTAAGAGATATGAATGCGAGATGATTCTGGGAAACTTTGAAACAGAAGGGATATAATAAGTTCAGTGAATGCCCAGATGATTTAAAACAATCTTTTCAATAAATATGAGGAGAGGTTGCTGGAGGAGAAAAGGGGGCTAGGGTGGGAGAATGGAGAAGATTTGGAGTGATCTCTGAAAGGCACCAGGCAGAGGTGGATACAAGTTCTGCCAGGCAGTATTGGAAGATCACTGTAATTAGATAGTGTACATCTGTATAGAAACCAATTGGCATCATGAAGTGAGTTTTATCAGTAGTTCTCAGACCGTGTGGAGTGGAAGCAGACAGAAGGCTTTGGGGTTTGGCATGGCCTGCACCCTGGTAAAACCAATGCCCTTCAAGTCTGGGGCAGAGGTGAGCTGGATGAGGGGTTTTCAGGTACCGATATGATACAAGTGAAGTGACTAACCTCAAGGTAGAGAGCACAGGAGGAGGCAAATATTGTTTACAGAAACTTGATAGCCTGAGAAAATAGGGAGTTACTAAGTAACTAGCAGCCACCAAGGAAGAAATTACAGATTATCTGAATGAGTAAATGTGACAGTTGAAAGGTCAAAGGACTGTGGCCAGAGGAGAAAATTTCAGAGAGAGAATTTTAGAAGCAGAGTAAATGCATTCTAGACAAAGATGAGGGCCAGGTTGTGGCCATACTGAACCTGAAATGCAGTGGAAGCGAAGCCTGTTGGTATTGAGCTCCTGAAATGGGAGGCCAGAGCGGATAGCGAAAGGAAGATAAACAAGGATGATGAAGCTACGAGGAGACGGAGTGTGCCCAAAGTACACAGAGAGACTGTTGATCGAGAGACAAAAGGAAAATGGCAGACTGGACAGGGTGCTGGGTATTTGGAGAGACCGGGCTGTAAGTAAGTGATGCTGTCTTAGAAGAGGAGGGCAGATGTAGAAGTCATTAGGGACAAGTAGTGGTCTGGAAGCAGTCCTGAAACAGGAACAAAAGCGTTCTGTGAGTTGAGTTGTTAGAACAGAGTGGTCTTCACTCGAGATGACTGGGAAGACTGTCATCTCACACCATGTAAACATCAGGACTCTGCTTGTGCTAGGAGTAGAAGGAGCAGCTGCGAATGTAGAGTAGATAGATCTCATTAAGACACAATAAAGGTTACAATATGTAATAGTCACTGCAGGCCATGTTGCATCCGGAGATGGGAAGTAGAGCTGGACTGAGATAAGCTTGTTGAAGGCTGATTTTGAATTCAGGGACCAGGGCAGTACTTATTAAGGAAAAGGACAGAGAGTTATAATGAAAGGTGGAAGTAATAGATATACAAGGTTGGACTATTAATTTCACGAACTCACCCTAGAAAAAAAGTGCTGCATGCCTCATCGCTGAATATCCCTACGGTCACCTTCAAAGCACTCCCCTGGGGAAACTAAGCACCAACACCAGCACCTAGTCCACCCTTCAAAGCAGTGTTGGAACTTTTTGGAATGGCCATCAGAGCTGTTGTTGTACCAAGGTGATGACACCTTACCGAGTTGTTTGTACAGTGCTGCCAGTATAGACGCACGGTGGCAAGTTCACGAACTTAATTGTCAGGTTTTGGGTATAATGACAATTCTGATGGCCATTCCAGAAAAAGAGTTCCAGAATTGCTTTGAAGGGTGGACTAAGTGCTGGCATCGGTGCATAGCTTCCCCAGGGGAGTATTCCAAAGGTGACCATTGTGATGATACTCCGCAATGAGATGTGCAGCACCTTGTAAACTAGGAGAGAAGTGAAAGTTAACATCAGTGGATTATGTGAAACTAAGTCCCAGGTTTCTAATTAAAACTTTGGTGTGTCCAACTGGAATGTGCACTTAAAATGTTAGTGTGACCAATTGGCACTTTGGCATGACCAATTGGAATGGCTATTGGAAGTTTAGTGCAACCAATTAGAATATTATCCATGTTTTTAAATTTCCCTTAAGATTCTTGGACTTTTTCCTCTGTTTCAGAAACAATGTGATACATTAGACAGACACGTGTTTTGGAGTAGCAGACCTTGGTTTGAAAACTAACTCTGCTGTTGATTGACATGTGTGCTTGGCCAAGGCAAGTCAATATCTGAGTCTGTTTCTCGATCTGTAAAGTTGGAATAATAATATTTACTGCCAAATCCCTGGGAGGATTTATGGAAAGGATGTAGGTAAAGTAGCTAACAGTGTCTGGCACAGAGGAGACACTCAGTGAATCCATGTCCACTCAGCCCCCCGGTTACACTGGACACACTCACCTGGCTGATTCCTCATGACCAAGTAATCCACAGTTCTGGCCTGGCAGTATGGCTGCCTCTGCCCTGTGAGCCAGCCTTGAGTCTGGCTGGCCCAGGAAGAGCCAGCATTCTTGGCTTAGTGCTCAGTGAGTTCATTTTGCTGATTTGGCTTCAAGATACTCATCCCCTCAGATTAGCAGCTGGACAGTTTGTAGATTGGCTTTCTGATGTTCTGCGGGCCTTTTGGCCAAGGGATTGTTTATTCCAAGTTAAAATCTCTATCCCATGTGGTTTGGTTTATGATCTGAGGACATTTCAGAATATGTGAAATCACAGCTGTTGGGTTAGAGTGGTGGTAAGATCATCATCCTTATACTAGGGTTGGGCTGCCCAAGGTTAACAGAATGCTCAGATCATGGTGGGATATTGTGTCTTTTCTTTGTGCTCATTTGGCCTATTGCTTTTCTACTTGCCATATTATATTTTTTTCTAGGAGCTGTATGTATATTCAATGTCTACCATATATTAAGATTTTGAACCTCACTGAACGTTGCTTTTTGCCAATGAAGAAACACATTGCCCCAGAAGTTGGGGGAATGCTCTTGTTTTCTTTGAGTTTCTTCTTAATTCCTAGTAGTTCTTAGCAGATGTTGGGCCTGTTGCCTTTGTTTTTTGCCTTATTTATGCTTCTACATTGATAGCAAGTTGTTGTTTACTACTTTTCTAATGGCAGGACTAGTAATAACCTCACACCAGAAGTCCTCACAATGAGCAACAGTTTTCTCGCTTTCACCCCCAAATGGCCAAATTGTAATTTTGTTACAGCTCAGGAAAGATCACCTCATTCAGTACATACTCATTGAAGTTCTACTTTATGCTCTAGTTCCCTTCAGGCTCACTGCAGTGAGTTCTTACAATGAGATGTATTGAAGACTGCTGAACATTGAGCTCAAGAGGTGATATGGAAATTTAGTTTTGAAAAATATATTACTATAAGTTTTTTGTTTTTTAGTGGAGAAGAACCTACTGCTTTGCCTTAAAAATAAAAGGGAAGAAATTTAGTTCTTCAAGAGTCTGCTTTATTTTTCTCTACTTGGAAATAATGAATAATGGTTTCTATGGGCAAATACTTTTTTTGAAAAATGTAGTTCATGATTGTCTCTTAGAACATAGTGGGTCATGGCAGGGACTGTGCTATCTCTGAATGACTGATTATCATCCCAGGCCCATCTCTAATAGACCTGTGGTTTATATGCAACACTCTCAATTCTGTATTGTCCAACACATATCTTAGAGATTGCCTTATGTACTATGAAGCTAGAGTTGTCCTTTTGGCCATGGAGGTTTATGATTTTGAGACCTGTTTTTGTTTGCAGGAGCTGTTAAGTCGCACATCTCTTGAGACTCAGAAGCTTGATCTGATGACTGAAGTGTCTGAGCTGAAGCTCAAGCTGGTTGGTATGGAGAAGGAGCAGAGGGAGCAGGAGGAGAAGCAGAGAAAAGCAGAGGTGAGTGTGATACAACTAAATTCTAGGAGGTCCCATACTGTCCTGAGCACAGACCAGGGAAAGCTATCCTAATGTGGACTTAGACCATCTGATCAACCCCAAGCCTGGCAGCCACTGGTCACCAAAAACATCTATGTGCTAGCGACTCAATGATCTGTTAATACCAAGTTATCAGGTTTTGCTGTAGCTGCAAATTTCAGCAAAACCCAAACCACCCAGTTTTGGCTCTAAGGCTTTATCGGCCCTAAAGCTGCTGACAAGGATAGAAAGGGAAGTAGTAGTGGGGAAATATCAGATAAGATGTGGAGGAACACAAGATGCCTTCTGTGAAAGCCAAGGTAATGACCATGTACTAGGATGAAATCAGTTGCCCAATAGACCACAGTCACTATATCCAAGGAGTCTGATGTGCATTTCACTGACCCAGTTGGAACCCTTAGGTTTTGTGTTTCTTCTTATGGGTCATTTTGGTCAGCCCAGGTACAGAGAATGTTTTCCTGGGTTTGTTTTGTTTTTGTTATTTTCCAGGTTCCATATGCCATTGGCTAGAGCATGCTAGACTCCATTTTTGAATAAATATTTAGAGAATTTTAGGCACTGAGCTCCTTTGTTTGAAAGAGAGCAGCCTGTTTTAATGTTAGGTAATATTTTCTGTGTGTCAGTCCCTATATTCACATCTGGCAACATGAGATATGGAAGGAAGAGAGGCTTTAGGTTTAGAAACATGTTGGCTCAATTACTGACCTAAATGCTTAATAGCTTTATGGAGTTCAACAAGTTAGCTACTTAATCTCTTTGAACTCAATTTCTTTATCTATAAAATGGATAGCTGTGAAGTCCAAATAAAATCATAAAAGTAAAGTCCCTGTCAGTCTCTGGGGTTTGGTAGGTGGGTGGTTTATCTTCATCCCCTTTTTAATTTAGGCATCCCCATAATCCAAAGATGGATAGTGCCAACGTTATTGTGCACTGAAACCTGTCATTTCTGTGTTTGCTGTGTAAATACTGGTGATTGAGGCACTTCTAATATGTGGGGCATATTCCTTGTATTACTTTTGAGAACGTGCTCATTAGTAAGAAGGCTAGTTGCCAAAAGAAGATTTCTCCATTAAGCTGAGGACAGTATCTTCCAGTGATTAAGAGTACAAGCTCCTGAATCAGATCCCCTGGCTATAATCCAAGCTCAGCTACTCAGTAGGCAAGTAATTTAATCTCCCAAACCTCTATTTCTTTTTCTGTAAAATAGAGGTAGTAGTATGTACTATTTCCTGGGTTGTTCTGAGTAGGGAGTGAGATAATGTATGTGTAGCCTTTAGCGTAGTGCAGGACACTTAGTAATAGCCAGCTTTTATCGATCACATCCTCATAGTGTTGTTAAACAGGCTGGGAAAGGGAAATACAGGCTTAGATACATTAGTTATATATGGCAAAGGTCACAGAATGAAAGCTTGTTTGTGTGAAGTGTTAGCTGAATAGACTCTGCTTCTTAAATGTTTACAGAGAAGCAATTGAATTTTCTCCAGGTTTAGAGTTAATTTTACCGATGTTTCAAGATGTGTGATTACATGTTAATATCTATACAAGGGCTGTCTGGAAAAAAAATCCAGCCATAAGTACCTCTGTCTTTCATATTACATGGCTGGATACTTTCTGGACAGCCGTCATGCATCAGGGCTTTGTGGGAAGAATTCAGTAGGTTCTGTCAAAAGGCTGTCAGAGAGACTCAACTCAAAACCACATTTGTTTGTTTGTTTGTTTGTTTGTTTGTTTTAAGGCAGGAGGGTTATTAAAACATACAACTTGAGGAGTCCAGGATTTAAAAATCCAATAGCTCTAGCTCCAGGTGACCTCACAATGTCATTAGAAACCAGTCTTAGTGCATCATTTGGTTCTGTTTCAGCCATATTCTCAAGAAGTCTCTCCCCATGTGGTGACCAAGATGGCCATCAGCAGCTCTAGATCCTATCAGCCTGGCAACCCCTCAGGGAGAGAGATTCTCTCTCTCAAAGGTTCCAGCAGAAGCCCCAGGATTGTGTCTTATTGGGCCAATTTGGGTCACATGACTGATTCTGAGACAGCCATTGTCAAGAGCATGTACACACACATGGGTGGGTGTGTGCATAAGAGAAGTCAGTCCATCTGTGGAAGCACGCAGAGTTAGTACCAAGTCAGGGTAGCTCTGTTCCTTTCTGGGGAAGACGGGAAAGAAAGAGAGCTCTCGCTTTTGGGCCAGGTATAGCTAAAGCAGTCATTTTATTGTTTGCTTTGTTTCTTTCTTTTTTGAAGCATTGCTTTTCAATCTTGAGTTTTTCATTCTTGTCTTCCATTAGGCTATCCATTTCTAAAGCAACATAGACCCCGAGTTGCTGGCATCAGTCCTGTCAGATTACAGCCCTTCCCAGTTGCTAGTACAAACGTGGAGGAATTTTTTAGGCTGTTCAAATCAGTGATAATCAGTGAACAGCCACATGACCTGAAACACAATTTCTCATTTTTGTAATTGGACATAATCTTTGCTGGTATGCCCATAACCTCCACTAGTGTTTGTAACTATCTGGAGTATCAGAAATGTTTATTTTGAGTGAGACGTTTAACTAGCCAAGGTCACCAGAGGTTGTATGAGTAAAAGGAATGCTACTTTCCATCCTGCACCACTGCTGGTTTTTCCAGTGAGTATATTTAGCCTAAGGCTTTATTTCTTGTGGTTTGGAGAAGGCAGCAATTTTTTTGTTTTGTTTTGTTTTTGGAGGTAGCCAAATCTGTAGTAAACTCCCTCCACGTAGCTCAGGCTTATCCTCAAATTCCATTTTATGGTTCAATGGAAAAAAAAAAACAAAAAACAGGCTGTTGATGAGAACACTGCAGACTGCTCTTTCTGTCTGGTTCTGATTTCACCCTAAGCTCGCAAGTATCCTGCTGCCTACAGTTGTGGAAGTGGTTACAGGTCAGGTGGTTGTCTATAAAACCTGGGGACTGTGAAAAGTAGATTTCATGTCAAATCGAGAGAATCCTGACAACCAGCCTTCCTCAGGAGTAGCAGCCTAAATGAGATATAGGCAATTACTGGGCTTCCTATATTTACTTTTTTCTTTTTTTTAATCAGCCTTTGGCAGTGGTTCTGGGTCATTTCAGGGAACCTCAATTTGGATTGGTTAGATTTGCTCCTGAAAAGCAGGACTGCAGCAGAGTGATTGACGTGGAAAGTAAACACCAGAATTAGGAGGATGGAACATGAAAGAAAGAGATCCAGAGTCAAGGAAAACCCCTGGGTGGCTCATTTTGTCAAAGCCATGTGCCCCAGTGGGACCTTCCTTACAGAAGGGAGGCTGGCCTCCCTGTGCACTGGGGGTACAGGGAGGCCTGTTGCTGGATCCCTTTGTGGGATCCAAAGAATTTTGTGAGGAGGACGAGAGGAGCCTATAGAGAGGGAGCAGGGATCCAGCATGTGCTGGGAAGTGAGGATAGCCCAATTGATCAGGTATGTGCACAAGCATGAAGAGAACTAATAGGATTTCCTGACGGAAAGTAGAATGCCTGACAGTACAGATGCCTATAGTTAGGACCTTGGAAGGGAGGGACTCTGGTTTCTGGGCAACCACAATGATGGACTTGGAGTACAGAGGAAGGCTGGGAAGATTGTGTTTGCTCACAGAAGAGCTGACCTAACTAGGACAGTTTTATTGCATGGTTTTTATTTTATGTTCTTTTGTTTACTTATTTTTATTTTATAGAAATATCCTCTAATAATTCAAAACTCAAGAGTTCAAGAGGTATATACAGCAAAAGGTCTACTTCCATGCCTGTCCCTCAACCAGCAGTCAGGAACAAATGTTATCAGTTTGTTTCTTAACCTTTCAGTTATTTCATGCATGGACAAGCAAATTTGTATGGCTATGTGTCTATCTACTTATAAATATACACACACATAGACATTTTCCCCCTCTTTCATATTTATGTCTGCATATTACTCTATTGGTTGCCTGTGCCTTCATTTATTTAACCATTTCTGTTGATGGACATTCCCCCCCCCCCCAAGTATTTGCTATTATAAATATTTGTGCAAGTGTGAGGATATTTATTAAAGTAGAATTGATGGGTCAAAGGGTACATGCACTTGAAATTTTGACAGATATTTCCAAGTTGCCCTATGGAGTATAGAAGTTATATTCTCATCTGTGATGTGTAAGAGTGCCAGGTCAGTATTCAAGTCAGCATGAAGGAAGAGGGCGAGAAAGAACTAAGTACAACTGTGAACAAGTTTAACAGGATGGGGTGTGAAAAACTATGGTTATGGAGCGGCCCAGAAATTTCACACAGAAAAGAACCATAAAAAGAACTTTGTGGGTTGGCAATGCAGGAATAAATAATCTGAGATTACAGCACAGAACAATGATTAGAACCTCATAAATATCGCTTGAACTTACTGACGTGGGACCCAAGAATGGAACACAGGTACCAAAGGCTCTGCCCTGTGGAAGAGAAACAGACCTTTTAAAAGAGGAGATGGGGTAACCCAGGAGATAAAAGAATTATAAACGTAAGTTGAAACACCAAGCCTGAGGATAGACATAGTGGAAAACTCCACCACCCCATGGAGAGGGAGAATTAAAGGCGAGTGTCCCAGCAGTGCCGGGGCATGCCACACGGTCACACTGCGCAGGGCAGGGGATGCGCTCCTGATACAGATCCCCACGCTGATGGGGCAGACAGGGGCAGTAATGGAAGGGAGCAGTAACTGGGGTACCTCCTAAACGTCGCCTCCAGCTAAATAAATACGTATTTGAAAGGTTGTCTTTTGGTCCCTCCCCATGGTCCCCACCACTTGTTTATGGTTTTCACCCAATGGGTAGAGAAAGAAACTGGGAAAACTTCCACTCTCGCTTAAATGTTGCAGCAAAGGGAGAACCGCGTTTATGAAGTAAAAGTGATGGGTCCCTTGAGAGACAGTGTTCGTTGTTATTTGAGAGTTCCTGACAGGACCAAGGGGAGAACTTGGCACAGACAGACACGCAGCATGGACTGTGGCAAATCATAACATTAAGTTCAGAAATAAAATAAAAGGTGACTCAAGAATATTGAACTACTTAAAAATAATATAGTCTGCACAATCTCAAATAATACCAATAAAAAGAAAAAGTGTAACAGTACTTTGAGAAAACTAGGTTTCAAAGAGGATTGCACAAAAGGTAGGAAGGACAAAAGTCCACCTGCAAGAACAGCACCAGGAAGGGCCAACACCACACAAAAGGACAACGCCGAGGACAACAGAAAGACTTTTTGTTAAACATCATGTTCTCAGTGCATCCAAGAAAGAATGGGCTCGATTCCACTGATGCCTCTGATAGGTGCAAAGGACTCAGGACATCTGTCCGCAGACTGCTTGCTATAAGCAAACTTTAGGGAATCAGAGAAATCAAGTAATTTGTTAAAAAATGAAATAAATCATTTTATTCTTCTCCATCTCCTTCTCCTTCTGCTTTATAATGACAAAAAAAGTTAGATGGGTCTGTAAACTTTAGTCTGAGGAGTTTGGAGTCAACCCTATGATGGTTTGTGAGAAGCTAGAAGACAAGGTAGGGATCTGTGTCCATTAAGAGTTACATCAGATTGACCTCATTGGCTTGACTCGGCACATGCGTAGTGGCAGACCTGGTACACCCTCACATCAGCGAGGCATTGAAAAACATTGCTTGGGATAATCATGTGGTAAGCTAGAGGAATAGAGGATGAAGGTTTTAAAAAAAAAAAAATATATATATATATATTTATATTATATTATATTATAAAATAATATAATATTTTAATAATATATATTATAATATAAAAATATATTATATATTATATATTCCCAAATCATAATCAATAGCACCTAAAGACTACCTCTAGAAAGATTTCTTCATAGAGGGCAGCAGTAATCCACCTTTAGCCCTTCTACCTATTGAGCATTTTTAGTCCATAGTTTGTATGCTGAGATAGAAGGCCTTGAAGTTGTGATGACAGGAATCCAAAGAAAAACTAAATAGATCAGTTAACAATGGAATTCATAGAAATTTACACAGACTGGAGTGATAGAGAAGTTGGCAGAAAAAGAGTAAAAGAGGTCAGAAGAATCTAAATAGTGCAACATTATTGAAGGCGAGGCGTAAAACACTTCAAGAGGTTAGCCAAGGAATATGCCCGTGAATTTAACCAGGAGGAGGGCACTGAGGAAAGATGGGGTCCCTTGCACGGTGGAGTCGGAGCTTGTCTACGTGGAGAGTGCGGCCAGGGAACAAGGTGGTGAAAAGCCCAGACGGCAGGTCTAAACTCAGTTGAGAAGTTTATCGATGGAGTGAACGAGAAGTGAGAGGGCACTGAAGTTCGGGAAACTTATCTAAGAGGAAAGCAGGCCTGAAGACGCGCAGGGCCAGTGGACTAGGGGAGACTAAAGACCCTGGAGCAGGCTGCCCAATGAGGTGAGCACACTGAGCGGGGTGAGCCGCTGGGCTTCTGTTGTGAGCAGTCAGTGGCCCATGACCATTAGGTGTTTCCTATTTTTCTCCCAGTTTCTTGTTCATTTCTTAGCAATCAAACACTTGATGGCACCAGGGGAAGCAGTGGGGGAAGTGAACTCACATTTATCCAAGGCCTCCCTGTGCCCGGTACCGTGCCAGGTGCTTTACCTAAGTCTCCTTTGACTTAATCTCCCAGCAACCCTACGAGGTAGTGAGATTCTCATTCTACAAATTTGAAAACTAATTTTGGAAAAGTTTCATAATTTGCCCAAGTCACATGGGAAAAGTGACAGACTGGCATTAAACCCAGGTCTGTCCAAGTAGGAAGCCTGTGCACTTGTCGCTACCTCATACTGTTGTTGGTCACAGCTTAGACACTGTTAACAGGCGGAGTGCTACCTGGGGGACTGTTTTTGACTCCATCCTAGACTAACCTGACACCTCTTTCCTCCTGCCCGAGGGCTCTCGGTTAGAGGGTTAGAAATTAAAAACAAAAACCCCAAAATTTTATGCTAATTGATTTCAGCCTCGGCTATGTCCTCCCGCTCCATGGTATTGCTTTTCTCCACTCCTAAATTTCCTCTTCTCATGCCTCACAGTGACTATTCTACATCTGTATCCTTTTAGCAGGCAGCGTTGCCACCTCTGCTACAGGGAAGATCAAGGCCATTGGGGAGGATCTCCCTCACCTTCCTGTTTCTCACCTAGAATCCCACCTGGACTCCCAGCTTGCTTTCGCTGTGTGCTTAGCCAAGCCCTCCACTTGGGGCTGCTCATTCCAGCTCCTCTCCTCTTTCTCTAGTTCCTTCTCCTCCAGCTCATTGGTCCTCATGCTAGGGACCTACCTACCTGCTAAACAAAAGCTCCAAAAGACTTTGAGACTTCTCAGAAGAAAAAGCATGAACAAACTGAATGTAGATCATCTTTTTCCTATTTAGGGCCTCCCAGTGATGGCCAAGTCCATGGGCAGCAGAGTAGGAGTTAGACTGTGACTCCTAGTGGCTGAGGCCAGTCAGGCAGAAATCCTCTAGCCTTGTTAGGCATCTGCGCTAAAGCAAAAAGGAGTTCCGAACCCAGGGGCACATGGAGCAAAGGCCAAGTCAGAGCCCAGTGTCTGCACTGGGACTGCAGGTGAGACTTCAAAAGACAGGCATAGTCCAGCCCATTGGTCACTGTCTCATCAGGGTTCTGGGACCAGCAACAGTGGAGCTGGGTGAAGGTCTGCAGTCCAGAGCACTTACTCAGACCCACAAGGGTCACCTTGAGCTTTCAACCCAATCCTCTGGAGTCCATAGGGAAATAACTTGTTAGACTGATGCCCCTGGGGGAAGGCACCCTGGGGGGCTGTCTGTGGGCTAAATCAGGTGAGCTAGCTCAAGGAGAATGCTGGGAGGCCAGGGCCTGCTTATTACAGCGATGATTGCATTGCAGCTCTCCCAGTTGGAATGGCATCCCCGGAGAGGAGAGCAGGCTGACCAGGGGCCTCAGCCCAGTGCCCTTTCAGCCCCAAACTGCCACCCAGACCATCAGTTTCCCTTCTGCATTGGAAAAGGGGATTTACAGAACTGTAACATGTGGACTAGGAACTTTTCTTCTTTTAGACAATACTGTCATTATTGGAGATGGACAACCTCTTTCTAGAATGTCTGGGCTGTTTCCATAGTGCCAGTGGGCAGACCTTTCAATATCAGATGCCAGTGCTTAGAATGTCAGTAAAAGTGGGCAGAGAGAGGCTAAGCAGTTTAATTAGCTGTCCCTCTGCCCCCAACCTTGTTCTACTCTGTTGCCAACTGTCTCTCCGTAGATCCTTATCCCTGACTCATGGGTTACTTGTGTCCTTCCCCAACCTCTGGGTCCCTTACCACACGTGGCACCATCATCTGTACCTCAGGCCTTGACTCTTTATTCTCACGCCCAGGTAAGGGTCTAGAATGTGGCTACTTGACATCACTCAGACTTGGCCCATCCTTTCTCTTGACCCAGGCAGAATTAGTTACTTACTGCTTCATGAAAGCCATGTGGTTTTCTTGGCCGTAGCGCTTACAGTTTGTTGTGGTATTTTGTATGTCACTGCCCACTCCCTGTGAATGCCATTAGTTACTGTGGCCTTGGGTCTTTGCAGAGTGACATTAAATGTTTGTAGAGTAGATTAAGGAAGCCCAGCAGAGCTACTAGTGAAAGGGATTCAGAATTGAGTAGGTGTGAATTCCAAGGGTTGCAGGTATTTTTCAAAGTTTCCATAAAAAGTCAAAATGTACAGAGGACTCAGGAGTGGGAAGTGAAGGAGTAAGGTTTGGTATATAGAGTGTGAGGGACAATTTAGGTTGGGGACATATAAACAGGCACAAGTGTGGGGTGTGCCATGTTTGGGGGAGTTGGTGTGTGAAGCATGAGCGTATGTATAGAAGGGATATGTCCATGTGTGTGCCTCTCCCCTGTCACTGGACTCTGTGTCTCACATATTGACATGCAAGGACAGTCCCCCAGGATGGCACCACAGAGCCGTGGGGCTTTGTTCAAACTGTAAGCTCCGGGACGGGGCAGGCCTCAGGAAAAATGTCATGCCTTTTGGTTCCTTGGAAGAAAGCAGGTGGTCACAGACAGTGACCGCCAGGTGCCACCTGTTGCTCACCCTATCCATACTTCCTTCCTCCGTGCTGCTCCCTTAAGGAGTTCGGTGTCTGAGAGTTGACTGACCCTGAGTGCTTTTTCTCCTTTCTCTTCCTTCCTACAGTCGGTTCTGAATATGATCAGTGAGCTACAGGAACAAATGTGTAGGCTGCAGATGGACATCCACAGGCAGATTCAAGAGCGCCTCTTACTCAGTAGGGGCCACCCTGAGGAGGTGGCGGCCCGTGACGGTGTGGCCGAGCCCCAGACCTGCAGCCAGGATTGTGCCAGTTGGGAGGGGTCACCTGTAGGAACCACACTTAAGTATATCAGAGCATGCGTGTGTGGGGCATTTCACTGGTGGAGGGGCTGGGGTTTCTCCTAACCAGAAGAGTGTGGTGGCTTAACAGGGAGCTGTTGTTATCTCTGGGCAAAGCTTGGGACTCACCCCCCGGGGATGCGAGCTGAGCTCTGACCCTCAGCCAGCAGGATCTGAGCAGGTGAAGCCAATCCTCGGACAGGTGGGGGCACTCATCTCCCTCAGGGCTGGGAATGAGATGTCAGGCATGCTGAGTGATGGGCATTTGTGCAAAAGGAAGCCTCAGGATTCCCACTTCCAGGTACAATTCAGACACTGATTCTTGCTCCTGGGCTGAAATTTCATCTCCTGTGATTTTTTTTTTCAAGTAGCACCATCAAAGAATCCTTTCAAGTTTATTCTTAAAGAAGTTTATCCCTAGTGAGAAAATACAACACAAGTTTTCATTTGCCGTGACGAGTAAGTCATCATCTGAATTTCCAGAAAAATTTCCCCACATAACCACATTACGGGGGTTTCATGACCTCTGGGCCCTCTAGGGGGTATCTGATCTGGATTGTGGACTTGTCCCTCACACTGTTGGGGCCAGGTCCTGTGCGGCCTGGCTGAAGCCCAGTGATGGCAGCTGCATAGAGATAAGCGTGTTCCTCCAAGGCCCCCTGTCAGAGAACCTGGAAGCCCAAGTGAAGGTCAAGGTCATGGTAGTCATGAGCACTGCAGAACATTTACCTCAGCTCTGTAGGATGTTACCATTTTCAACTATGGAACATGTTGAAATCTCTCCCCAGACTTAGGCATTAAGGGAGGCACTCAGTGGGGAAGATTTTCTCCTACAAGTGTAGATTTGTATAGAGAAGCTCTGAGAGGGTGCTGGGGCATGCCCCATGTGGCATGGTTTACCCTAGAAACACTTCTAAAACTAGTTAAAATTTGCACCAGCATTTATAGCCTGTGATGGGCAACAAATAGCTTGAAAGGAGGAGGATGTGCTAAAGGGGCCACTAAGGTAAAATGTGGTCTTGTTGCTCCCAGGGAGACTTTGAGGCCCAGTGGGGAGGTTTGCAGGAATCTATGCTGGAAAAATGCAAACAGGCCCTACTGTGTGCACATGCAGCAATGGCCAAATTGTGTAGCAGACAGGTTTGATGATGCCCAGCCTGGAGATCATCATGCTCTGTGTCCCCATAGTGGCAGCCCCTTAGGCAATAACCTGCACACTTCTGGTTCTGCCACCAGCAGGCCTGGTCCCCCTCAGGCACGGCCAGAAATGTTCTCAGGGAGGGATTTGAGATCAGCTGCAAGCCACGACAGGCCCAGAAGTCTAATGCTGCAGATCATGAACCTAATAAACTTAGCTTGGAAGACATTTTATTTTTAATTTTCATTAAATTTATTGGGGTGACATTGGTTAGTAAAATTATATAGATTTAAAAGGGTCAACAAGGAGAACTGACTCTGGGTGATGAGCACACAGTGCAGCACATAGATGATGTATTATAGAATTGTACACTTGAAACCTATAGAATTTTGCTAACTGATGTTGCCCCAAGAAATTTAAGAAATAAAATAAAAATAAAGTAAATAATAAAAATAGAAAAAAAAAAGGGCATCAACAAATGCAAATCGCAGCAATCAGAAAATCTTAATAAACTACCCTATAAAATTCAACTGTAAGCAGTGTAACTTTCTGATGGATTGTCTCAGAATGCAGAGAGTGCCAGGCCAGGTAAATGATGACTTGAATTTCATGTGTATGTTCATCAAGAAATAATGCATACCCATTAGGTGCCAGAGGTTAGCAAAACTCCTTAGGGGGTTCACAGTATAGGAGAACTAGCCATTAGAAATCATACCAGCAAATGTTTAATGGCAAATGACACAGCAGATATATTGGGTGTCATAATAGAATATAGCAGAAGGACCTGAAGCTGGGATAAGGATGGGCAGGAATTAGCCTAGCGAGCAGTTGCAGACAGAGGGAATGGCAAGTGTGAAGGCCCAAGTCAGAAAGAGGAACTGAAGTGTATTCAGGGTGACCTGGGGGAGGGAGTAGTAACACGAGAGGCCTGCAGAGCCCTGGGTCAGGCCAGACTGTGTTGGTCATGAAGTGTATGAGCTTTGCGATGCAGGAGAGTGCCAGGATCAGATTTGTGTGTTAATTATATGATTCCCCTGGATGTCTCGGGGGTCAGTGGATTCAAGAAGAGAAAGACGACAGAGGAGCAATCGATGAAGAGACTGTCAACACGCTTAATTGGCTAGACCAGAGTAGTGTGGTAGAGTGGAGAGAATGGGAAGTTCAAGTTCTGTCCTTGGAGGTAGTTACCAAGGCTTAGGGGTGACTTACATATGTAGGGGGAAGGGAGAAGGAGATGCCAAGGGTGGGCCCCAGGTTCTGCACAGGTGATAAGGTAGATGACAAAGGGTGGTAAAGAGGGGGAGGAAGAGCTCCATTTGGACTGTGACAGTTGTGAGATGCCTGTGCACTATCCACACAGACAGGTTAAGTAGGAAGTTTGTTAGATAAGTTTGGAGTTCAGAAAGTCTATGGAAGTGGTCACTTTTATGCTAATTTTTCTGATAGGAACCAGTCATCAGGACCAATTGTCTGTTGATGGAACCTTGATTTGGGACATGGGTGCTTACTGAAGAGAAGGTAGTTTAGAAAGTAGGGGCCTTGGAGTCAGAAGGTGCAAGCTAGAATTGCAGCTCCAGGGCAAGTTGTTTAAATATTATTTGCCCTCTTAGCAATTCTCACTGGCTCCCTACTGCTCAAAGAATGGCATCAGAAGTCCTTATATGCTCATCCAAGAGCCTTTGTAGTAGAGACCCATGATATCTTCCTGACCTCATCTCCCATCCTCGGCCTAGATGCCTTCTCCCTCCCTCCTCTCCTCAAACCAACCCCCTCTTCTGGACTGGGACACTCACAGGCTCCTACATTTGGCATATAGCATTTGTCACCTCAGTGTTTTATTCCTATCCTTCCTCTGGGAAGCCTTTCAGGATCAGTGACCCCACTTCTATGTTCCTCAACCCTCAACACAAAGAGATGCTCCCAATTAATCTACTCCCTGCTACTTTGTCTGTAAGAAGCTTCTTCATTTCCACATCTCTGTTCCTCTCACGTGAAAGCCCTACCTGCCCTGCCCCATTTGTGATGTGGGGACACCCTGCAGAGGACATGTGAAGAACTCCATGGTCTTTGGTTTTAAAGGGCCACTCAACTTTTCATGGAAAGGACCATGGTTAAAGATTTGAGCCACAGTGTAGAGCATGATGTGGTTGCTCCTGCCCCTGGTATCATCCGTGCACGAGCTTAACTGGATTGTAGATCCAAGGAATGTCCTGCTCGGTAACCATCAGAACTTTGTCTTTCTGCCTCATCTCTCTAGGAGTTACTGCAAGAACTCAGACAGCTCAAAATCAAGGTAGAAGAGTTGGAAAATGAACGGAATCAGTATGAGTGGAAGTTGAAGGCCACTAAGGTAAAAGGCGGTTCTCATACTTATGGGGAGGCCTTAAGGTCAATGGGGAGCATCTGTGTTCAAATTTGGGGTTTGCAGAAGCCTGCATTGGAAAGATGCAAACTGACCTTATTGTGTGCACATTCAATCAACAATGGCCAAATTGTGCAGCAGACAGCTTTGATCCAGGAGGGAAAGCCCATGCATGAGGTTAGGAGATGCTGCAGTAATGAGTCTCCTTCCTCTTCCTGTATCCTGTAGCCCCTCAAGCTGACGTTGGGTGAGGGAAGGGGTGAGGAGGTGAGGGAGTGAGGGAGTAGCTGAGTGAATGAGTGAGTGATGAATCCTAAGGCAGGTGAACACCAACATTATATTGGCTGCGTCATTTTAAGTTTAGCAGTCCTCCTGCTAATGAGGTTTTTAAAATAGGCATGCTGACTTTCCAATGAATATATTCCCAAACAAATGATGTGTACTTTGAATATTTTTTAGATCAAATCCTATTTTTATTAGGTGGTGAACTTATTATACATCAAGTTGACAATGCACTGTAGAATTATATGCCTGAAACCTATGTAATCCTTGCTAACAGATGTCACCCCAATAAGTCTAACAATAAAAATGAATTAAAAAAAAAAAAATCCTATTTTTATTGAACCGGAGGGTTTGCTGTGGACAACTCCTTTGGTGAAATAGTTTTCTTCCTGTCCACCTTGGTTTCTTCCCTCATTGCCTCCAACATGCAGAGATTGAAATGAATGGGTTGGATTCAGCCCGCAAATTTATCTTTTTGGCCTGAACATTGTATTTAAAGATGCCTAACTCATTGTCACTTAAATATTAGAAAATTTTACATAAAACGTCAGAGGTAGGCTGCCCTGGGGGTGGTGGGGTTGTGGGGTAGGAAGTCTCACAACCCCCGCGCAGCATTCCAGCTTGAGGGAGCTGGGGCGGGGCTGCCTCTGGGTGGGGCGCAACCCGCCATTTCACCATGTTTGCACAGCACGACCCCAGTGTGTTACCATGTGGCCCCTGGAGGCATTTCCACTTTTACTTCTTACTAGAGTTTTCTTAACTTCTCATTTGTACTTTGTTTTATTTTTTTCTGTAAGTTAACTTTTAATGATTATAAAAACAATAATATTCATTACAGAGAATTTTTAAACCAGGTAAAAATCAAAGGAATAAAAATCACTCATATACCACCCAGGAGCTACCACTATTAATATTTCCTTCCCGGCATTTCTTTTTTGGGTCTCTCTCTCTCTCTCTCTTTCTCTGTTGCTCACTCTCTCTCTCGCTCTCTCTCTTTTTCTAATTTCTGGTGTTGATAATTTATATACAACTTTATATCATGCTATTAAAAGAAAACTGAGCATGATGTTGATGTCAGTAGTTATATAATATTCTATGAGTATTGTATGAATGTAAAATAATTTGCTTAACCATTTTATAGATGAAAAAACTGAGGCATAGAGTGGTTAAATAACTTTCCCAAGGTCTTACAGCTAGTCAGCACCAACCCTAGGCAATCCAGGTCCATTTATCTGCTCCTCTGTTTTTATTTAATTGTTACGTTGTATGCACTACCTGGTATGCTTCACAGTCACGGGTTGTAGAAACATCATTTTTCTTAAATAGCTCAGAACCTTCTATCATAATGCTCCACTCAAGCAGCCCTATCTTGGTGAAACCTTTGAAGTTGTACCTACCACCTTCTCTTATGAAACCCAACAACTCTTTTCTTTTTAAGAATTTACCTAAGCTCTTTTCCTTCATGTGTAGACCTTTGAGATACCACGGGTTATTTAGTAACTACCAGGTGTGGAGCACCTCCTGCGTGCCAGAAGGTATTAAGGATTTTGCACACTTTTTCTCATTTGATCCATGAAATAACCTGATGAGGTCTGTTGCCTTATCCTTATTTTACTGGTAAGGAAACTGAGGCTCAGAATGGCCAAGGCAAGTCTTGGATCTGGCTCTGTGTATTTCAAAGTGCATTCTCTTTTCTCTACCATCCTGATTACCTGCAGTAAAAACCTTCACTGGTTTTGAAAGTTCTGCATTTTTCGGTGTAAAGCTTCTTAGTCCCTAAAGGTGATTTATCTCACAGTGCAGTGGCAATAGGGCATGGTCCTGGGTTTAATGAGGCCCAGCACTTGCTAGGAACCAGAGTGCCCATCTCTGCCTGACACCAGCTCTAGCATTGGTGGCTATGGGAGTAGCATACTTTGTCCTCATGGTCAAGTAGAGAGCCGCTGGGCTATTGTTAACTTCCCAGCTATGGGGACAGGTACTACTCAAAGCATAACAGCACCTGTCATTTCTGGTCTATTATATGGAAATTGGCCAGGGTGTAGCTACAGTAGAAGCCTTTGCTGTGTGCTTTGTGGAGTCAGTTCTCAACTCCTTTCTTAGTCTGTTTTGATGCTCAGAGAACTACCTAGTTATTCATAAGGGAAAGAATAGGATGAGGGCAGCAACAGTAGCATTTATTGAGCGCTTACTATCTACCAAACATTAGGCTAAGTTGTTCGTAACTATTATCTTAGTTAATGCTCACTATAGCCCTATAAGGTAAATGCTATTTCCCCCATTTTATAGATGAGCCAAGACTCAGAAAGGTTAAGTCACTTGCCCAAGGTCACCTAATAAGAAATGAGAGAATCCAAGTTTGTTTGACTCTAAAGCCAGTGTACCTCTTGGGGTGAGACCTACACACTTCTGATCTTCTAATGAGTAGCAGAAGGCATAGACAAGCACACCCACAATTACATGTCAAGTTTTACCTGCTACCTTTCATATTGCCATAAGAACCTTCCAGTGTAGCAGCCTGTGTGTTTGTGTGTGTGTGTTTATGAATGTGTATGTGCATTGGTGGGGCCATACTTACCTGCTTTATTTGCAAAAGTATATCTGCTCAGCACACCTGAATGGTTGTATGGATATACATGTGAGTGAATGTACATAGATTCCTGGAGGTGGGACAGAGGCAGCGACTGTGCACAAAGGGTGGGAGAGTTTTGAGGGAGGGAACACTTGGCTCACTCTATCTACCAGTAGTGGTTTGATTTCTACTGTATTTCCTGTATGGGGTGGAAAATGAAAGGTGCATGTACTTGTTACATTTGTATACATTTTGTTGCATGAATATCTTGGGTGAAGGAAGACCACGTCTAGAAAGAGAATATTCATCCTTGGACCAAGGGCAGCACATAGTCCCAGTTCCTCTAACCTCAGTGGTGTTTGGATCACAGAGGGCAAGGGAGGGAAAGAACCTGGTTAGGTAGGAGGAAGCAGGACAAGAGCTGGTGGACAGCCAGAGCAGTGGGCGGGGATGGAATGGCCTGGAAGAATGAATTTATCCCATAGAGCTCTACCTTGTGGGGATGGTAGTGTGCACCTCTAATTGCTCACCTCTGGCATCTCTGCTTTTAATATCCTAATATGTCCTAGGACCCATTGGCTCTGGGCTCTGACTTGAGGCACTTCAATGTGCTTTGGTAGTCCCTCTGAGCTGGTATTGATCCTCTGTTTTCTTCCAGGCTGAGGTAGCCCAGCTGCAAGAGCAGGTAGCCCTGAAGGATGCAGAAATTGAGCGCCTGCACAGCCAGCTCTCCCGAACTACAGCTCTCCACAGTGACCATGCAGAGAAAGGTAACTGGATTGACTATGACAGTTGCCCCTGAGTCCTATGCCTTTTCCTATAAGTGGGCATGTGTGTCTATGAATATGTGTATGCTTATGTGAGTAGGTGTGCTAATGTGCATGTAAGTGCTTGTATATGTGCAAACAAGTCCAAGTAATTGAATGTATGCGTGTATGTGCATGAATGGGCCTATAAAGCCCAGCTCTGTCATGGAATCATTGCCCTGAACCCCTTCCCTGTCCAGAAGACACAGCTCGGAAGGCTTTTCTCAGATGACTCTGATAATTAAAGCTAAGTGTAGCTACCTCTGGAGCTTTAGACCTTCATATGATTGAAATGCCTTGTTTTTGTGTCATCACTAAAGGTGGGGGTGGGTTTTAGCAATTGATTCAGTTATTTAATAGATACCTATCTGATACTCATGCAAGGCCCCAAGGCTACAGAGAAAAATCAGTCATTTCTTCTTTAGAACTCAAGTGATACCTCTCAGGAAAACCTTTTCTGGCCACCCTATCTCATGTAGATGCATGACCCCAGTCCTATTTTTCTCTAAGTCAGTGTTCTTTTTGTGTTCTTTATAGCATTTATTATAACTTATCAGTGTTGTATTTGAGGGAGTTCCCTCTATATATAGACTGTCATCCTCATTCTGGGGTAGGGACTAGGGACTGTGTCTGTGTTGTTTAAGATCATATCTGCAGAGTCTAGCACAGTGTTCAGCCCATGATGGGCTCCTAAGAAATATTTACTGAATAAGTAAAAATATGGTAAATGGACCCTGAGAAGTTCATGTCTTACTGATTAAAACTAGAGGATAAATCCTCTTTTTACCACATATTTAGCATTTGTGGCTATTTGCTTTGTATACAAAATGATCAGCATTTTCCAACTTTTTCTTTTACTTCAGGCTGTAGGGCAATGCTGGGGGAGATCATATAGCCCAGAGGATTGGTCCTATTACCTAATCTCACCTTGGCCTCAGCACTGCTTGGCTCATTCACTCAGATCCCTGGCTAGAGGGGAAGCCACACAGCCATGAAACACTGGCTTAGGCTAGAGAAAGAAATTAGCCACCAATATGCTAATCCCTTCCCAAACCTTTCTGTTCCCAAGCCATTGAGTATGTCACCTACCTGCCAGCCTAATGTGGAGGCTGGGTCTCTCTAAAATACCCTAGACTATCTGTGAGGCTAAACCTGGACAGATACCTCCCTGATCAATGACTTCTAGACCAGGCAGCCTTACCCACAGTCCAGGCATTCCAGACCCTACCCTAGTCCATTATCAGGTACCTCTTGGAGCGGGTCCTTTCATCATTTGCTGCTCAGTTTGGGTCCTGCCCAGAGCATCAAGGTGTGCCTGCCTTCTTATGGAGCTTACTGCCCTCCTCCACAGATGAGCTGCAGAGCTGATCTTCAGCTGCCAAAGAACCTATGTTAATGAGCAAGCACTCTGCACTTTCCTCTGAAAATGAATCCCTACAGCTATTACACAAAGTCCATAAATCTGTTCTTCCGAATTCTCGTTGGCTATAGCAAGCATCATGTAAGGAAATGGGGTGGCTATACTTTCGTTTAGATATCCCTGTTCTCTTTACAGTACCCAGTTTGGAGATGGGTGTAGGTCCTTGTTTGGAAAATTTAACTATGTCCCATTGCTAGACCTCCAAATATTTGGCAGAATGACCTCTAGCTCCTTTAGGCATTGGCCTTTGACCTGGCTCTCTAGACCAGCTTGGGAAGAAGCCAAGAGAGTCCCTGTTGGGTCCAAAGTGAAAGAAGACCATGAATTGTTTACCACAGACTAAAATAGATCCCTCAGTCCATCAGGAAACACTGTGGGTTTATGATGAAATAAGATTGTTTTCCTTAACAGTAGAGTTTGTTTTAATATATTTATTGATACATCAAAATATTTGTTAGTCCGTTCTGACTATTCCATTTTAAATTAAGCCAAGTACTCTTTTATATAATCATTCTTTCTAGTCTCTATTCAACTGTAGACTTTTTCCCCCTCATTTAAAATTCTCTGCTGCAATTTATGGGACTGTATGCTTTTCTCTAAAACTAGTTGCAGCCCAGGTACATGCCTACTCAAGTTATAACAGATAAATGTCTGTATTCTTGTGAGATGTTGGTTGTGAAAGATTTTTGGGTTCCTCTGTGTCACCTTTGAGTAAATGGCCTCCTGTTTTTTTTCCTCACAAATGTCTATAAAAGAGAAGACAAAATGATAGGTTCATTTATTTATTTGCTTAACAAATACTTAATGAGTCAGACTCTATGCCAGACGCCATTATGGGCTCTTTAAAGAGGAAAATAGAGAAGCCCATGTGTAATGTATTTACAGGGAACATCCTCAAGTTTGGACTTGAGGAGCATCTTAGCATGTAGGGATAGCTGCCTACATTTATATAAATAATTCTTTCTACACCTAAATTCTTTTAGACCAAGAAATTCAACGTCTGAAAATGGGGATGGAAACTTTGCTTGTTGCCAATGAAAATAAGGTAATCCAGTCATTGGGTGGCCCTGTCTTTTCCTTCCTGACATCCCTGCCTCTGTTTGGTCCCTGCTGGCCTCTGATATTTTGGGCATGGCCATGCCCATCAGGCCGTTGACTCAGGGATGTGTTAGGAGAATGGCTTCTTCCTCCTGGAGAGTAGATGTCAGCCACCTGTTTTTGGCTTTGATGTCTGGGAACTCTGCCTAAAAGGAATCTCCCAAAGGCAGATTAAACCCATGCCTGTTCATTGCTAGTATTAGGGGGAGATATACCACTACGGTTACTGCCAATGACACAGCAAAACTTGAGAATAGTCCCCCAGCCGCCAACATGCATGATTCAGTTACAGACCCATCACAGAGACAGTAGGCAGCGTGCAGTGTTGTTTACGCTGCCGCCTTACATTCTTCACATCTAATTTCTGCGGAATCATAGGATAACCCCCTCTATACATATAGAGTACCCACTTGGCACAAACATCAGCTTGGTGGATCGCAGCCCTGAACTTTAAAGACGAGGAAACACTCAAACTGCTTGAGTAGTTTTGTCCTCAGTCACAGCAGATAGCAGAGCTAGAGTTCACACCCAAGTTTGTCTTATTCCAGAACGTGTGTGGCCTCCCACGTCCCTCCACTTTTTGCTGAAAGAAATGATTTCCTGAGAATGTCCCCTGTTGTCTAAGGAAACTCAGACTCCTAAGGAACACCCAGGGATGTTGGAATAAATAGACAGCTTTATTTTACTTTTTTTTTTTTCTTAACATGTAGCTCTAGATTGAATCAGCAGACAGATTTTAACGTCTACCTCAGGAGGACGGGGAGGCAGTGAGTTTCCTGCATCTGGGAAGTGTTTAAGCCCCTCAAAGGCTTTCCAGGCAGGGGTTGTTTTATGGCTAGAGATTGGATGCAGCCTTTAGGGAGAGGCACGAGTGCTGTAGCCGCCTAGGAGGCAGATCACTGAGAACCCCAGTGTTTCCCTTTGGGATGTTCCATAGTTTCCACATGGCATCTCTTCTCAGGGGGCCCAGAACATAGCCTGGACCCCCAAATAAACTGCTAACACTGGTGGTGTTTACATATAAGTCCGCTCTCGCACTGTGACAGGACCGGCGAATAGAAGAGCTCACTGGGCTGTTAAACCAGTACCGAAGGGTGAAGGAGATTGTGATGGCAACTCAGGGTAAGAGCAAGGGGGATCCCACCTTTCTCCCGTAAAGGTATTCCAGCTACTGTGATAAATCCAGGGGCACCCCTGTGAGAACATGCATCTTCATCTGGAGAAGACTCTGCTAGAGAACAGAGCTGGTTAGACTGTCCTGAATTGCGGGAAATTGGCAGCAATGAAGATTTCCAGAAATTTTGTCAAATGACACTCAGTTTGGAACTCTCAGGGGCGATCTAGATCACCAAGAAATTTGATCCCTGGGGAACCCCCAACCTTGGAAGTTCTGTGCATCTTCCCCGGCACTAATCAGTTGAGTGCGCTCCTTGCCTACCTCCTGCAGAATCTGAGAGCTCCTGAGCAGACTCCCAGGGAAATGAGGAGGCTTCTGTGAGTTTCTGGGTGCCTGGATTCCCACAGGCTATCACAGGGCAGGGAGAGTTGTTTGCATTTCATTTTTGCTGCCTAGCCTGAATGCAACATACAGGAAGCATTTATGTTTTTATGGATCCAGTGGGGCTGCCTGCCTTGTTGTTTACGCCATTGAGCTGGGTTCCCTCCCATCACAGCTCCCAAGGAAGCGGTCATCTCACAGGACAGGGCTGCTTAGAGGGTGCTCAGGAACCTATGATTCTGGCTGAGCTGCTGCATAGTCTTGGGAAGAAGCTGAGCCCCAAACTGGGTTGTGACCCGCTGATCGCTGCCTAGGGCCACTGCCAACCCCTGCACATGTCACAGCCCCGTTTTCTCTAATCCGTTGGGATTTTGGGTCAAATCACTCTCCAACTGTCTCACTCTCTGTTCCACATATGAGCTTTGGCCTTTGACCTTCAGATGACCCTCATGACAGCCCTTGTTCAGATGCTCTGAAGAATGTTTCTAATCACTCTCTTAATGTCCCTTTATGTATGTCTTAGTCTTTCTTCAGTGTTAGAATTTTGTGATAGAGTTAAGGTTTCTGAACAAATCACACAGTAATGATCATCTCTTCTGTATTCCTGCTTCCAGGGCCTTCAGAAAGAAGTCTCTCCATCAATGAGGAAGAACTGGAGGAAAGTTTCAGAAAGTGGAGCACTACAAGTAAAGGCCTGGAAGAATCATTTAAACCAGAGGTGCTGTGTTTCCATCCATGATGTGGGGTTTCAGCAGGCCGTAGACCTTACCCTGAGTGCAGGGGAGGATCTAGTCAGGCACCTGTCAGGTATAGATCTTGACAGGTGAGAATTTAAGTCAATGCAGTGGCCCTGGAGGCCTTGGGAGAGCACTGAGGGTAGCAAGGGATCCAGGCACAGGCCTGGGTTCCTCTTGGGAGGGAGAGCATAGTGGATACTGGACTTTCAACTGCAGGAATTTTCTTTTTCTTTTGTTTTATCTTTTTCCTTCCTGCACTATAAGTGAAGACTATAGGTGTCGTTTGCTTTATTTACCACTTTTTCTCCAGCGACTGGAATAATGCCTGGTACCCAGGAGAATTTAACAAATATTTGTTAAATGAATGGGTGCATCTTACTTATTTAGAGGGATAACTGCAAGTTTTGAAGTGACACATTTCTGTGTCACAGACATCCCTTCTGGTCTTTATAACCAACACACAGATTTTCTTTCTCTTTTGCTTGTTTAAAATCTGGTCCTGTTGTGTCAGTCTCTCTGAACTTAGACTACAAACAAATAAGCAAATAATTGTAGATACAGTTCTTAGCTAGAGAAGAGACTTCAGCCTAGGATCTAAAAGGTGTGGGAAACTCCAGAATAGTTAAACTGAGAAGGATCTTAGCGATCCAGCTCAACTCTTTTAATTAAAGGTGGAGCAAAAGTATCACTCAGTGACGCAGTTACCTAGTCAGAGCAAGCATTCCAGATTGCAGGCAGTAATAAAAAGCAGTAACTGGTACACACTCAGTACCTCCTGAGCATTGTACATGGCTCGCTTCATTTATTCCTCATGACACACCCCATTGGATCCTTATTTTATTTTGGTGAAGCTGAGGCTCAGAGAGCCTATGTAATTTGTTCTAGGTCATGCAGCAAGTAGATGACAGAACCTCAACTTGAACCAAAAGCCCAGGCTTTTAACAACTGTAATATAATGCCAGGCTTCTTCCTATAGTAGGCCAAAAAGATGCTCGGTTCTAGAGAAAAGCGGTGGTGTTTGTAGTCAATGCAATACTGAAGATATGTGTCCCTGTACACCACCATTAGCTCATGTTCATGCCACCTATGATGTGCTCTTTTCCTGCTTTCTTGGCAAGCCCATTCTCATTTCTCAAGATTTAGCTCAAGTGTTCATGCCTCTGAAGCCTTCCTAACCTTCCCCCCAGCGAGAGGGAGTTCATCCCTCCCCTATATCCCTATGTTATGTTATAAATATGTTGATTTTTTACCCTAATTAACTTCTTTGCCTCCCTGATGTGGGGAGTGCTCACCCCACACGAAGCATAGGGCCTGACAGGTAGTAGATAGATGCTGCTCATGTTTGTTGTGAGGGTGAGAGCTTTGGCCAAGGAAGGAGAGGCAAGTTGGCCCAGGTTATTCAATTACACCTACCTCCTTGGCATGTTGAAGCAGCAAGACACCAGAATTGATGTAGCCAGCCATGGCTGTTCCCTAGAGTGGAAATGTACCTCCCCAAGAGGAATCATCCAAAGAATGGGAAAGGATGCTGGGTGGTCTCCAAACAGTGACTATTCTCTATGCTGACTCTTCTGTTTCTGGTACAGATGCTTCCAAGATGTAGCTCTCCTGTAGTGGGGCCACCTCCACTACCACAGAAATCACTGGAAACCAGGTAGGAGGCCTGAGCATTTCTCCGGAGCTGCTGTGCTCCCAGGCCCCTCTCGGGGGTCCTGACATGTACCTTGAGCATGACCACCATGTACTGGGCGCACCTGCCCTTCCATCATCAGGGAAGTAATCCAGGCCCCAGCAGTGGCCACAATGGGGCCAAATCCATGGGCTCGTCATGATCCATATATACCACCCCTGACCACAAAGGGGCTTCCCTTCCCACAGGCTGAGGGTCTGGGTCATTGTCACTGAGAAAAGGCCTGGCCAGGGGTTGGATCCTCAGGAGAGGTAGCTGCACCTTACCTGTCACCTCCAGTAGCTCCTCGCTGCTGAGAGCATCCCGCAGTGTTTGCTTGTCATTTCCACTAGCCCCTTTGGAATGTTCTTCCTGCTTTCGGTGTGAATCTAGCCCTGTGACAAGCCACACTCTCTAGGGAGGGCCATTTCTCCTGCAGCGAAATTGCTCCGTTGCTTTGGAGAAGCTTCACATAGAAATGAGTCTGTGGGGTCACTTGGATGCCACCTGTTCCAGTTCCCTCTAAAACGAACCTATGCCTAGTCCCCTATGTCGGCTCTTTAGAACACATGTGGAGCTTCACCCCCAAGAGCAGGCTGCCTTTCTGCCAAGGTAACTGGAGAAGACAGCCACTAGCATGATGGAAGCTTCCCCAGGACGGTGCTTAGTCGCCAGAGCTCCAGAGCTCGCGCTCTCAGAACCCCACTTTCCAGAGTGCGGTTGTTCCCTGGGCCTTCAGTTTCAGGGAAAAGTTGGGGTGGCAAAGAGGGCACTGGGTCAGTCCTTAGTTTTGCAGAGTAAGAAACTTGGTGTATGCGTTCACTCAGGAGGAAGTCAGTGCTGCGTAACTCACGCTGGCCAGATTTGTGAGAGACTAACGTGCAAACAGATGCTGGCCTACTCCTATAAACCAAAGAATGTGACTGGCAAGGAGACTTGTCACCAGGTAACCCTGGTGACCACTGGTGGTATTGCCTCTTCTCTGTCTAATTAGTGCCCTTCTGCAAAATAGAAAGCAAATTCCTCTGAGCAGCCTGGTCAGTGCATACAAAGTAGAGGGTTGGAATATCCGAGCAGATGTTGCTTTGGAGCTTGGGCTGGCTATGTGCTCATTTACACTCTAAAGTATCCCCTCCTTCCTGTATTACTCTTAGATTCACAGACAAGGCAGTATTGGCACCTTTCCTCTCTTTTGACTCTGTAGATACTGGCCTCCTACAACCACAAAACAGCTCAGATCGATGCAACAGAATTGAGTATATCCTAGCCTTCTGAGGAGTGCCAAGGACTTTTGGTGTGGATTTAAGTGATGCTCTCATGCTCTCATCAACACATTGTCAGACCAGGCTATAACCTGAGTTGGGCCAGTTTTATATGTAATGATTATGATGAGAGAGTGGTTTTTACCTGACCTGGATCCTAAGCTCAAGACAGACTACTGATTAAATATCTGGAGTGTCTCCTGCATGAATGATACCGTGTGCCTCCTTCTCCAATAACTCTTTCATTCGTGTTTTTCCAGGGCTCAGAAAAAACTCTCCTGTAGTTTAGAAGACTTAAGAAGTGAATCTGTGAATAAGGTCAGCCTATCAGTCTCTCCATAAGATTACTGAGTTACTTCTTTGTGCCTGGCATAGTGCTGGGACACACAGACACGGTCCTGGTCTCCATCTTGTAGAAGCTTTTATAAAGTTGATAGGGAGGCAAGAATTACATGAATATTTTGAGAAAACCAGTCAGGTGTGACCCAAGGCATCCCAGAGCCTAAGCAAGTCAGGAAATACTACCTGAAGGTGATGAGAGATGTTGAGTTGGGCATAGGCAGGGTTAGGGAAATGGTGAAAAGCAGGAGAAGGTAAAGCCAAAGTCGTGAGGCAGATCAAACCAGAGAAGATCTTGAATACTGGCCCTGTATCCCCAGAGTACTGGGGAGCATTGCAGAGATTTTGAATGAGGAAGTCATGTTGATAAAGAAGATGATCCTAGATGTGAGTTATGGGATAACTGAGGAAATTGGAGAGAAGGCTATTTTAAGAGTCTGGAAAGACAGGATGAGGGCTTTGTGGCTCCTTATATGTGGATAGTCCTTGACCCTGTGGGTGACCCCTGGCCTGGAGTGGGTATTACAGGCTCTTGAACGAGGTCCTTGGACACCAAGGGATCCTGCCCCACCAGGGCATCTTCACTGAGCCCCACTGTACAGGATCCCTGGTGATACAACAGCAAACTGTAAAGGCCAGGGCCACCAGGAGCCAGGGCCCATTTGGTGGCTTTTTTCCCCTAGTCATATGGCTCCTGCTCCCCCTGATCTGATTGCTGGCAACTGCCCAGGTCATCTGTCCATGGGGCTGGATAGTGAGCTGTGTCTGTTGCCATGGATGGTGATTACCTGACATAAAGATGGGAGGGATGGGGTGAGTCTTAGTAGATTTAACCTGGAAGGTGGTCCTGAGTTGTTGTTTATGACTAACACGGGTCTCTTTTTCTCTACATAATTGAAATCCTCATTGCCATTCCCTAGTCTGTTGAGGAGAACCAACTCTCCCCGGTGGGAGAACCCAAGGTACGGTACCTGCATGTCCCTCATACATATTTGTGGTTGCATTGTTTGTTAGAGTGTTTTCAGGTAGCAAGTTACAGCTTTTATAAACTTAAAATTTGTTAACTTCAAGGGGCAAAAGGGTGAGAGACCAGACAAAACTCCTCCCCTATTTCCTTTGTGTGTGCACCTCCATTATCTGTGGGATAGGAATTTTTATTATTTCCTCCGTTTTATGGGCTCAGAGAAATTCGTCTTTAACCAGGCATCGTAGATCTGATTGCTGGAAAGGGAGATGTTGGGACCTCAGCACACAGTTGGAGCACTGTGACAGCTCTCATCTTTTCTGTGCTGATACGACATGGTTAAAAAACACAGGTATACATTTAGCTACCAGTGCAAGAATCTTTCTTCAGCATCCCCTAAATGTTGGTGTCTGAACCTTACTTTCTGAAATTGAGAGCTCATTATACTGTAAAACACACCGTGTATTCTTTTCCCTCAGTCTATTAGATACACCTGCTGGGCTTCCCTTCCGTGTGTGTCACTGATCCCAGATCTCCCTCTGGAGCTTAAGGAATCAGTCATTCTCCCCTGCTCCTGACAGCTCTAGAATTTAAGTCCCTCAGGCTGCCTCTGAGTTAAACAACCTCTTCTCATGTATACAGATCGTAGACATTTCACATTCCTATTCAATCTCCTTGGATCAGCACTAGTTTCTCGGCGTATCCTCTAACTTTGCCCTGGACCCCACTTGAGCATAATATCCCTGATGGGATCTGACCTGTGTCTTCTTTGATCTAGGGATTGCTTTTTGTAGTTATTGCTGTCACTCCAGGCCCCAGGCATGTGATCTTTTCTGTGCCTCCGTTTATGTGCTAGGCCTGAAGCAGGAATTGTTATGCTCTATTTAGAAACAATAAAACAGAGGTTCTGAGAGGCTAAAGAGAAAAGACTTTGCCTGAGTCTGTCTGATTCAGTACTCCTGCTCTTTCTTCTCAGATATGTTGCCTCTCTGGGCTAGGCAATTAGTTATAGGCTGCTCCCTGGCTGGGATTTCCTTTCCCCCATAACCAGGCTTATTCATCTTGGAGACCAGAGAAGCAGAACTGATTCAAGCATTTCTGTTTCCTCTGTGTCCCATCCTGACCTTGTGCAACTTTCTCCAGCAGTGAGTCCTTCCTTCCCAGCTTTTCTTCTTGGTTGAACAGAGCTGAGAGTTCTTTCCATTGCTGTCAGTTCCTCTAGTTATCTGGGCCACCTTCGAAGCCCATCCTTGTGTTAGGTCCATGCTGTCTTTACATTTCAGCTCCTCAGCAAGCCCCTAGGGCAGCCCATGTCAGTGGTCTTGGTTGTCTCTGCACTGTCTTAGGAGAGCATATGTGATGACACAACCTGAAGGCTGTTTTTGAGAGCCCTTCCCCATTCCCATATTTTCTGTATAATATGGAACTTGGAGTCATGCCCTTCAATTGTCTGAACTTTTTGAATGCTGCCTTCCCCACAGTCAGTGGATCATGGGTTTGCCTGTGCCTCAGAGTATTTGAGATGCCTGATAAAAATACAGGCTCCCAGAAGGGCCGATTCAGGGAACCAAACAGAACCCGGGAATTTTTTTGTTTTGTTTTTACAAGTGCCCCCAGGTGATTACGATGTAGCCAATACATGGGCTAGCAGCATCTGGAAACTATTGGACTTGAACATGTGTCTGATCAGGTCCAGTTCCCACCTATGGATCATCATGTCCATAAAAAGTCAGTGGTCTCCATCTCTCGATAATCATCGCATGGTGACTATTTCTACTTCACCAGCCAGTACTATTAGATTCCCTGAGAATGTAGCCTATTTTTCTCATATCTCTCCTTTCTCAGCTTATTTATAGGGCATTAGTATTCAAGTTCAATAAATTAATTGAATTTCAAACAACTTCTAGGACATGCACATACAAGCCAACGGAATCCTGAAATTTATTGAGCACTTGGCTTTTAATTAATTGAAACTTTGAAAGATATCTCAGTTACTGAAGTTACCCATTACTTTTTTGACTTGTCTGTTTTGAAATCAGTTTTGTCTTTCATGTCACTTTTCTTCTGCACCCACCCAAAATGATCCACGGTTGATTTCCTTGATAATGTTGCTTCATTTTTGTTTGTTTGTTTGTTTGTTTAATTCTCACTCAAATACATTCCACTGTGTTTTCTTCAGGTGTGTGGATGTAGGGTTTATTATATCATTTTTAGCCACGTAAGTCCAATTCTCCTTCCCCTTTTAATCAACTTGTTTCTTTGGAACCCTATGGCCAGAGCCCATTGCAAGGGGGCTGAACCTCATGCAGACTAGGACCCTCATTTTCTGTTGTCATCTCCCCCAAGTCTGTGCATATCTTCTCACTTTGCCTTAATCTGATATTTTTTAAAATAACTATTATCATAATATAAAATAATATATATTAGCTGCATATAACATAATTATATAATAAAGCAACAGCTTTTATTATTATTCTGGCTAATATATTTAAAGAGCTCAAAGGGTAATTCACAGCTATTTATTCATTGAGCCTCTGAGCACTAGACCAAATGCAAACGTACCCTTCCTTTGTAAGACACCTCCTTTTCCTGCTTCGAACCAGTTGCCATCAGCCCTGGATTTGGGCTTGACTCTATCCCTGTCTCATTGTGTGGCCTTGGGCAAGTTTCTTCCTTTTTCAGAACTTTGCTCCCTTTCCTGCCCTTGACTAAATGAACTTTGAGGGGTCTTTGAGTTGGCCTAAGAGAAAAATGACTCTTGGAAAGCAGAGAATTGTTCCTGCATCCAGAGATTTCCTAAATGGGTTTGAGTCTGAAACTCATGACTAATTCAACATCTCTCTCTCCCCTTCCAACAGGACAGCCCTTTCCTGGCGGACCACAAATACCCGACATTACCTGGGAAGCTTTCAGGAGCCATGCCCAATGGAGAGGCTGCCAAATCTACTCCTGTCGCTTCCCAACCTGACCCTGCAGAGAGCAGCCTGCTGAGGCTGAGTGAGTGTCCACACCCCTGGGCTGGTGGCCCCTGGAGCAGCGGTCTTGGCACTTTCAATTATTGCACAAGATCCGTGCACCCACCACTGCAGCCCACAATTGGAGAATGGTAGGGCTGGGTAGATGGGCCAAGTTGTAGCCCCAGATGGTCCCACTTCCAGAAATGATAGCTCCCTGTCTGGGTGTACTATTTCCTTCAGTAAACATTTCAGAGCCCCAGAAAACCAGGGTGGGTACCACCCTTTCTTTCTAGGTGCAATTACTCCACCCCATCTCCCCTCTCCTTCTACTCCTCCTGTCTTGCACTCCTTCCTGTGTCTTTCCCATCATTGCTCTTTTCCCTCCCTTTTAGACACCCCACCCTACCCTTCCTGTCCCTCACTCCTCCTCTGTCATCCTGACCTTCTCTATTTTATCTCTGCCTTCCTCTCTGTAGCCTCTCTATTACCACCAGCAGGATGGTATTATGCACTCTCCCAAGGGAGAGCATTTCCTTAGAGAAATGGAGACAGTGGCCAGTGGGCAAGGATGTCAGTCCATAGGTGTCATTTTGGTGCGTAGGACCTGAAACCGTGGAGGTCTTTGCTACTTTCATACATAATAGGCCCTCTTTCCCCAATAGCAGCATCACATCAATGGGGCCCAGGAGGGAATGTTGTAGTGCTGGCAGAGTTCTCCCTCCTGCTGAATCCTCAGCCCTGGCTGTTTGCTGTGCCAGCCTCTGTGTTGGCTTCTGCCCTGGGCCAGCTCTGCCTTTGACTATAGGAATTCCAGATAAGCCCTTGAATGAGTGTGTCCTGATGACACCCAGACTGTGTACTTGCAGAGCTTTTGGGCACTGGTTGTCCGACTTAAGTGAGCCCTAGCACCCATGCAAGCTGTGTGGGGCCTGGTACATTCGGCTCCTGCCACTTTCCCTGCATGTAGACACCCCACCTGCCAGGAAGTGGCTCCGGGAACATTTGGTCTCCTCACATGAGGCCTTCTCTCCTTGCACCGACCCTGTGGGCAAAGCCCAGTCACTGTTCACCCCTTATTTCCTTGTGGGATTGTTTTCCTTTCTGTTTGAGTTTTTCTCTCTTGCTCGATGACTCTCTTTTTTATTTCTTTGCTTCCCTATAACTCTGGTGGGCTGGACTTGGGCCTCTCTTGCTTCTTCATGTGGCTTCTCCGCTTCTTGGTTGGCTGGAGATCGTGGCCGGAGTGTCAGTGCCCCCATATTAGGTACTGTACCCTTCCAGGTGAGGTGGAGAGTGAGATGCCCCGTTTCCCTACCCTAACACCCACTCCCAGACACTCAGCGAGGTCCCCCTCCTGCCTGTATTCTTGAACTCCCTTGGGAAAAAAGAGAGCAAGCTCCTTGTTGGAGTCACCTGCAAGTACTTGGACCCCAAACTCTTAGAATTTGAAGACGTTAGCTCACCCAAATTTGGAACCTTAGGTTCAGTCACTCCTCAGAGAGAAAACCTGGCACGTGCTTGAGCCCCTCCTGAGACGTTGGTGGCAGAGCTGGGCAGTCTCGTCCCACTCCCACTGACCACTGACCACTGGCCCCGGCTTGGGGGAGGTTACCCCAAGGTCACATCCCTTCCTCTCCTTCACAAGTTACGTTCTTTCACTCTCAGGAGACACAGAAGGTGATTGGGACAATACGACTGTGGCCAATGACTTCTCGTTCACATCTCCTGGTACTGAGTCGGGTTCCCAGTCTCCCCTGACACCAGACGGTAAACGGAGTCCCAAAGGCATCAGGAAGTTCTGGGGAAAGTAAGTTGGGAGTGATGGTTGTAATTACGTTACTTGGAATTAATGTTCTTTTTGGCTGGGCAAAGAGTCTGCATAAACCCCCGCTGAACTGGATGTTGGAGTAGAGCAGTGAGAGCAGAGCGATCATATTTACAAAGAAGACTGAGTGATTCGGGGCCCAGAGAAGAGCTCTGAGTGGCAACCATTAATGCAGCCCATTGCCTTGCATGTCGCTCATCCATCCATTCTCACTCCCTGTGCATGTTCTCTACACCTCAGCCACGTGTGCTTTGGGAGAGACATGGGTGACCCCCTTTTTAGGGGTCAGTCTGTATTTTAAGAAATCTTTGACAAAGAAAGCTAACTCAGTCTGTGAAATAAGGCAGAAACTGGGGCCTCCTACCAGGCACGGAACTTCATGTTTACCCCCATGGGGGGTGGCACACATCCCAGAGTCAGGATTAGAACTGAGGCTTGGGTCTGGCCAAAGAGCTCTCACAGTCTGATCCTTGACCCCTGGGAAGGCTCTGGGAAGCAGTGCCATGGAGTCCTGGGTCTGGTTTGCATCACCCTGAGCAGGAGAGCGTACGTAGACTTCATGTTTCCAGACCGTCCCCTGACAATCTCCAGGGATGCCTCTCCACACAGGATCCGAAGAACTCAGTCAGGAAATTTCAACACTGACGCACCAGGGATGGCGGAGTTTCGGCGAGGTGGACTCCGGGCGACTGCAGGGCCCAGGCTCTCTAGGACCAGAGACTCCAAGGGTCCCAAAAGGTAAGCCTCCCTCCACTCTACAAAGAACTGTAAAGTCCTGGCCCAGTGGAGTAGGGATGGGGGCTACACGTACCAGAGCATCTAAGGGGGAAGCCGGGGGCCCCTCGTGCGGAGCTTTCCCACGTAGCACAAGTGGCCGGCACTCCTGCTTGTAGGTGCACGGGGGGAAGGTGAGACGCCTTCTGGCTCTTTAAGGAACCCCCTTACTTTAAGTAAACCTCTACCAGGCATTCAAGAAACAAAGTTTGTTTTTTTTTAAACAAGCATGTTACGGGTACTTTTCTGGAAGGAATCTTTTAAAATATATATTCTAATATTCCATAAATCCCTATTTGTGTTTAAAAATGAATATAAAGTCAACTTTGTCACCTTCTTGCCTCCCCCTCACCCGAAGACTCTATTGGGACTTCAAGTCAATTTTTACATGAAACATTGATGCCTCTAAGAATTAATGGCTCTGTGGTACCCGGTCATCCTGTCTAGCTCTTCATTTATTCATGTCTTTTCTATGTTGTTGAGTGTTACACTTACCACCTCCCCCACACCCACACACCATTACACAGGGGCCCACACACTCCTGTAAAGGCCACTCCTAGGCAAGTTATCATTTTGCTTGCCGTGAGTGGGATTTGTAAATTATTTTAACAAAAGAAAAACGTTAGTATGTATGCATTGATAGTATATAGAAAACTGTTGATTTGATTATGTCCTAAATATTGTGTGTGTGTGTGTGTGTGTGTGTGTGTATTTTACAACTAGCTGCCCTACTAAGTTCCCTTGGGTTTCCTACGTGGGCAGTCATATTATCCAAAAGGAATTGCTTTTCTTTATTTCTGCCTTTCTAATAGCTATACCTCTGATTTTTACTTTATCTCTTCTTATACTGGTTGTAACTCTCAGGTCAGTGTTATTAGTACTGATAAAAAGTATTATCTTTTTATTGGCTTTAATCTGAATGTCCCTACTGTATCATTAATAAATAAGGAATTAGCTGTTATTAATTGGAGGGGTTTATTTTACTTTTTTTAAGAGACGAAACCAAGAAGCAGTTTATTAAAAGGAAAATCAGGTGAAACAAAGAGATAGTTTATTAAATGGGAAAGTACAGTCCAAGGAGGTGGGAGAGGGTTCGAACAGGCAAGGGGCTGAAGAGCCAGAGGGTTTTAATATTAGAGAACTGATCCCCCCTTTTCTACTTTTCTAAGTGTTTTCCTAAAAACAGTGTTGAACTCTGTTGAACACATGATTCAGTTGGGGATCTTCATCCCTATGGGGCCTCTGTGGCACATGTGCATGTGTGCACGGACGATGGCACTCGTAAACACAGCCTCGCAAGGGTCATGTAGCTGCCTCATGCGCTCAGCAGCTGCAGATTTGAAATTCAGGCCAGGTGTTACCACAGGAAACTCAAGAATCTACCTCAGATGAGTACATTGTGGTAGAATTTTGTTCAACTAGATCCCATGATGAAAGGTTGTTTGTTAAAACACAGTTCCCCTTTTGGTAAGGCTCTGTTATGTTCAGATGGCGCCTCAGGCCCCCCTACTAACAGGGACATGCTGCTTTCTTGCTTCCCAGTGACGCCAGTGCCCCCTTTGCCCAGTGGAGCACAGAGCGTGTGTGTGCATGGCTGGAGGACTTCGGCCTGGCTCAGTACGTGATCTTTGCCAGGCAGTGGGTGACCTCTGGCCATACTTTGCTGACAGCTACCCCTCAGGACATGGAAAAGGTAAGGGATGAGCCCTGGGTGAGGAGATTCCTATTTCTCCCCAAACCAATGCCTGGAGAAGTGAGCCCACCCCTTCTAGCCCCCACCCTTCCACAAGCACAGGAGAGTGGACAGGAGGTGGAGACTCCCTCTGTGGCTACAAGTTGATCCCTTGGCTCTGTGCTGGAGTTCTATGCCACACTCCACCCAGGTGGGATGTCTCCACCCAGGCACAGCGTCTTCCAAGGGCCAAACTGCTCGCCAAATTTCACATCTGTCTTCATCTTTCAATTTCAGGAGCTAGGAATTAAGCACCCGCTTCACAGGAAGAAACTGGTTTTAGCAGTGAAAGCCATCAACACCAAGCAGGAAGAGAAGTCTGCACTGCTAGACCACATTTGGGTGACACGTAAGGACAGGCACATATGCATTATGTTTCTGGCTGCCCCTCAGAGTGGCCATGTGAACGGGTGCCTCGGAGACAGCTGTCCCCTTGGGAAAGGCAGATGGATTACGGAACCTTATGGGGAGTGTAACTGGGACTCCAGAATGATCGCTTATTGCCCCTCTCTTTGTTTTGTTTTGACATTCACACTTCCCGTGCTCGTGAGTCCTCACGCACCTCTTTCTGTAGGTTGGCTTGACGATATTGGCTTACCCCAATACAAAGACCAATTTCATGAATCCAGAGTTGACGGACGCATGCTGCAATACCTAACTGTGGTGAGTTTACCTTTCACTATCTCAGTTGTCCCGATGGTGGCTATCTTAAACTTGGTTCCATCACCTCCTTCATACTCTTATGGTCTTAAAATTATGTCATTTAACACCTAAAAGGTTCCAAATAGCAGAGTATGAACCATTCATTATAAGAAAAGCTGTTGGTGTGTCCAGATACACTGCTGGGATGTGGTTGCTTTGTCTGTGTTTGGTCTGGGAAGGAACATCAGGGGTCTTTTGTCACTTTGGAACCTCTGGTTCATCAACTGAAACTTTGCTCTTTCAGAATGACCTACTCTTCTTAAAAGTCACCAGCCAACTACATCATCTCAGTATCAAATGTGCCATTCATGTGCTGCATGTCAACAAGTTTAACCCCCACTGCCTGCATCGGCGGCCAGCTGATGAGGTGAGGGCGGGATAATGCCTATCAATGTAGCCCTGAGCCAGGACACCTATCAAATTGAGTGTGAGAAAACGAGAAACACATCATCATGAAATGGCTGGACTTCAGACCACAGTGCTTGGGATTCTTTGATACTGCTTTGTGGTACCCCAAATACCCTGTGACCTATATTTTGTGTCCCACAGCAGTGACTAGACCTCCAAATTCCCACCTTTCCTTGGGGAGACGGGTGCTATGGACCAGACAGTGGTAGCAGCAAGTCTTTCGAAGCCATCATAATGATTAAAGTCAATAAGGAAAGGGTGCAAAGAGAGGGAGGGAAAAGACAAAACAGAAAGATGGGTATCAAAGGAGGCAGAGGGGAGGAGACAAGGGGCCCATGAGAAAGCAGATATTTTGGAATAGATCTCCCTATGGGTAGATACGAATTTAACCTCCAGTCCCAGGTGCACAGGGGATCCATGAGCAGGTTTTGCTAGAGAAGAGATAGTGCAGGTAAACACAGCAACCCAAATACTGGAGAAGTCCCTGATAATATTCCACGAACCTCAGAGTTCTTGGTGGATCCTGAAGCTACAGGGTTGTCAGTCACGCGCTGTCTTCTACGTTTCTAGGAATTAAGTCTGACTCCACTGTAAGGTTAACTCAGCTACCTCTACCTTCCATCACCTATTTTCTCCCTATTCAACGGCTATGTTTGGAATGCTTTCTGCAGGCACAGTGCTGGGCATGTTGAAGACCCAGATGCCACTTGAGGGCACTTAGGCACAAGTATCTTAATGTGTGCTCTCCTAAAATATTTGGCCACACCTGGGAGATTTTTTTCTCTATGAAACACTCAGCTCATGATGAATAGTCCTCTTTAAAGTTCTGTCGCATTACTGAATGAATGACTATATGCCTTTGGGGACTGTTAGTCCCAAAGTTAACCAGAGAATTAGGGAGTAATAGGATTCTGGAATCAGATTTCCCAATATAGAAGATCCTACAAGATTCCATAAGAGGTCTATTTCTTGGAGACTGGGAAGGCTCTCAGGCTGCTGGTCTGGCTGCCTGCTCACTTAAGTGGGGAGAGGGCTGTCTTTTGGTGAGGCATGCAGGGCAGGCCCCAGGGGCTGGCTGCACCGAGGACCACGGCAGGGCCTCTGCGGGAGGGCCAAACTCCTTCACTCTTCTTTTCCCCTCCACAGAGTAACCTTTCTCCTTCAGAAGTTGTGCAGTGGTCCAACCACAGGGTAATGGAGTGGTTACGATCTGTGGACCTAGCGGAATACGCCCCCAACCTTCGTGGGAGCGGCGTCCATGGAGGTCTCATTGTGAGTAGCTCACCTGCCTTGGTGCACGCTGGGCTGTTCAGAAACTGATTTCTTAAGGGCTAAACCTCAGTCCTAGTAAAAATATTTCATCTGAAATCCTTGTATAAGTTGAAGTCTCAACATATTTTGGTAATTTGTGGTTGAGAATTAATATACATCATAGAAACAAGATGGCTTCTGGAAGACTTATCTAGTCACAGACCCAGAAGAGATTCCAGGACAAAAATGTAACTTGAGAATCAGCCCTCAGCTCCACCTCCTCCTAGAGGAACACAGAGTTTGGGCAAGTGAAGGGGAGGCCACCCAAATGTAACTTCCGGTTCGCCATGACATAATCCTTACCATCACTCCAATCTGTCAAGTGGCAAAGCCAGCAGGGAAGTTAGGAGGAAGGGGTGGGTGGCTCGGGTGTCGTCCAGAGTGAACTCCGGGAGATAGCCTTACCTAAGAGGTCACAGTTCCCTGCTGGTCTGTGAAAATGAGGTGATCGGTCGAAAAATGTGCTGTTTTCTGCCGTGTCAGGTAGAGAGTGGAGTGGGACACAGGACTCTGGAGGCAGCTCCAGGCCCATGGAGGCCCATTTCTTAGTGTCATCACCTAGAGCCACCATAGTTGCCACTGGGTGGCTTCTTTGGTTTCTTCTTAGATACTGGAGCCACGCTTCACTGGGGACACCCTGGCTATGCTTCTCAATATCCCACCACAAAAGACGCTCCTCAGACGCCACCTAACTACCAAGTTCAATGCCCTGATTGGTCCTGAGGCTGAACAGGAAAAGCGAGAGAAAATGGCCTCACCAGCTTACACACCACTGACCACCACAGCCAAAGTCCGGGTAAGTTGCCAGACCATTTCTGGGGTGATCACAGAGGCCTCCCTTCTGGCCCTCATGTTGTACATTTGCTGATCCAATGCCTGGAGCTAAGCCAGAATGTGCCACCTGGGTGAGGGGTGCTCTACTGCCTTCTCCTTTGGGAGTTGGGCCTCATCGTCTGTTTAGTTTTTGTTAGGCCGGTTCCTGGCCAGGCTTGAGACCAAGGAACGGAGTGCAGGTTTCTTGACACAGATACCATGTGCAGGAAACATCTATTCTCAGAGGGCTAGGAGCTTCTCCTCTACCCCTAGGCTGCCTTGACTAATTTTGCAAAGCAGATGAATCCCCAAGTCTAGGCTTCCTGCAGTTAAGCCCAGTTATAAGCCACGGTGCTGTCTTAGTCAAAGCTGTCCTGCCAACACTGGGAATGTTGCTTCTGACAGCTGGCCCCTATTGCCCTGTGCTGTGGAATGGCCAGCACACAGCTGTCCAGAGGTCTCGAGGTTGTCTGAGTACCAGCACCATTCACTAGGGCTGTCTGAATCCCACAAAGGTCATTTGACCTGCCTTGGCCACACTGTCCTCAGACTGTGTCCTTCTCAGACCTCCTTCCCCAAGGGAGCAGGACAGGAAGTGTGAGGGAGACAAGCAGAAACACGGCCAGGCACAGCTGGGGCAGGGAGGGAGGGCCACCAGGGCTATCCAGTGTAGCTTTGTGATAAACACAGGAGGTGCTACCAGTGGAAAGAGGGAGAGCTCCCCGCTGTGGTGCCAGCAGCTGTGGTACTACAGGCCCTCTAGGAGTCCCAGTCCTGGGTGGAGATACCAACATCACTCCTGGGATAGCAGGGCATAAGTTTCAGAAATGGAGTCTTGGAGGAGCAGCTCTCCTTGTTTGAGATTACTTATCTGTTGGTCTTTCCCCAGCATACAAATTACTTGCAGGGTCCCTATTTTGTTGAGAGGTTTTCTAGAAGGAGTTTGCCTTATTTTTTTCCCTTTGGGGACCTGCTTTTAATGTATTGTCAGTCATAGTTACAGACCAGCTTCATAATCTTGTTATAATCTTGCATTTGCTGTGTTTTAGCCAAGGAAATTAGGATTTTCACATTTTGGAAACATAAGAAAAAAGAAGTTCGATGAGTCAACGGACTACATTTGCCCGATGGAGCCAAGTGACAGTGTCACTGACAGTCACAGGGTCTACAGTGGCTACCGGGGCCTTAGCCCCCTTGATGCCCCTGAAGTGGATGGGCTGGACCAGGTGGGACAGACTAGCTGATGCCTTTGTCACCTGTCTTCTCTGTGCACCCTAAGAACTCACAGTAACACCGTCTGTCACCATATAACTGCATCTCACCCCTGCACATGTGCATGACTTGCAGAAAACAATCCAGGAATTGTATACCCCTGGGCCAGTTTCTCTTCAAACCCCATGGGTGGCCAGTGTATGAAGTTGTACCTTTGCTAAGGGACCAGGCTTTCGGGACGTTTCCAAAGGTGGACTCAGGAGGAAAGACACTTAAAGATGCTTGTACATGTTTAGTAATTCTGGACGTCCATCTTCAGCACCAGTGGAAACACAGGAGCTTGGACACAAGTCCAGAGACCATGGACAAGCCTCAGAGGCTCAGCTCTCCGGCCCCTGTGCTTCAGTTGAGGGGCCTTCATTCTCAAGTGCCTTAGGCCTGTGGCCACAACGCCTTGGCTGAGATCAAAGGAATAGCAGCAGGGTTTTCTGCCACAGTGACAAAGTAACTGTGCTGTGCCTTACTACAGAGGTGGTCGCTTTTTGTGGTAATAAAAACAGTATTTATGTAGAAAGCAAGCAATACAGTGTATGTTTAATCTTATTGGGGAAAGGGACCTCTCCCTTTCCTATCCCTCCCCCGCCTCCTATCCTTCAGAAGAGGTCTATGGCCTTGTGGCTTCAGGCCCCACTGCCCTCTGTGAAGCCAAGGGGGGAGACTTGTGTCTCATGTGCTGACTGTAGGTCACATCTGTCACATAGACCCCAAAGTTCGTTTCCATGTCAGTGGCGTGTGCCACCTAGTGGAGGGGGTGGTGGGGAGACAAGAAGGCAGCCTTGCTGGAAAGACTTTGTTTTTTGCTGTGTTTTGCCAGTTTCTCTGTTATTGACCTAGCTGGGTCAATAACAGAGAAGGGAGGGTGGAGGTTGGTCTGTGTTGGCAGCCCTGCAGCATACCTGTCCTTCTAATTTAGAGGCTGACTAACTGATAATGGGTCTTCCAGATGGGCTCTGTCTGGCCAAGTACTGAGTGAGACAGGCTTTGCCAGTCTGGGCTCCTGCTCATGAGATTCCAGTTTGTCCCAGGGAAGCTTTTGGCTCCGCTGGGTCCCCTGGGCCTCATCTGCAGAAGCATAACACCTGCATTGTGACTCGGCAGGGCCTGATGACCCGACTCAGGGCACTGTGATTCTGTCTCAGATGGAGGTGATGCTCAGATTTGCTTAAACTACCTATAACCTCAGGGCATGGCCTCTGGCCTCCCCTAAAGTGCAGCCTGTGAGAGATGGACATGCTTGCTGGCTGGCACACCTGGCGTTTGATCCCAGTGCCTGGGACCACTGTATGACAGCTGCTCTTTGAGGCTGATACCTGGGCACTGCAGGTGTGGAGCCACAGTCAGGGTAGGCTCTGTCCCTTACTTCTTATCATGTCCTGCTGAGGAGCATCTCTGCATGTGCCTGTTTTCAGACTCTGCATGGAATTCCATCACTAATTCTGTGTGGCTTCCAGCAAGGCCTCTCTCTCTTTGTGGGGCCCAGTGTTCCCACCTGTAAAATGAGGGGTTATACATGATGCCCTCAGAATGCTTCCAGATCCACAATGTTCAAATAGGTTTAGGGAAGAAGCAGGGGGCCAGCATTACCTGAGGAGGAGGGGAATGGAGGGGAGGGGAGGGGGGTCCTGGAAGTGAGGAAGCGCCATCAGCAGCTCTGAGGATGCCTACCTATACTGGATGTCAGTGTCTGGGGTCCTGTTGGTGCCAGAAACTGTCAGTGTATTCAACATGCTGAGCGCCTTCGTCTCTGCTGGGGACAGCTAGAGCACTGAACATGTGCTAAAGGGCTGCTTGTGACAGGCCCTGTCTGTGCCCTGCTTCCATGTACTGTTAGTACTGGGTTGGGGACCCGGGAGCATGATACATGGCAGTGTGGGATACTGGAAGCTCTGCCTTTCCCTAGGGACAGATGCAGCATGTGCCCTGCCCACCTGTCCCTCCTCAGGGCCTGGCCTCACCTTGTCTGCACCCTGAGGACAGCATGCCTGAGCAGGATGGGACTTGCATGCCATCTCTGCAAATCATGAGCAGAGTCCACATGTGCTGACTGGGCTGCTGCCCATTTTACAGATGGCACCTTCGGAAGGCACTGTGACGCAGATAGGGCTCCTCTCCCAAGACATTCACCGTCTCACGGTAGGACCCTGACCCTCGCTGTACAGTAGGACAAGTGTGTTGGTGAGGTCCCTACTCCAGGGCCTGTGCGTCAGCAACTGCTGGGGAGAGCAAAGGATACTGCTGGGCACTGGGGTTGGAGTTCGAGCCAGCTCTGAGGCAGGAAGTGGCCCAGAGGCCTTCTCCACTGGCCTGCTGCTGGATCTTGAGCTGCTCAGAGCACTGGGATGGGTTATGGACCATGAACAAAAACCAGCTAAAGCATGCTAGGTCTCAGATCCTCTTTCCCAGGCTCAGAGCTGGTAAGGAAACAGATGCTCAGCAATTCTGGGTCACCTGCCTAGTCAGCCCAATGCCCAGGCTTTACCTCAGGCATGGTGGACACTGTTCTGCCCTCTCTGCCCATGAACCACATGTATTTCCTATCATGCCTGTGATGTCATTGACATCAAGGCACAAGAATGCATCTGGGCATGCCCAATGAGGACAAATCTGGTCTTAGGGGAAAGGAGCAGCCCTGGAGTGAAGCCATCCTGCTTCAAGCCCCTGCTCTTGGGACCTTAGGTAAATCATTCAGCTACCTGTGAGGCTCACATTTTTGGTGTCTCACACTTTCCAGGGCCAGTTCATTCCTGAACTGCCCCATCACTGACTCCACTGTCATCTGTCCCTTTGAGGCCCCTGTAACTACCCCTTGCTGATCTATCGAGACACATTAAGAAGGCTGTGTCTGCACGGAGGCTGTGTGTGGATTGTCTCCCTGAATCCAAGTCAGATAATTTTTATTCACAGTTTTTCTTGGTTCACACACTAAAATGAACCCACCCAGCTTTGCTCTTACCACCTCTAATAGGTTTCTGGTGGCCTTAAAATAACAACTTGACCTCTAAGGTATGAGCAATTTATTGATAGTGCTGTGTCTTCTGACCCAATAGGTGGGGTCCCTAGGATACCATGAACTTACAGGGTGCTGGTGTCAAGTGGGACCACACCCAGTGCCCCACTGCTTCCGATGTGGCTGCTGCAAGGTGGCCTTGACTAAACTTTGTTCAAATGCACCTTTGGCCGTGTTCTTTCAGGCCATGCTGAGCCAGGACCAGCTGCTGAACGACTGTCGGCTGGCTGCTCCCAACTCTGAAGACTGGAGATGACTTCTTTATGGCTGGGAGCCCAGAGAGGCACATGTGGGGTCCCTGAGGCTTTGCTTCAATGGGAAGCTGGCACACAGCCACTGCAGAGCCCGGACTGGGGCAGGCAGGGCATCTCGGACATGGGTGCCGACAGGAAGAAAGTGGGGCTGTGGACAGAAGTCCAGGAGCTAGCCCCAGCGCCCCTATGCTTTCGACTGCTGTGTTCTTCACCACAGCTTTTATACTTTTTGTACTTTTATACGTGGACTGCAAAACACTTCTGTGGGGAGGGCAATGAGATGTCAGCGCAGACTCAAGGGCTCATGCTGTTACTGGTGACAGCTGGGAGGCTCTTAACACCAAAGGGGAAGGGCTGTGAGTTCATAAAAGCTCTGCTGGAGAAAAGTTCTGGAATAATGTTCTGAGTGTTCTATAGTGACTGAGTTGGGTGAAATGATGATAAGGAGTCTCCTCCTGGGCTGCTTTTAGACAGGCAAACATGTATTATTCCCACTCTCAGGAATCTGGTCTGAGTGAGGGTGAGAACAGGAAGGGCGCAATGAGACTCCCCCACCACTGGCCGGGCTGCCCTCAGTCCGTCTACCCTAGTATGCAGGGGGTGTCTCAGGTTTTCGGTGCTGGCGGGCCTCCCAGTTCTGAACAAAGGTGTCTCCCCCCCACCCCCCACGTCTGTTTCCCTCCTCTCCCCACTCCCTTTCTCAAGGGCTCTTGCCCTCCACCCTAGCTGACACAGAGCACAGTCTTCAAAGACTCCCTAATCCGCCTGATGCAACTGTCTGATCAAACAGCTCCCCCCAGTGGAAGGCCCTTGAGCACCTCAGGTCAATGTTCCCACCGCAACTCCCCCATCTTTGAGTAGACCTCAGGTGTCTCCTACCTCAAATAGGGGTACCCGTGCTCCTGCCATACAGTCCCCTCCCAACCGGTCTCCCCCTTGGTGATAGGCCCCCCTGCTTCTTAACCCTGTTGATGGCTCTAGCTCACGCCTCATCTCTCATCTAACTTCCGCAGGTGGTGTCCTACTTTGTCCAGTACCTTTCCAGTGAAACCCCTCTAGATCCCCAGAGTGACCTTCCTAAAGGATTGTTTTAATCCTTTTACCTTTTTGCTATGAACTCAGTTCCAGAAAGATCACAGATTAGAGTTCAAGTCTTAGTACCCAAGGCCATATTGAATCTTCAGGTTTCATGAATGTGCACTCAAACCTGTGCTCCTGCCATTCCCTCACTGTGGGACATATTTTTCTCCTAGTCCCCGTCACAGGGCCAAATCCTGCCTATTGTGGCCCAGAACAGGTACGGCGTCTATCTGGAAGCCTGCACTGGTGTTTCAGTTGGAGGTCCCTGTGTCCCTTGAGCCCAAGGACTTCTCAGCTCACCTTGAAGTAATGTGTCATCTTTCTTTTTTACCTCACCCAACTGCAACACCAACTTACTCAGCACTGACTATGGGTGGGTTCTTATACAGACAGTAAGACAATCCTGGTCCTCAGATTGCTCAGGAGACCCATGCTGCCAAGCTCCCCATCTACTCCTTCATACGTGCAGGTTAACTACCTTCCATGCTGGGTTAAGGAGGGTTAGAGATACAGGTATGAATGCCAAGGTCTTTGCCGAAGGGTGCTGATGGTTTAGTGTACGGATCTGTTTCAATGAAAGTGTGCTGAATGTTACAGATGGCTCCAGTAGAAGTTTCAACAACCCCAAAGAGCAAGTTGTCATTTTTAATGGAGAGCTGGAGTGGGAAACATAAAGGCCCCAAAGAAGAGGTAATACTTAAATTTTGAAAGATGATTTAGGTTCCTCAAGTATGCCAGAGGGGAAAGGCACTCCAGGAAGATGGACTTAAACATCTCAGCATATCACAGGAAGCACCAAAAGTTGGTATGACTAGAGTTTCTCAACCTCTGTACTGTTGTCATTCAGGGCTGGGCCGTTCACTATGATGGGGGCTGTCCCATATGCTGTCGGATGTTTAGCAGCACCCTTGGTTTATCCTTCTAGATGCAAATAGCACCCCTTCTTTAGTTGTGAAAAGAACAAATGTCTCTAGACTTGGCCAAATGTGTCCTGGGGGCAAGATCCCTCTAGCTGAGAAGCACTGAGCCAGAGAATGGGGTCAGAGTGGGAGGCCCAGGGAAAGAAAACCTGGTGAGGCCAGGTCAAGAAAGGCTTTGTAAGCTGGGTCCCTGGAGGTTATCTTAGAGCTCCAGGGTGGCCAGGTGGGGTTTAGTGAAAGCACTAAGAAATTTCAAACAGAAGATAAGTATGGTTATATTTGTATTTAAGAAAAATATCTGAGGGTAGGATCTGATCTTACTCATCGTGCAGTGCCCACCAGAGTATCTTTCTCTGAGTAGGGGATTCACTGAGGATGTGCTGGACACATGGATGTATGGAGACTAGCCACCTCCCAGCACCCCATTCCCATTGGTCCTCTGTGACACCACCTTGTGTTAGGCCATCCTGTGGGCACACACAGCTATACTTCAGAGAGTTGTTTAGAGCCATCTTCCTCTCCTCTCCCATATCCCACCTCATCTCTCTTACCCACATTTATGTTGAGTAAGAAATCCAGTGACACCAAGTTTCAGTAATACTGCTACCATGCCAATTTTTGTGAAGAGGGAATAAACAGCTTGGAATCAAACAGACCCAAGTTTGAAGCCCAGATGTGCCAACTACTGGCTGAATGACCTGGGCACAGTAACTTTGGCCCTGAGCCTGTGTGCTCATCTATAACCTGGAAAACAAAATCCCCACTGAATCTGGCTTGTCCTGAGAATTATACAAACTCAAGTACAGAAGCAGTTCTATCAGATAACAGAGCAGAAGCATGTCATCCTGGCCTTGAACAGCAGATGGCAAAAGGGGTCATTTGTAGCCTTTGGGTTTAGTAATAGAAAGGATTTTAGGAAAGGCTTCTGGAACCTAATTTTGTTTGCAAGTTGAGAAACTTCTGTCTGCAACCACTCCTACTCCCCCACACCAGAACAGGGCCAGGCATTTAGAGGGTGCTAACAAAAATGCACCCTGACCTCCCTTTGTTGTGCAAAGTACAGGGAGTCCAGGGTTCCTGGAGCCTACCTGCTGTGGATGCACTACTGCTGTGTCATGTGTTTGACAGTATTCTTGTTTCAAGGGTCTCCCACAAGAGAAGGACATGCTCATGGAGGGTCCTCAAGCCCTTTAGTACGTCTGACCTTAAAAACAACATTCTGGAGGGCGGTTTAACAGATATTATTGCTAGCTGAAGTAACCCCACCTGGATTCTTCTTGAAGTCTGCCCTGGCACTTTTGTTAGTTCTGACACAAACCAATTCACATGTAGGGCAGGCCAAGTCCTAAGTGCCTAGTAGGTCCCCCCCAGAGCCACACTTCATGGGCTGCTTTGTACTAAAGTTTATTTCCCTAAACTATGGGAGAAGATACTGAAATGGAGTTTCTCCATTTCAAACCATCCCAAACAAGGAGACTTCAGAAGCCGCTTTGCTTCTAACCCCTTGAACCCTTCATCTTAGGCCCACACCCAAAAGAGGGGTGCTAGCATGCCCCCGGTGCATTATGAGGCACTTTTGAACACTTCCCAGTTTAACACAGTGACAGTGAACTCACACTGAAACAAATGCAACAGACCAGGCAAATTTGCTAAGAGCAAGGGAGGTGTTAGTAGGTGAAAATCATGTCCTTGGTATGACCCAGTTTCTCCAGGTTAGGGAGAGCAGCTCTCTGGATCAGGGGTGGTGGTCCACACACCAGGATGAGCGTCGACTTCCCAGGAGAGGGGAGGTGCTCCCCGATCATGTGCGTGGTAATGAAGCCCGAGCTATACTTCCAGCCTGAGGTTAAGCAGAAAAAAAAGTGCTGTGGAGGTGCTAGATCGAGTCTGTGACCTCAGGCCTCTTGCTGTCCCTCCCGAAAGCTAGGGAAAGGGAGGCAAGGCTGCTATCCAAGACCCAGGAGCCTGCACTACTGTTCTCTGCAGAACGCTAAAAAGCAGAGGGGCGGCCCTGACAGTCCTCTTTGGTGTTCACTCCTGATGCCAGGCTCTGAGGTTCCTGGCTGGTGTCTGCCTGCTGTAAGCACTGGTGATGATGGAGAACATGACAGTGAGGTGGGTACCAAAGTGTGGTGTGAGTCAAGGCAGCCAGCCAGGTGGAGCTGTGCCGGGCAATGCACTGTGGGGTTTGTGGGCCGGCTCCGTTGGGTGGCTCCCTCTGCTGGGCAGTGAGGTGTATGACAAGGCCGACAGCTCTGCAGTTGGGGAGAGGCAGGCCTCCTGAAGGGTGGTGGCTGGGTGCTGTTTGGGGCTCATCACGTGAGGACTGCTGTCCAGGTGAGGTTAGTGGTGAGGGGTGAAGAGGTCAATGGCCTTATAAGATGCGATTTATGGAGGTGAATGCTGTGTGGAGTAAAGTGTGGGGCAGGTGTTCTAGGTGGACCAGGGCCTCTGTCTCTCCTGATGTTTAGTGCAGTGTGTGGAGTGCTGCTGTGATATTGAACACCTGCCCTTGACTACCTTTACAATCAGGTCATCTCAAATCCTCTCTCCTTCAAATTTCTGCATTCCCCATGTGAAGCTAGAGCCCAGGGCCTCAACCTCCAAGCCCAGTCCCAAAAAACAAACAAACCTAGAGACTAGTCTCTGATGTGGGGTCAAGGGTTGGAATTGACTCAAGGGTGGGGACAACGGGAATCATACCCACAGGAGGCCTATCCAGGGTATACCACAAGTTGAACTGGTCTGGGTGAGTTCTGGCAACTTCTTCAAGCTCCTTTCTCATCAAGATATCCTCCTCTGTCTACAAAAGAAGCAGCATGAGCAAAGCCTCACCAGGGACTTCTCACTTATATCCCAGACTGAGCACATGGGTTAGTACATTCCTGCCCAAGCTGCTGCCACTCTAGCTTGAGTGCTCCCCACAGACTCTGGAGACGAACTAGAATTCTGCTGCTGCTCCTCTCTTGTGGGTGGAGAAGTGGGGTGACTGCCCTTCAGCCGGAAGGCCATGGCTCATGGGTGGGGCAGCTTCACTCAGGTTCAATACCCACCTACGCCCACACTGAGTGACAAGCACAGCAAACCCAACCAGAAAAGCTTATATGGGCCTAGGATCTTCTGCAGGGAGTGTAAGGGGCTAAGGCCATAATATATAATGTGATACATAATATATAATGTAATATATAATGTGACAGCACTGGAGAGATAAAGGAGAGAAAAACAAAGTCTGGAGCCTCAGCTGGGGAAAAGGGAGCCAAAGCCAAAAGAAACTTGTCACAGGCTCAGAGATGCCCATAAGACCTGGATCATCAACCTTCACAATCCTTGTCCTAATAATTCCACTTCTGGGATTGTTTTAAGAAAATAATCTAAAAGTGATCCAGTCTAGGCACAATTATTCATCACTATCATTTATAACTGAAAACAACCTGAATGTAGAAGATTAGTAAATTATGGTACAATTTGATATAGACTGATGAAAAATACAGTTTTATGAGAAGAAAATGCCTATATGATAATACTAAAAATGGTAATGTTGACTAAAAAAAAAGAACTATACATATATATATAAAAAAATTGTAAATATGTAACATGCAGAGAAAAAAAGAAAAATAAATAAAATATTTATATGCTGCTGTATTTTCCAAAATTTGCATTGAGGGCAGCTATATACTCAGCTAAACATAGAACTATGTATTATGGAAGGAAGGAAAGCAGAATGCTTATGGTTCATTGGGGAGACAAAAGAGTTTTTTGAAAACAAATGGAAAAGCAGACCTGGACTCAGCTTCTCCACTGCCAGCAGCCCTAGCTGAGCCCTCCCACAGCCACAGGCACCCAAGCAGCATGGGCTCCATCGGGGGAAGAGAGAATGCAGAGCCCCTGCTCAGCAAACATTCCATTCACCCTCCCACTGCAAGCTCAGGGCTGACTCAGCAGCACTGACCTGGTTGGCGAAGAGGAGGGACATCCTGGTTCTGTCCCTGGGGTTCCTGGTGATGTGGCGAATGAGCTGCAGCATGGGTGTGATCCCTGGAACACAGAGGGCAGGCTACATTTTTCTGCCTCTCAGATGCCCATAGTCCCTCGTCTGCAGCAGCTAACAGTTTCCTTTGCCTCGGTTCCACTCTTCTCACTTCTACCCCTATACTCGAAGTGGGGAACCCCTCTTCATTTTCGTTTTTCCTTCTAGTGCACCCATCAAAAGTCCTTTTTCATTTTCATATGGGAAGATGGAGGGTGCATCGGCTTTGGAATTGGAACTGGGTTTCACGCCCAGCTCCCTCACTAACTGTCTGACTAGGGTGAGTCAGATACTTGTCTGAGCTTCTCAGGTCCTCACTGGTAAAAGAGAATTAATGCTAAGTAAATGTGATTGTTTTAAAACTCCCTATTATGGTGCCTGGCAAGTTGTCAGTCTCTTTACATATGTGTTCTCTCCTTTCAGAAGTACATTTTCAAAAGATGGGGAGTCAGGCTTGAAATGGACCCAAGACCCCCTGGGGGACCATGTGTGGGCCTGCACAGCCTGGCCCCCAGCCTCTCCATGTTCCCAGCCTGACTTTAGAGGCTGCCCCAGGAGCCCTGTTGGTAAAGGGGAGCACGGCACACAGGGTCAGTTTCAAGGCCGGCATTGATCCCACATTCCCATCTAAAATAGCCAGGGAAGGAATCACATCACCCCTTCTAGGATCAAATGACTAAAGTCAGAAAGTTCTCAGGGCTTACCTATGGATGAAGCCCCAAGAAGCCTCTTACCTGTGCCCCCAGCAATCATTCCCAGTTGATGGGCCAGTTTTTCTTCAGGCTCATTCGTTTTGTGTGCTTTGATTGAAAATTTCCCTGAAAACACAAAGGATACTTCTGATTTCTGGAGTTCTTGCCTGGTAGCCTGCAAAAGCTGATTGACTTTCCTTGGGACTTCCAGAAGGCAAGTCCATGTATGGAAGTGGCTGTACCTCTTTAAAACAGAGGAGCAAGACAGGGTGGCCTACTTGGCCAACCATGATGCCCTGGTACACAAAGTGGGAACAGAGCCTGGGCCTCCACGAGGAATCACTGGATCTTTTCCTCCAAGGAAGGAGTGGGGTTACGCTAAAGTTAATAGGGGGTCTCACGGAGCATTCTCACTCACAGCAGTTAAGTGATGTATAGGTGAGTAAATGAATGAGTGTGGACTCCATCCGTCCATTTTTCAGCATTAATAGGTACCTTTTATGTTATCAGGCACTGTGCTGGAGATACAGTTATGAGGAAACATCACTCCTCTACCTTAATGAAACTTATAATCCTGTAAAGTAGATGTGTGAATGAATGTATGATCACTTTAAGGATCAGTCCATGTGACTCAAATCTGAAGAGTTTTCTAGAACAACGAAACCATCGCAGGAATCTTCTTCATCCCAGTACCTTGTCCATGATAGAACAGGCGCCCACATGGCCCTTGAAAAAGGATCGTGTCCCCAGTTTTCATGTTTTCCAAGTACTGAGTCATCTTCCCTCCTTCTGGATAATCAGGGTGTACATTTTTGAAGTAGATCTGAAAAATAAGGCAGCATGCTTTCCACAGCCTTAGATGGAGGCCACAGTGCATACAACTCGAAAATGCATTTGCTGCTGGAAACCATGCAGAAAAACTCGGCATTCACAGTTGCTCTCAGCAACCCCCAAAGACTTCACTGGGTCAGCAGCTTCACTGTGAAATACTACTACTGGAAAGCCTTGTCCAGGGCATGTGTCCCCTTCTGCACCCCACCACCCTTAACAGGCTTGTGAGGGTGAGGCAGGTGGACATGGGGGACATCATTTACCTTTATAATTAAGTCCACGAAGCCTCGATCATCATCACTGGACACAGGTGTGTAAGCTCTGATCACCAGAACGCCATCGATTTTGGCCAAGAGATGAACACAGTTACCTATAGAAAAGGCATTGAAGGGCAATTCAGCATGGCCAGCTTAAATAGGCCCAGGACTCCCTGAAAGGACTGAGCTTCAGGGAAGTGGTTGCATAGTGTGGCTGGGTCAATGGGAAGAGGGCCAAGCAGGGCAGGAACCCTAGGATTCAGGACGTCTGGATCCTAGGCCTGCCCTTGTCGTTCCTGTGTGACCCCGGGCAAGTCACATCATCTCTCTGGGTAAACGGGGATGGTATACCTGCCCTGCTTCCATCATAGTATAATTGTGAGCTTCATATACAGGAAACCTACTGTCTGTGTGTGCTTCCTATATCAAAGTATTATACTTTGTGGAGCAGGAAGTTGGAGGCTGACAATGAAAAATTACAGAAAGGAGTTTTTCCCTTTTAAAGCAAAATATGTTGCCTTTACAAAGTCATTTCTTCCTAAACTGGATGCATCAATGAGGTCAGTGAATAAATCATAGCCTCCTCATCTATAACCCATTGCCTGGCACAGAGAAGGCCTGGGCAGAGCCCCAGGATTTGGACACACACAGACCAGGAGTTCTAGATAAAGCCTTGTGTCTCCCGGCCAGTGGCTCTCCTGAGGCGCAACAGTGATGTTCTGAACACGTAATTCTGCCCTTCCAGGGTACAAGTGAATAGACCAGCTGTGGCCAGAGATCTATGGATTATGACTATATCCTAGTGTCACACAACTGGCTGGGCCATTCACATTTCTGCTGGATCTAACATAGGAGACTTTAGTGACTAAGTCAATTAGTGGTGAGAGCAGAAACTGCAATCTAGAGAGGCTAAGAGACAGAAGCAAGAAGACGCTCTGTGCCAAAGTACAAGGGAGTAGAAACTATACATAGGAAGGATAGAATGGATATGTAGGCAGAAGTGGAGACAGAAAGAGGGAGGAAGAGGAGAAGGGAGGAAGGGAAGGAGGGAGGGAGGGAGGGAGGGAGGGAGGGAGGGAAGGAAGGAAGGAGGAAAGGGGTACTGAATGGGCCAGTCATTTCAGAAGCTTCAGAAACATAAGCCAAAGTCTTTGAAGAAAGAACAGGCTCAATGACTGTGACTATGGCCAGACCGGGAACCAGGAGACCCAGGGATAAACACCAGAGGCAGTTTGCTTCTTAGAAGTAATCTGCAATCAGAAACCTTAAATAGGTTCCTTCATATGCAGCCAACGTGGGCCTAGCCTGGAAGCCTCCCCGGAGAAAATGGGGCTGCCCCAGGCTGGTTCCATAGATCCTGTCTCTACCCAGCTTCATTTCAGCTGAGCATCAGTGACCTCTGAATGTTTCTAGCAGACTCTGCCAGAAGCCTCTAAATCACCTTGTCCCACTGCCTTTGCACTGCCTACACCAGAGATGAAGAGATAGTGGGTTATGACAGATTCTAAAAAATTCTGTTTCGACGCTTTTCTTTCTTTGAGCCCTCTTGCTACAGGACTAGTCCCAAAGGCCCCAGAGGGCTGAAAGGCACACCGGCGCTGAGATCTCATGGAAGAAGCAACAAGGAGGCTGAGGGGCCAGGTTCACTGCCTAATGGGTAATTTCAACAGAGGTGAGGTCAAGGTTTTGTCCCATGCACACATGACAAGTAGGTGATGGATGAGGATCTCTACCAGGTAGGCAAGCAAAACTAGCAGTTTGCACAAAGCTCTGGCTTCCCGGGCTGTGGTCCTAGCAGAGGTTTTATACCTCACTAAGAATCAGCCATGTGGAGGTGTTACAGACTAGAAAAGGGGTAATTCAGAACCCCAGGACCACTGGGGCTAATATTCACAGTGGGTCGCTCCTTGTGAGGGTCTGAGGCTGCTGAGAATCCATGTGGTAGCGGGGAGGGGCCCGATTCCCTCCTGCCTCTCCACTTTCTGTGCTTTTCTCCTGACTGTAGGGGAACATCCACCCATCCTTCTGTGTGCACAGACAGGACTACAGTTTCTGAATTTTGATATCTATCAATCACTTTATCCTCACAACAATCCAAGAGGCAGGCAAGCCTGGGAAATCCCATTTCATAGTGTGAGGCTCAGAAAGGTTGCCCAGCAAGGAGCCTGCAATGGTATCTTAAACCTTCTGATTCCAGACTCACTTCTTTTCAATGCTCATTGAGAGGTTTTCTGTCAGCTCAAATCAAACAATGAGAAAGGGTATGGACTGTCCCCAAGCCCATCTCCCTACCTTCCTGAGCCCATGTGTTTCAGGAAAGGTATCAGGGCCACCTTTACACCCCAGCTGAGTTTCATCACCCAGTTCTGGTAATGAAACCAAACCCCACTTACCTACAGGAAGCCCTAAAACATGATCTGGTGAGGGCAGTCCAAAGCGGAACCTCCGGGTGTTGTGGTTGATTTGCTGAGAAAACAGAAAACAGAGGCAGGCTCTGTCAGCTTTCTAGAAGCCTTGCGGGGAAGCTCCATTTGGTGCTTTCTCAGTGAGCTCATACACACAGACGATGGCAGTGGGGAGCAAACTGAAGGCCATGAAATGCCTGTTCAACCACCCTGCCTTCCCAGCCAGCACCGCCCCCACCACTCCTGTCCTCCTCCCTTTTACCCAATGACTGGAGGGAGTACGCTGACCCATTACCTCTTTCTCAATCAAGGGTAGTGGGTACTTGGTGTTAGGGTCATCTAAGGTGATAAGAGGTCTTCTCCTTGAGTTCATGTTCTTCAGAGCCAGCAGAAGCACCGTGATCCCAAGGACAGTGACGGCAAAGAGCAGGGATGGGTCCTAGCCAGAAACAATGTGAGCAGGGCACCTCATGTCCTGCCTGCCCTGGGCAGGACAGTTTTCAGGCACAGAGACATCCCCTCCACACCAAAGGCACAGAACTTGGTCCGTGCCTGAAAGAAATTGGGCAAAGGGAAAGACAGGAAAACAGAAGACAGTCTAAGTCTGTAGGGGGACCCGGTAGGTAGAAATGGGGTCAGTTGTAGTTCAGACAGGGTGGGATGTTTCAGCCTTCCTGGGCCAGGCCAGATGGTCTGAGAGTGCTAATGTCGCCAGGCCTTTCCTGTCTGCCTTCATTAGCGACAGCCAAAGGTCCAAGCTCTGGAAGTCCCGTCTGAGGTGGAGGCGGTGATGGCATTGCTTCTACCACACAATTTGGAATGAAGGGCCCCAGCCTCCAAGGACAGAACTAGAGAAGGGAGTGGGTGTCGCGTCCTTAGGATGAGATTGTGGCTGAGAGCTCGGAGGGGGCGGCTTCAATTTCCGCACTATTCCCCCCGCGTCCAGTTAGGCCAGGGCTCGGAGTGCAGTGAAGACTTCCGACTTGGGGGTGCTCCATCACCTTAGCGCCTCGGGACACACCAATACCCTCCGAGCAGGAGAAGGAGCCTGAGCACTCACGCGCCCGCGCGGCTCGGTCAGCCTCGGCATCCGCCTCCACCTCCGCCCCCCGCCCCGCAAGGGCCTCCAGCTCCTTCCCGATCCCAGCCGACTCAGCGGGATTCGGAAAGGTCAGCCCGTGCTCTGCCCACCCCCAGGCCCGCTCCAGCTCCGCACGGGCGCACCCCCCACCCCCGACCTCCGACTCCCGCCCCGCTCGGCTCTGCCCGCGGCCCTTTCCCTGTCCCCCCTTCCGGGCCCCGTCGGACTTTCTACGGCTCCAGCCCGCTTTCGCGTCTGCGGCCTCTTCCCCCCGCGCGGTCCCGCCCTGGGAGCCCACCCGGAATGAAACGCCGAACATGTCGTCCTAGCGAGGCTGGCGGGAAGGCGGGTTCGCGGCCCCCAACCTCGCGCACCCGCAGACCCTGGGGCGCCGCCCTGCCTCCTCCGGACGGACGGCAGCGCCACACCGACGGGTAGAGGCCGGCGCCAGGGAGGAGGGCGGGGCCGGGAAACGTGCGCCCGCACCGGCTGCGGCGCGGGGCGGCCCCCTCCGAGGTGACCCCCACCCACCCGGAGGGGTTGGCGTCGGAAGGCTCTTTCTCACGTGACCGTGGCTCTGCTCCTGGGGTGGGGAGGGGAAGATCGCGCCGGGAGCTGGCGTTCCCTCGTTCCTAGTGCAGCACGCCTGGTTTATTAGTTATGCTTGCCTCGCTCACCATCCCGGTCTTCTCCCAGAACGCTCAGCTGTCCCGATGAACAGTGTCTGGCCTCAGTTTAAACTGTGGCAAGGCTGGAGGGAGGGAGGGCGTCTGAGTGGGAGGAAAGAGTTGCTGACAAAGGAAATGGGAATTTAGGCCAACTCAAAGAACACGTACATGTATTCTTCGAAACGCATAATGAGCTCCTACTCAACCTGGGCCAGAGCCAGGTGTTTGCAGGGTGGGGTAGGGTGTTACAGAGTTAAAGAAGACATTCACTCAGAGCGTTCATTCATACATTTATTATTGAGAGGGAGATGACAGGTACCCAACACTAGACCAATGGGAGGCAGAATGGCAGGCATAGCCGGTTATGGGTGATCTTCAAAGTTATTTCAGAATCTTGCTGATGCCCCTCCCTCGCCCCCTATCATTTCTCCTATTGCTACTGACAAAGGTAAAATCCTGCCTTTGGGCCTGAATGAGACAGAAGCCAAGAAATAGATTCCTATCTCATTTTCTCATCTCCCAAACATATACCAGCACAGGACCATGTGTAGTGGACACCTCCCCTAACACCTGCAGGCTCCAGGATATTATTGTCGGATATCTTAATTTTTGACAATAACTGTAAAATGATAGTTGTGAACCTAATTTCATTGTTTAATTGCTAAGTAGTAGAATATCTTTCATATGTTTATTTTCCATGGAGTTTCTTTTCCTAGGGGAAAAAAGCCTGCTCATGACTTTTGCCCCTTTTTCTATTGAGTTATCTTTTCTTACTGAATTTTAGGAGTCACATATATTTTAGAAACCACTTCCTTCCTAGTTATATGAATTACAAATGTTTTCTCCCATTTTGCAACTTAATTTACCTTTCTTTTCTCTCTCTTTTTTCTGTTCTCTCTCTCCCTTGATGTATTTTGATGAAAAGGTTTACAATTACAGTGTAGTCCAGTTTTCAATCTTCAATCTTTTGCCTTCATGGTTAGTGCTTTTTGTGACTTATCTATTCCTTCCCAAGGTCATAAAGAGATTTTACATTTTCTCCAACATAATTAAAAATTTTTCCATTCACATTTTAAGTCTTTCAACTACCTGGAACTTATTTCTATGTATGATGTGAAGCAGGAATCCAATTTAATTTTTTCCATATTATAGATAATGTGTTGTCTTGGCAATGTTTATTGAATTGCTCATACCTGACCTGCAATGCCACCCCGTTATGTATCATTTTTCATATATGAGGTCTGACAATTAAGTTCATGAATTCATCCTAGGAAAAGTGCTACATACTTCATTGCTGAATATCACTACAATCACTTTCAAAGTACTCCCCTTGGGAAGCTATGCACCAATGCCAGCGCCTAGTTCACCCTTCAAAACAATATTGGAACTCTTTTTCTGGAATGGCCATCAGAGCTGTCATCATATGACCCTTGATGTCCTGAATGCCATCCAAATGTCTTCCTTTCAATATTTCCTTTATCTTTGGGTAAAGAAAAAAGTCAGTGGGGCAAGATCAGTTAAGTAGAGAGGGTGTTCCAATACAGACAGTGCCATGTGAGCTGGTGCATTGTCATGATGCAAGAACCATGAGTTGTTGGTGAAAAGTTCAGGTTGTTTTCGTCTAACTTTTTCATGCAGCCTTTTCAGCACTTCCAAATAGTAAATTTGGTTGACTGTCCAGTTGGTACAAATTTATAATGAACAATCCCTCTGATATTAAAAATGGTTAGCAACATTGTTTTAACTCTTGATTTGGACTGACAAAACTTTTTTGGTTGTGGAGAGTTGGCTGACTTCCATTGTGCACTTTGACGCTTTGTTTCAGGGTCATATTGGTACGCCCATGTTTCATCACCAGTGATAACACGGCCCAAAACATCATGTTGCCTCTCCAAAAGGTCTTGGCAAACTTCAACTCTCCTTTGCTTTTGATCATTGGTAAGCTCCTTCAGGACCATTTTGCACACTCCTTTCTCATGCCAAGATTTTCAGTGAAGATTTTCATGTTTTTCTATTTATGTTGACTTGGTCTGCTATGCTTCTCATAGTCAGCCAATGATTTCAACGCACAGTTTGATGAATTTATGCAACGTTTTTGTCATTTCTGCTTGTTATTGGCCACCCTGACCTTTTCATCAGTGATGCTTTCTCTCCCCTCAGAAAAACATTTAATCCATTTGTGCACTGCATTTTCTTCATGTCATTATCCCCATAAACTTGGACAAACATTTCCCTGATTTCACTTCCACTCTTTCCAGTTTAACAAGAAATTTAATGTTTGTTGCTCTAATTCGAGCTCTGACATTTTTGTGAGGCACAGAAAAGCAGGCAACAACAATAATGAATGCCACTCAGCAAGACACCACCACACATCGACATGAACACAGTTGTGAGATGCAGATATACCAAGGTGATGAGATCTTACCGAGTTGTGTGTACAGTGCTGCCAGCATAAGTACATGGTGGCAAGTTAGTGAACTTAATTGTCAGAACTCGTATGTATAAGTCAGGTTCTGGCCTCCCTGTTCTCTTACATTGATCTAGTTGCCCAGCCCCTGTGGCAATACCCTGCTGTTCTAATTATACTAGTTTATGACAAGTGTTTGTATCTTCCACTCTTGAGCTGCTTCTCAGCTCAAATATCATTTCATTAGAGATTCCTACTCCAATTTCCCATTTAAATAGATGTACATATTACATTCTAGTCACAGCTTTTGCTTCAGTTTGTAATTACACATTCTGAGTATTTAATTGTTAAATGCCTGCTTCTCACATTTGTCTGGTAGTTCTTTTATGACAGAGACCTTGTTTCCCCCGGGTTTAGCACAGTAACTGTCACACAGATGATGTTCAGTAAATATTTAACAAATGAATGAATGAATTCTTCTCTGCCCTGCAGCATTTAGTGTACTGCCTGGCCATAAATACTAAAGAGAGGACTATTCCTTTTCATCAGTACTCTGTGCTGCTTCCTTGCTTAATTTGTCTGTGTAAGACATATCACCAGATGATATACTACATATATTACCTACTTGTTTCCTGTTTTTCTCTCTGCACAAGGACAGGTTTTGCTTTGTCTGTCTTACCTCCTGCTGTATCCCAAACCTAAAACAGTGCCTGGCAATTAGGAGATGCTCAGTACATATATATGGCATGAATGAATGAATGTCATTTTCTTCCCTTGATTCAATCAAAAGTCTTTATTTTTAGTTTTGGCATCCAAAGTCCCTTTACCTTTTCCTGTGACTTAGTAGTTTTCCTCTACTCTCCATTCTCCCTCTCATTTTTCCTGCACAGTCCCTCTGTGTTACCCGAGAAGCAGATGGCACATCCTTCTTTATTAATCTTAGAGCAGAATAAAAGGCAAGCTGAGCTCCCAGTAATTTTGAGAGGGCAGTGAACCCCCCTCTCTCCTCAGCACTGCTACACACTTTATATGCGCCCCTCACATGTTTGTGTGCTTCCTGGATTTGGGCTTTTCTACTGTCCTGAAATAAACTATGAACGTAGCTCACTCTCTAAATGCCCAGCTTGGTGATAGGCAAAGAGTAGGCCCTCGGCAAATGTTTTCTGAAACAAGAAAGAATGAACATATTTTGTCACTCTTTGAGCATGTATGAGATTCTGCTCCCACAGGACAGCCTCTCCTCTGCAATCCCAAGCCTCCTTCACCGTTGAGACTCCCCTGGGGGAACCAATGCCCTGATCAAGTTCATGCTTAATGAGTACTTTTTTCTCTAAACAATTTCAAGGCTGTTGCAGACTTTTCATTAGTTTTTTAACCTTGAAAATTATTTATTTCTATTTTACCCCCTCAACAAACGATCACCTCTTACTTAGATGCTAGCTGTTAAGCCTAATTGTGGTAACAGCCTCTAAAATATGCCTATATCCTAATCCCCAGAACCTATGAATGCTGCCATATATTACAAAAGGGACTTTGTATAATAGTGTGGTTAAGTTGAAGAGCTTGAGATGGGGAGACTGTCCCGGATTGTCCAGTGGGTCCAACATGATCACAATATTTCTTATAAGAGGGATGTAGGAGGAGACAGAGAAGAAGGCAGTGTGATGACAGAAGCAGCAACTGGCAAGATGAACTTTGAAGGTGGACAAAGGGGCTATAAGCCAAGGAATGCAGGTGGCCACCAGAAACTGAGAAAGGCAAGGAAAAGGATTTCCCCTCAGAGCCTTTGGAAGGAACCAGCCCTGCTGACATCTTCAATAAACTGATTTTATACTCTGGCTTCCAGAACTGTAAGAGAATAAATTGGTGCTGTTTAAAGCCAGTATGTTTGTGGTAACTTATTATAGCAGCAATGAGAAACTAATACACTAAATGAACTATTATTTTTTGTCTCTTAGGGCTTATTTATTTATACTACTTGGATTTATTTCAAAAACATATTTTGTGTGATTGAGATCAGAGGAGCCAGGAGGTGCCCCTCCCCTCTGGTTTTGATATTCTTATTGCTCTACTTATGGGTCTTTTTTTCTCATGCACCTCCCTCAGCAGCTCCTGCTGCCTGGCCATGTCTTCAACTTATTGTCTCTGCCAGGCCATGAGTGACCCACCCACTCCATCCCTTCTTCTTTCCTCTGGCTCTGGCCTGCCCTTAGTGAATTGTGCAAAAATGTCATCTTGAACAAAGCATATCAGCAGACAAACCCAGTTGACTGGGGTGAGCTTTATGTGAGAACACTGATGCAGCACCTTACCTACTCCAACCACCCAACCTGTGACCTGTGCAGAATACTTCTTGAATTGGAGTTTCTTGGGTTTCCCTCTCAAGGATTTTAACCTCTTGACATAACAAATGAAATGAAATTCTATGTGAGCAAAAAATGCTATTTATTTTTCAACTTAACATTTGTGGGTGTAATATCCAGTATTAGATTCACATAACTTGTAAATTTTGATTCCACATCTGGCACGTTTGGTAACTATAAATTGCACATACCCCAGCCATTCTTTGAATTTCATCAGTGACTCATCTAGGGAGACATCTTCATCTGGAGAGTATAATTGTTCAAACTTATTATTCAAATACTTGACTGTACTTCATACTTTTCATATTCTGTCTCCTTTACATACAGTTTCATTATCCACAAAGTAAAGCAAATGTGTTATAGGCAAGAAATATTTGTGAGGCATAGTTTTTTAAAATATTGGTGTCTCTAACATTGCTCTTTTTAATCAGTACATATCTATTTTAGATTTTTTTACTTGCAGCATTATGATACATAATGAAAGGTATGCTTTCATTTTATCACTTGTTACTGGAAACTTTGAATTTTGGTCCTTTATCTTTTGATTTGTGTATTTGTTTATTTATATGGTTATCATTTAAAAAAATCACTTAACATCTGTTTCAGAACATAAAGAGGCATAAGATTTGCTCCTAGTCTTAGCAAAACTGAAGTATTTATTTATACCAGCAATTTGGGTAAATGGTTTTATATTTGGAATATTTTCTTTTTCTTCTCAATTCCATTCTTCATCTCCTGAATCACAATCATTACTGCTTGATATAAATTTAGGTCTTATGCATTTACAAACATTATATTGAATAGGGCTACCTTCATTTGAATTTGAATCTTCTGTTGAATAATCAACTGTACGAATTTATTGAGTATCAGTCTTGCTGTTTTCACTCGAATACCCCACTTGGCTTTCAGTATCGCTTTCATACAAATTCAAAACAGACATCTTAAAAGGATTATTTCTACAGTTCACACATTAACACTGAATATATATAATTATTTCTTGATAACATTTGCATTATAACTGCACTCAAAGTATTAATAAATTAAATCTGTGTGCATCTCAAGAGTTGTCAATGTTTATAGTGGCTTAAGAAACACATGGCATATCCCAGACATCTTTGTATGCCAAGGGGTTAAACTAAATTATGTCAATACTACCTGATCTGAATTTCCCTACTGAGGACTGCAGATGGGTGTAAAGCAAAGGTAACACTTTGCTCCCTGTAATGTCTTCAACCTTAACATAAATAACAAAAATGTGGCATGGAAAACCTTGCATGCTCCTGGCAATGTGGGGCTTCCACGGGGCCAGTGGAGTAACACTATGAAAAGTGAAGAGGCTTGAGAAACTAGGAATAAGCAGAATTCGCCATAAACGATGTATTTGGGAGAGTCAAAAGAACAGTTTGCAGAGCCCTATCCCCGCCGTCCCTTCCACACCCAGGGGAATCCCTCCTGAGCAGCTGTGTCTGCAGATCTCCAACAATGCTAGTCATGTTCCCACCAACATTTATAGCAGTTGCTTCAACTTTTCCCAAACAGCATCTGTTGTGTCCGAGGCTGGGTTAGAGCCTCCAGAAGGTAGTAATTATGAGTTCACAGCTTGGGCTGTGCAGATAGCAGGGAGTAAATGGGGCAGAAAGTGCAGTTTCCAGGGGAAATTTCCACCTGCACAAATTGGGTTTGGGGGCCAGCCTGGCACTAGAAGCCTCGGATCTGGAACAGGAGAGAGGCAGGCCTCCAGGAAAGGGAGAAGGGGAAGGTGTCCAAAAGAAAGAAATGAAGGGAAGCATTCCCATCTCCTACTTGAACACAACCAGGACTTTGGTTTTTCTCTAACTTGCCCCAGTCTCTGCTTCCTTGTCTCTTATAGGGAAAAAAGCAGGAGATTTTCAAAACAGTTTTGTTTCTGGGACAGTTTCTGTTTTAAAAATAAAAGGCATGCACAAGTGAAGATAGAGCAAACTGGGCCAAAGCCTCCCTTCTGAGAGTACTTATAAACCTTCTATTTCATACAACTGGAGAGTTTACCAAAAATTTCCCCCAAAAGAACATATCCCTCTGAAAATGTTGTGATCTTTTTATAACCACTTCAGTTTGGAGAAAGAGCCTCAGAGAGATCCCATGCCTTGTCCATGATCACATAGCTTGAAAATCGCAAAGCTGGGTGGCGAGGCCACGCTTCAAATCCAGCCTAATGATCTTCCCCTGCACCATGGCACCCTGTGGTACAGTCAGTGCATAAAAAACATTTTGTTCAAGATGCCACACAATCTTCAACTCAGTTCCTGATTTCAGATTTAAAGAAGTGCTTCATTTTTCAGCTAACAGCTGAAGCCCAGAGATGCTTTTAGAGGAAGGGCTGTGAGTGGGTCATTTGTATTGAAGTGTCAGTTTTTAGCAACCAGCAGTTTGATTAGGAGCAAGTGATAGTTTCTTCCATGGTGGAAGCGAATTCAGAAAGTACAGAAATATAGAAAATGCATGTCTTTCCTCTGCCTATCTTGTTACTGTGTATCACTTGCCGTGTTCCTATCTAATCAAGTGGTTCCCTATATGCCAGATCTCTTCCCTTTTATCTGCTAAAACAGGGTTTCCCAACCCCCTGGCTCAGAACTGGTCCACGGCCTGTTAGGAACTGGTCCACACAGCAGGAGGTGAGTGGTGGACAAGCAAAGCTTCTTCTGAATTTACAACTGGTCCCCTCACTGATATTCCAGCCTGAGTTCCCCCTCCTGTCAGATCAGCAGTGGCATTAGATGAATCGTATGATTATTTAATTATATATTACAATGTAATAATAATAGAAATAAAGTGCATAATAAATGTAATGTGCTTGAATCCTCCTGAAACCATCCCTCCCCACCCACTCCTTGGAAAAATTGTTTTCCACGAAACCTGTCCTTGGTGCCAAAAAGGTTGGGAACCACTGTGCTAAAGAGCATTGCCCCAGCAATTCTTCCCTTTCTCTTTCACCATCAGTTCCTTCTCTCTGGTTGATAATTCCTACCAATACACATATGTGCTGCAAAATACTTGTACCTCCTCCAATCTTTTGACTTCCATGTCTACATCTAGGTGCTATTTCATTTCCGTGTGCCCAGAAAAACTTCTTGAAATTGTTGTTTATACCTGCCATCTTCAATTCTTCACATCCATCTCTCTCTTGAATCTACTCCAAAAAAGCACTCACTCTCACACTAATTTAAAACTGCCCTTGTCAAGACAGAAAAAACACATGTTGCTGAGTGTAAGGGTCACTTCTCAATCAATTCCTCCCCATTTCCACTCCCTGTAAATATTGGAGTGCCCCAGGGCTCAAATCTTAGATAGTTTCTTTGGTGATCTCTTCCTGTATCACAGGTTTAAATATCAACAATATGCTGATGGTTCTGAAGTTTGCATAACCATGCTAAATTTTTCTCCTGAACTCCACGTTAATACATCCAACTTCCACTTGACATCTCTTGAATGGCCACAGACATTTCAAACTTAACATGATCAAATACAAACCCCTGCTCTTCCCCTAGAATTCTGGGACTTCAGTCATCTGAAGAAGACATGTGAGGATGACAACACCTAAGATTAATATAGTTGTATATAAATAGTGCAAAACCTTCCTATGCTACATTTGTTAGTATATTCAGAAATTTTCATTTCATTTTAAAAAATATTTACCAACATAATTTATTAAAGAGATCACCATTTCTCTTACATTTGAACTTGCAATTTATCAAATTCCCTAAAGGTTTCTTTTGTAATTTGATTGCAATCATGTGAAATATATATAGAATATTTGTTGGAATTGAGATTTTTTAATATTGAATTTTCCCATTTACTAACATAAGTTTGTGCCCCATTGTCTTCTTTTTAGTTCATGTGGGGTTTCTTTTTGGTTTCCTTTTCTTTTCTTTTCTTTTCTTTTGTTTTTGTTTATTTTGTTTTCACTTGATGCTTTATTATTTGGAACTTGATTACATTTTTAAAACCTTGGTTTAATATTCATGATATTGCGATTCAGAGATGTGGTTCTAAGTTTAGTTTATTCTAATACTACATTTTAATATCTGTCATAACTGGAAAATGATATTTCAAAAAGATGCTTAGTTTTAAATTGATGAAATGCATCATTGTCGGTTATATCTATTAAGGTATTCATTTTCTTTTCTTTATTTTTTATTAAATTTATCGGGGTGACATTGGTTAGTAAAATTATATAGGTTTCGGGTTCATAATTCTGCAGTGCATCATCTATGTGTTGCATTGTGTGCTCACCACTCAGAGTCAGTTCTCCTTCTATCTTCATATATTTGACTCCCTCTACTTCCACCAACCTTCTCCCTGACTTAACCACTAACTATTTATTGTCTGTGTTTGTGAATTTTTTCTTTGTTTGTCTTGTTCCTTTGTTGCTTTCAGTTTTATATGCCACATATGAGTGAAATCATATGGTTCTTGATTTTCTTTTTCAGTCTGGCTTATTTTGCTTAGCATGATGATCTTAAGGTCCATCCGTGTTGTCACAAATGGCAATATTTCATCTTTTCTTATGGCTAAGTAATATCCCATTGTGTATATGTAACACATCTTTTTTTTCCACTTTTAAACCAATTGTTTATTCCTCAAACTTACATTTGTTGCTTCTTTTCTTCCTTATTCAAAGTTTAAGATGCTCATATGAGCATCTAATATGTGCTTGGCACACATTGTTTCAGAATTATGCTGCTCGAGGCGACAGGGTGAGATAGTGACTAGGGAGAGGGCCCTAAAGCCTCTCCCAGAAAACACAATTGAATGGTCATCCAGGAGTCAAGAAAGAGAACCCTGAGTGACCCAATGACAGCTGAGAAATCCATGCATTGCAAGAAAAACCTGAAGATTGGGGAGAAGGGGTGAGCGGGGTAGAGGGGAGGGAGCAGAGATGGGTTGTGACAAGACCCCATCACTGCTGACTATCTGGGAGCAGCACAGTGCATGGGAAGAAGGAGGGCAAGAGGCAACAAGAGTGAAAGCCTGAGTGGCAGAACAGTGTGAGACCATGGGGAAGCTAGACCTTAGAGCAGTGTGTTGGGGACTGAAGCTCTTGAGTAGCAAGAGGGCTGAGCGAGGACTCTGAACAGCTGCAGGCCAAGGTGGGACCCCAGAGACAGCACCTCAGCTCCTGGCACCCCAGCAGCCCACAGCATGCACGTGCACAGCTCCTACACAGGGCCGCGGTTCCTGGCCCACAACGGAGGTGCACTGGCCGCCTTTGCACAAACTGTGACATCAGCCCACGGCTTTGAACTTGTGGCTCATGTGTGCCTGGTGCCCTCATTTGGTGTGTGCCTGCAGACTCCACCCCAAATGGCTGGTGGTTGGAGCATGCCCAGGAAGAAAGACGAACTTGATAGCATTTGCCCCAACCAACAAGAGCAGCCTCAGCCTGCATCCCATGAGCCTTCCTCCTCTCCCTCAACTTCCCAAGCAAATGGCAGGAGGTGGAGCTGCCCCAGCACACATTTTGTTGGCCTCTCCCTTCCCCTACAACCTCCCTAACAAACTGCAGAAAGTGGAGGGACTGCAGATAGATGTGCCCTGCCTCCAAATGTGGTTGAAGACCAGAGATAAGGCTTAAACACCTACCCTTTCTCTCAAAACTTGGTCCCCAGTGCCACCTAGTGTTTGCCCTACAGCAAGACACCACAAAAATACTAACCAGAGAAGTAAAGAGCTCCTGGGCTCTGCTGAATATAAAGCCCTCATGCCAAAGAAGAAGTACACAGTGGACAATATGGGTACCTTAGGATCTAAAGCTTCTCAGAAAGAAGATGAAAAATCTCCAGAAAAGGATCTCATAGACCTAGAAATTTCTGAACTAAGTGACAGAGAATTTAAAGTAGCCATTCTAAAGGCCCTGAAAGAAATGATAACATACTGGCAGAGCACCATAGCTGAGGCGAACAACCTAAGAAAAGAAATCTGTGAATAAAAGGAACAATTTAACAAAGAAATTTAAAACATAAGGAAGAATGAAATGGAAATTCGAGAGATAAATAATACAACAAAAGAAGTGAGAAATGAAATAACTGCCATAGGAAACAGGCAATCAGATGGAGGAAAGAATTAGTGATATCAAAGATCAGAACATGGAAACATCTCAAAAAGATGAAGATAGAGAATATAGAACCAAAATGATTGAAAGAATTCTGGAAGAACTATCTGACTCCATTAGACAAAACATCATCAGGATAATAGGATTAGAAGAAAGAGCAGAGCACTCTACAAAGAACATAATCAGACAAATAGTAGATGAGAACTTTCCAAACTTATGGAAAGATCTGGAACCCCAAATTCAGAAGAAAATAGATCTTCTAGATACCAGGATCCTAGCAGATCTTCTCCAAGATACATGGTACTGAAGATGTCAAAAACTAAAGACAAAGAGACAATTCTCAAGGCATCCAGGGAAAAAAGAATTATAACCATTAAAAGAAAACCCATGAGGCAGGCATCAGATTTCTCAGAAGAAACTCTATAAACCAAGAGGGAGTGGAATCAAATATTCAAAACTTTAAAAGAGAGAAAGTTTCAGCCAAGAATAAATTATCCAGCAAAATTATTCTTCAGATATGAAGGAGGAATAAAGACCTCCTTAGACACAAAGAGGCTGAGGGAATTCTCCAGCATGAGACTGGCACTTCAAAAAATACTGAAGGGGGCTCTTCAACCTGAAACAAAACATCAGGACAAATGGAATAGAGATGGGGCAACAAGAAAGAAACAAAAACAAAACAAAACAAAACAAAAAAAGCAATGGTTGCAGGAAATCCTCACATATTGATCATCACTCCAAATGTTAATGGACTGAACTCACCAAGAAAAAGACACAGAGTAGACTGGATTAAAAACAAAATCCATCCATATGCTGTCTCCAAGAGACATAACTCATCCATAAGGACAAACACAGACTCAGAATGAAAGGATGGGAAACAATACTCCAAGCAAATGGTAACCAGAGAAAAGCAGGAGTTGCAACACTGATATCTGATTAAATAAAATTCAGGTTAAAACTGATAGCAAGAGACAAAGATGGACATTACATAATGATAAAAGGCACAATACAACAACAAGAAGATTTGACACTAATTAATATATATGCTCCCAACCAGGAAGCACCAAAATATAAAAAGAAACTACTAACAGATCCGAAAGGAGAAACTGACAAAACCACAATCATTGAGAGAGACTTAAACACCCACTTAACAGCCAGGGACAAATCATCCAAACAGAAAATAAATAAGGAAATATCAGCTCCAAATGACACATTACACCAATTGGATATAATTGACATTTACAGGACACTTCATCCAACATAAAGAAACTTCTTTTCTAGTGCACATAGAACATTCTCAAGAATAGACTGCATGCTGGGCACAAATAACCTCAGGAAATTTAAGAAGATGGAAATCATACCAAGTGTATTCTCAGAAACAGAAATTTGAAATTGGAGATCAACTGTAAAAGGAAAGTAGAAAAAAACACATATACGTGAAGATTAAACAACATCTTATTTAAAAATGATAAAAAAACAAATAAAAGAAGAAATTAAAAAATATATAGAAACTAATGACAATGTAAATAAAACAAATCAGAATTATTGGGACACAGCAAAAGCAGTAATAAGAGGGAAATTTATATATTACAGGCCTATCTTAAGAAACAAGAAAAATCACAAGAAAACAACTTCGCATTCCATCTTAAAGACTAGAAAAAGAACAGCAGACAAAACCCCAAGTCAGCAGAAGAAAGGAAATAATAAAAATTAAAACAGAGCTAAACCAATTTGAGAACAGAAAGACAAAAGAAAAAATTTATGCTACAGAGAGCTGGTTCTTTGAGAAAGTGAATAAAATTGACAAAGCCCTGGCTAGACTAATCAAGGGATAAAGGAATGACACAAATATCCAAAATTAGAAATGAATGGGGAGAAATTACCACTGATACCATAGAAATACAAAGCATTATAAGAAAATGTTATGAAGGACTTTATGCCACTAAATTTAACAACCTAGAAGAAATGGACAAGTTTCTAGAAACTTATAGTCTACCTAGACTGAACCAAGAAGAACTGGATAATCTAAATAGACCAATCAATAGCAAAGAGATTGAAATGACTCTCCATCATCTCCCTAAAGGCAAAAGCCCTGGACCAGATGGTTTTACCAATGAGTTCTACCAAACATTCAAAGAAGAATTAATGCCTATCTTCCTCACACTCTTCCAAAAAATTGAAGAGGAAGCAATACTTCCTAACTCATTCTATGAGGCCAACATTACCCTAATACACAAAAAAAGAAAACTACAGACTAATATCTCTGATGAGCACAGATGCAAAAATCCTAAACAAAATATTAGCAAATAAAATACAACAATGAAGCAAAAAGATTATACATCATGATCAAGTGGGATTCATCCCAGGAGCCCAAGGATGGTTCAACATATGAAAGTCAATCAATGTGGTACACAACATAAACAAAATAAAAGATAAAGACCATATGGTCATGTCAATTGATACAGAAAAAGCATTTGACAAAATACAACATCCATTTATGATCAAAACACTGAATAAAATAGATACAGAAGGAAAGTATCTCAACATAATAAAGGCCATATGAGAGACCCTCGGCTGAAACTTAGTCCCCTAAAATCAGGAACAAGACAGAGATGCCCCCTGTCACCACTGCTGTTCAATATAGTAATGGAAGTTCTAGCCACAGCAATTGGGCAAGAGAAAGGAATAAAAGGTATCCATATTTGGAAAGCAGAGGTCAGAGTGTCACTATTTGCAGATACCATGATCCTCTATATAGAAAATTCCAAAAATTCCACCAGGAAACTATTAGAAACAATAAATGAATACAGTAAAGTTGCAGGATACAAAACCAATGTACAAAAATCACCAGCATTCCTATATACAAACAACGAATACTCAGGGGAAAAAAAATGAGGTAGTCAATTCCTTTTGCTATCACAACAAAAAGAATGAAATACCTTTGAATTAACAAAGAATGTGACAGACTTATACTCAGAAAACTATAAGACACTTTTGAAAGAAATTGAAGGAGACTCTAAGAAATGGAAAAATATCCCCTGTTCATGGATAGACTTAACATTGTTAAAATGGCCATTTTGTCCAAAGTAATCTACTGATTTAATTCCATACCTGTAAAAACCCCACAATCATACTTTCACAAAATAGATAAAGAATTATCAGATTTACATGGAAAGATAAGAGACCTTGAAGTGCCAAAGCAATACTACATAAAAAGAATAAGGCTGGTGGTATTACACTCCCCAACTTCAATTTATATTACAAAGCATTAATAATCAAAACAGCTTGGTATTGGCAGAAAAACAGAAACATAGACCAATGGAACAGAACTGAAAACCCAGAAATAAATCCGCAAATTTATAGAGAAATAATTTTTGATAAAGGAGCAAAAAACATACAATGGGAAAAAGACAGCCTCTTTAGTAGGTGGTGCTGGGAAAACTGGAAAAACATATGCAAAAGAATGAACCTGAGCTGTGAACTCTCTCCATATACAAAAATTAACTCAAAATGGATTAAAGACCTTCATATAAGACCTGAAACAATAAACTGTATAGAAGAAAATATAGGTAAACCTTCTATACTTAAGGCTCAAGGAAGACTTCATGAACCTTACCTCAAAGGCAAGGGAAGTAAAAGCAAAAATAAATGAATGGGACTATATCAAACTAAAAAGCTTCTGCACAGCAAAAGAAACCATCAACAAGGCAAAGAGACAGCCAACTGAATGGGAGAAAATATTTGCAAACAACGCATCTGGTAAGGGTCTAATATCTAAAATATATAAAGAACTAATATGACTTAACAGCAAAAAATCAACCAAGACAATTAAAAAGTGGGCACAAGAACTAAACAGACACTTCTCCCATGAAGAAATACAAATGGCCAGCAGCCATAGGAAAAAATGCTCATCCTCATTAGCTATCAGGGAAATGCAAATCAAAACCACAATGAGATACCACCTCACACCTGTGAGAATGGCTATTATCAACAAGACAAGGAATAACAGGTGCTGGAGAGGATGAGGAGAAAAAGGAACGCTTGCACACTGCTGGTGGGAGTGCAAACTGGTACAACCACTGTGGAAGGCAGTGTGGAGGTTCCTCAGAAAATTGGGAATGGAATTACCATATGACCCAGCAATCCCCCTTCTGGGAATGCACCCAAAAATCTTGAAAACCTTAGTCTGCAAAGACTTATGTATCCCCAGTGTTCATTGCAGTGCTGTTCTCAGTGGCCAAAACATGTAAACAAGCAAAGTGCCCTGCGACAGATGACTGGATAGAGAAGCTGTGGTACATACACACAATGGAATATTACTCAGCTATAAGAAAAAGTTAAATATTGCCATTTGCAACAAAATGGATGAACCTGGAGATCATCACGCTAAGTGAAATAAGCCAGACAGAAAAAACAAAACAAAACTGTATGACTTCATTCATATGCAGAATATAAAACTGAAAGCAAAGAAAAAAGAAATGAAGAAACAAACAACCCATGGACACAATCAATAGTTTAATGTTTACTTGGGGACAAGTAGGGAGGGGATGGGAGAAGAGGGATGGGTGGGAGAGGAGGGAGGAGGAGCTAAATATATGGTGATGGAAAGAGAACTCACATTGGGTGGTGAACTTATAGAACAAGTTGACAAGGCACTGTAGAATTGTACACCTGGAATCTATGTTATTCTTGCTAACCAATGTCACCCCAGTAAGTCTAATAATAAAAATTAAAATTAAAAATGAAAAGGAGAAAAGAGAAAGGAGAAAGAAAGAAAGAAAGAAAGAAAGAAAGAAAGAAAGAAAGAAAGAAAGAAAGAAAGAAAGAAAGAAAAGAAATAGTCTGCTCACTGTCTGTTATACCTTTTTTCTTTCTTTTTCTTTTTTTTTTTTTTTTTTTGCTTTTTGGTATGTGGGTAGCTCCCTGACTGGGAATCGAACCCAGGCCACTACACCACCAGGGAACTCCCTGTTATACCTTTTTAAAAAATTTATTGGGGTGATATTGGTTAGTAAAATAACACAGGTTCCAGGTGTACAATTCTACAATACATTGTCTATGTGTGGCATTGTGTGCTCACCATCCAGAGTCAATTTTCTTTCCATCACCATATATTCGAGACCACTTTCCTCTTTCCCCAGCCCCTTATTTCCTTACACTCTGGCAATCACTAAAGTATTGTCTGTGTCCATGAACTATTTTTTCTATTTTGATTGTTCATTTATTCTGTATATAAGTGAGATTTCACATATAAGTGAGATCATATGGTATTTGTCTTTCTCAGTCTGACTTATTTTACTTAGCATGATAACTTCTAGTTTCATCCATGTTGTGGCAAAAGGTAAGATTTTATTCTTTTCTATGGCCAAGTAATACTCCATTGTATAAATGTACCACAGCTTCTTTATCCATGTGTATTGATGGGCATTTAGGTTGTTTCCAAATCTTGGCTGTTATGAATAATTTTGTAATAAACATAGGGGTGCATATATTTTTTCAAATTAATGTTTTGGATTTCTTTGGATAAATATCCAGGAATGGAATTGCTAGATCATAAGGTAGTTCTCTTTTTAATTTTTTTAGGAACCTCTATACTGTTTTCCATAGTGACTGGAAGAATTTGCAGTCCCACCAACAGTTCACAAGGGTTTCGTTTTCACCACATCCTCGCCAACACTTATCGTGGTTGATTTATTAATGAGAGCCCTTCTGACAGGAGTTAGGTGCTACCTCATTGTAGTTATGATTTGCATTTCTCTGACAGTGATCTTGAGCATCTTTTCATCTGTCTATTAGTCATCTGTATGTGCTCTTTGGAGAAATGTCTATTCAGGTCTTCTCCTATTTTTTAATTATGTTGTTTTGTTTTTCTTTTTGTTTTGGCATTGAGTCATATGAGTTTCTTATAAATGTTGGATATTAATCCTTTATTGAATGTCTCATTGGTGAATATCTTCTCCCATTCTGTAGGATGTCTTTTCATTTTGTTGATTTGTTTTGCTATAAAAAATTCTATTAGACAGAGTGGAGAGAGTGAGGAGGCTGCATCTGGCTCCTGCTCTCACAGTCATTGCAGTACATTGAGCTCCATAGAGACAACGCCGGGGCAAGTGAGAGCCGGGCGGGCACTGGGCGACTCTGTGCTCGCTGAGGAAAAAGTAATTAAACATGGGCAAAGGAGATCCTAAGAAGCCGAGAGGCAAAATGTCATCATATGCATTCTTTGTGCAAACTTGCCGGGAGGAGCACAAGAAGAAGCATCCAGATGCTTCAGTCAAGTTCTCAGAGTTTTCTAAGAAGTGCTCAGAGAGGTGGAAGACCATGTCTGCTAAAGAAAAAGGAAAATTTGAAGACATGGCAAAGGCGGACAAGGCCCGTTATGAAAGAGAAATGAAAACTTATATTCCTCCTAAAGGGGAAACAAAAAAGTAGTTCAAGGATCCCAATGCACCCAAGAGGCCTCCTTCGGCCTTTTTCTTGTTTTGTTCTGAGTATTGCCCAAAAATCAAAGGAGAGCATCCTGGCCTATCCATTGGTGATGTTGCAAAGAAGTTGGGAGAGATGTGGAATAACACTGCTGCAGATGACAAGCAGCCTTATGAAAAGAAGGCCGCTAAGCTGAAGGAAAAGTACGAAAAGGATATTGCTGCATACCGAGCTAAAGGAAAGCCCGATGCAGCAAAAAAGGGGGTGGTCAAGGCTGAGAAGAGCAAGAAAAAGAAGGAAGAGGAGGAAGATGAGGAAGATGAAGAGGATGAGGAGGAGGAGGAAGATGAAGAAGATGAAGATGAAGAAGAAGATGATGATGATGAATAAGTTGGTTCTAGCGCAGTTTTTTTCTTGTCTATAAAGCATTTAACCCCCCTGTACACAACTCACTCCTTTTAAAGAAAAAAATTGAAATGTAAGGCTGTATAAGATTTGTTTTTAAACTGTACAGTGTCTTTTTTAGTATAGTTAACACACTACCGAATGTGTCTTTAGATAGCACTGTCCTGGTGGTATTTTCAATAGCCACTAACCTTGCCTGGTACAGTATGGGGGTTGTAAATTGGCATGGAAATTTAAAGCAGGTCCTTGTTGGTGCACAGCACAAATTAGTTATATATGGGGATGGTAGTTATTTTCATCTTCAGTTGTCTCTGATGCAGCTTATACGAAATAATTGTTCTGTTAACTGAATACCACTCTGTAATTGCAAAAAAAAAATTTGCAGCTGTTTTGTTGACATTCTGAATGCTTCTAAGTAAATACAATTTTTTTTTATTAAAAAAGAGTTCTTTTAGTCTGAAGTAGTCCCATTTGTTTATTTTTTTCTTTGTTTCCCTTGCCTGAGAAGATATATTATTGAAGGTATTGCTAAGGGTAATGTCTGAGAGGTTACTTCCTATATTTTCTTCTGGGATTTTTATGGTTTCAGGTATTATATTTAAGTCTTTAATCCATTTTGAGTTTATTTTTGTATATGGTGTAAGAAGTTTGTCCAATTCCTTTTTTTTTGCATGTATCTGTCCAATTTTCCTAGCAACATTTGTTGAATAGATTGTCTTTACCTGAATGTAAACTTGCTTCTTTTATTGTAGATTAATTGGCCATATAGGCATGGATTTTTTTTTCTGGACTCTGTACTTTGTACTATTGATCTATGTGTCTGTTTTTATGCTGATATCATGATGTTTTGATAACTGTGGCCTTGTAGTATAATTTGATACCTGGTAGTGTGATTCCTCCAATTTTGTTATTCTTTCTCAGGGTTGCTGTGGCTGTTTTAGGTCTTATATGGTTCCATATAAATTTTAGGATTATTTGTACTAGGTCTGTGAAGAAAGCCATTGGTATATTGATGAAAATTGCACTGAATTTATTGATTGCTTTGGGTAGTATGGACATTTTAACTATATTAATTCTTCCTACCCATGAATATGGTATGTGTTTCCATTTATTTGTGTCTTCTTTGATTTCTATCTTCAGGGTCTTATAATTTTCTGAGTACAGGTCTTTTACCTCCTTGGTTAAATTTATTCCTAGGTATTTTTAAAATGTGAATTATAAATAGGATTGTTTTAATAATTTCTCTTTTTGCTACTTTGTTATTGTGTGAGAATGCAACCAATTTCTGAATATTAATTTTGTATCCTGCTACTTTACAAAATTAATTTATCAGTTTCAGTACTTTTGGGGTCAAGTCTTTGGTGTTTTCTATGTATGGTATCATGTCATCTGCAAATAATGAAAGCTTTACTTCTTTTCCTACTTGGATGCCTTTTACTTGTTTTTCTTGTTTGATTGCTGTGTCTAGGACTTCCAGTGGTATGTTGAATAAGAGTGGTGAGAGTGGGCTTCCTTGTCTTGTTTCTGATCTTAAGGGGAATGCTTTTAGTTTCTCCCCCATTGAGTATGGTATTAGCTGTGGGTTTATCATATATAGTCTTTATTATACTAAGATGTGTTCCTTCTTTTCCCACTTTGCTGAGTGTTTTTATCATAAATGGCTGCTGGATTTTCTCAAATCCTTTTTCTGTGTCTATTGAAATGACTATATGATTTTTATTTTTCATTTTGTTTATGTGGTGTATTACATTAATTGATTGACATATATTGAACCAATCTTGCATCCCAGGAATGGATCCCACCTGATTGTGGTGTATGATTTTTTAAATATATTGCTGACTTCATGTGAATATTTTCTTGAGAATTTTTGCATCTATGCTCATTAGGGATATTGGTCTGCAATTTTTTGTTTGTTTGTTTTGTTTTGTTTTGTTAGTGGTGTCTTTATCTGGTTTTGGAATCAGGGTAATGGTAGAGTGGTGGCTTCATAAAATGAGTTTGGAAGCCTGCTCTCTTTCTGGATTTTTTGAAATAGTTTGAGAAGATTAGGTTTAAATTTAAAAAAAAAAATTTTATTGTTAAATTTATTGGGGTGACATTGGTTAGTAAAGATTATATGGATTCCAGGTGTACAATTCTACAATACATCATTTATGTGTTGTGTTATGTGTTCATCACCCATAGTCAGTTCTCTTTCCATCACTGTGTATTTGAGACCCTGTCACTTCTCACCCTCCTCCCCTTATACCTTCAGATAAACACTAACCACTGAACTGTTGATGTGTCCATGAAGAATAGGTGTTGTCATTGCCAAGGTTTCCAGGCAGGGCAGGTTTCGGCGGTGGTACACCCAATTGAAAAAACACACGAGGGCCGACATGGGGGACGATAAACACACCAGCAAGCAAGCCACTTTATTGCGCACCTGGGACTATATATACGTATTCAAACAAAAGTGGCATCTTGCCACATCTGCCCCGTAGCAATTGTTTAGGTTTTCATGGTTACATAAGGCGGTACATGCGCAGTAACTGTCAGCCCCAGGAATTCCTCAACCCCAGACAGGGACTGATTATACCAAGGTCAAGCCTGGGCGGCGGGCCTGGCTTTAACCCTTTACAGTGGGCTTAGCTTTAACCCTCTGGGGACTGACACTCCACCCCTACAGGGCTGCTGCACGGGAGTTTGTCCATAATGCATATCCTTGAGCCCACAGCCCACAGAAGCAATATAGGGAACAGCAAAAGACTACCAGACTGCTAGCAATAATTGCTAGGAACATTAGTATCCACCACCAGGTGGATCCTAAGGAATTCCACCAAGAGGTTAATGGGTCTGCTGTGGAGGAGGCAATGGCTTGTACCTCTGTGTTCATCTCAGCCAAGGCTGTCTGAATGTGCTCAGTGTGATCTGGGATATATACACAACATTCCACATGTAAAATAGCAGAGGTGCCACCTTGGGAGGCTGTCAATAGATCTAAGGCCATCCGATTTTGCAGCACAACTTTACACATTTGGGCTGTTTCATCCAAAAACAGGCTTAAGGCCTGTTTAGTAGCATTCAGGGCTTGAGCTGTGTGCACTGCTAAAGCTTCCATTTGTAATTCTACATCTATGACAGCAGCTCCGGACAGGGCCAGAGCAAAAGGGTAGAACCACCAGGTGGCTCTACGTTGGCGATGCCAACGGTGATACACAGCATCCCAATTAGTAGGCAATTGAGGGAGGGTCACCAGTACTCGACCAGCAATGTAAGGGCGACCCCATGTACATTGGCCAGTCCGATTTGCAGGCAAATAAGGCCATCCATACTGTCCACAAACCCAGAGGTATCCAGCTGGAAAGATATCTGTGGGATGAATGCCAGCATATCTGGCCCCATTCCACCAAGTGCGAGGGGTCAGCACATGGGTAACATTTTGACACAAGTGCAGGGACACCCAACCAGCGATACGGTTAGCAGCTGAGCGGTGTTGTTCTATACACAATGGGACTTGTTCCTGTAGTTCCATGTGTTCCCCCACCACCCAGCCCCACCCATTAGTCATTGCATAACCAAACAGAGGAGGTTGGTTATTATGGTCCCTGCGGAGCAAGTTGTCCACTGCCCGGCGTTGTTGGTCCCATTCAGCGGTGCTGCTCCATGTACATAACCATGCCCAGTTGTGTAGGGAAGCTGGGTGGATCCGCCACAGAAGGCCCTCAGCTGCCTCCACCAGTATTTCCATGCAGATCCAGCGGTGGGGAACAATGTGCACCTGAGCAAACCTGTGTGCCCAGGACAGGATACTATTGCCTGCCATTAGCCTGGGCGGTAGGACAGAGCAGACAGTGACACCATTAAAGGAAGATGTTTACCCTCAGGTAAAATACAGGAAATGTGTCCACCTTGTGACAACATTGTGGCCAGTAAGGGCCTTGCCCCTGTCCATTGCATCCGTAACCAAGACCGCAACCAGCCCTCTACTGTATTCCTTGATTGAATGGTTACAGGATTAGGACCTGTTATGGCCTCACAGGCCAAAAGGGCAGCATAAATAGCAGCTAGCTGTTTCTCTATAAGGGAATAGCGGGCTTCCGCCCCCTTTCCACAAGTGAGACCAGAAACCAATGGGCACTTTACGAGTCCCATGTTTCTGCCACAAGCCCCATCCAAACTCATTGTCATCCACTGACACCGTTAAAAGGAACGGTAGGGTGGTGTCAACCACCCGTAGGGTTTGGGCTTGAGCCACTGCCTGCTTGGTGGCTCGAAATGACTGCTCTATCTCTGGGGTCCAATCCCAAGTAGCCCGTCGCTGTATCAGGCGATGCAAGGGGTGAGTTAAAGTGGTTAAATGAGGAATAAACACCCTCCAATAGCCCAACAAACCCAAATAGGCCTCCAATTGCTTCACTGTTGTTGGCCGGGGATATGCCTGTATCTTATCTGTGACTGCCTCCGGCATAACCTTAGTCTTACCCGACCAGACAACTCCCAAGAACCTGACAGACAACCCAGGCCCTTGGACCTTGTTTTCGTTGATGTCCCACCCCCAGGTTTTCAGGGCTTCTTGTAGACTGGTGGCCACAGTCTCGAGCTCTGCAAGAGAATCAGAGGTTAGCATTATGTCATCAATGTAATGGAACAGATGGACCCCTGCTGGCTTCCGCCAGGTGGCCAAGTCCTGAGCCAGCAGTCCGTGGCACAGGGTGGGACTGTGCAGATATCCCTGGGGAAGCACCAGGAAAGTCCATTGTCGTCCTTCCCACGTGAAGGCGAGCTGCTCTTGACTCTTTGGTGCTATATCTATGGAGAAAAAGGCGTTTGCCAAATCCACAACATAGTGATACTGTCCCAGTTCATGTGTGGGTTTGTCCATCAGATCCATAACATTGGGCACAGCTGCATACAACGGGGGCGTCACTTTGTTCAGCTCCCGATAGTCCACAGTCATTCGCCAGGAGCCGTCAGGCTTTCTCACTGGCCATATGGGAGAATTGTAAGGGCCGTGCGTTGGGCGGATTATCTGGGCTTCTTCAAGCTTGAGAATGGTACGACCAATCTCTTCGTGCCCTCCTGGTAGCCGATATTGCTTTGTATGCACAACACGGGTAGCCTGGGGCAATACCAAGGGGGCATGATGGGGGTGCCCCCGAACAATAGTCTTTACCACTCGCATACGCAGGCGAAATTCTCCCATCGTCGTTGAAATCGCCAGTCCTTGCAGCACATCCACCCCTAGAATATATTCTGCGATAGGGGAGACATAGACTTTATAGTCTTGTGGGGGCAATCGCCCTGTGCTCAGGGTCACAACTGCTTGTTTGACCCGTATCATCCGGCCTCCATATCCCTCCATGGTAGCTGTAGGACCGCTAAAGCGATCCAGGTTTCCATACAGCAACGTGCTATCGGCTCCAGTGTCCACAAGGGCTAGTACCCGCTCCACATTATGGGGGGACCAGTAAATAGCAAGTTCAACATGTGGCCTCCAGTCCCCCGTGTCCCCCCTCAGCCAGATACCCTGGCCAGACCCCTAGTCTGGGTAAAAATCAGTCAGTCTCAACTCCCGAATTGGGAGTGTAGCAGCGGGCAGGGGAGTAAACTGCTGCTCAGGCTTCAGCTGCTTCCACAGAGCCAGCAGCACCCCTGTAGGCTGATGCTCTATTTTCTCTGCAGCTACTCCCACAGCTATAGACCAAACCACATCTGCTTTTGGCTCACTCTCACTGTAGGCTGAACACCACCCTTTTGAGCCCCTTTACTCTTCGGGTGTCCTTTGGGTGGGGGCCCCTTGGGGCCCTGTAGCGACCTCACCTGGCAGCCTTTTTTCTTTTGCTTCACTTCCACATCCCCCAATTGAGCTAGGGCGGCTGTTACTTCATGCACCCGCTGATCTATATAGGGAGCCAGAAGAGCCGCCATAGTCCCGAAAGTTCCTGGGGGTCCTGAGGCTAGGATGAGGTCCTTCATCCTAGTGGTGAAAACCTCCTCATCGGGACTATTGTAGCGTACCTGAAACATCATCTGTCGCATGCCCATCTCCTGTATGATTTGCACCAGGTCCGAGTATGTGGACCAGTTGCTCAGGCAATTCACCGGCCTCTGCCCAAACCGTTCGGGCCGCTGCCATTAACCAATTGATCAGGGAGTGATTCCCTGCATCATGGTTGGTGTGGGCTATGTTTTGTAGCCTTTGCCTCAAGGAGGGGAGTACTGTCATGGAGGCCAGTTGGGACAGCTCATCAGGGGACAATTCTGTTCCTTCCACCCCCTCGTCCCATAATCTCAGTAGCCAGCCCGGTACCGTTTCCCCAGCCCTTTGCCACACCTGCTTCGTCAGTTCCCGTAATTCAGTGGGCGAGTACGCAGTCATTGTCGTATGCTGCCTGGCCTGAGGGGCCCCTGCGGCTGACCCCCTGGCCCCATTTGCTGTTCCAGCTCGACCTTCCATTGCACCAAAGGGCGAGCCTGCAATATAGGTATCGGGCTACCTGCCCTGGAGGAGTGTACAGACTCCTCCGAGCCCTGCAGCATACGTTCAGCAGCCGCCAGGCGCTCTGCCAGCATTTCCTCCCGGCGCTGCAGCTGGCGGACCTGTTGAGCTTGCTCCTGCACCTCCCGGCTGGTGTGGCGCAGCACTGCCAGGAACATCCAGGCTACCCGCCCGGCCACCTTCCGGTGTGCCGGGGGAACATTCAGCTCCATGGATTCCAGGGCCTTCTGGATATCCTCAGGTGTTGGCCTAATCTCATCCCAGTCTTCTGGGGCTGTCCATGTGGCCAGATACGTGGGAGGTGGGAGGCCACATTTCTTCCACCCAGGGACCCTCAGAGGCGCTGGGGGTAGTACTCACCTCATCCTGCTGACTACGCCAAATGTCATTGCCAAGGTCTCCAGACAGGGCAGGTGTCGGCGGTGGTACACCCAATTGAAAAAACACACGCGGAGCCGATGTGGAGGACCATAAACACACCAGCAAGCAAGCTACTTTATTGGGCACCTGGGACCATATATACGTATTCAAACAAAAGTGGCATCTTGCCGCATCTGCCCAGTAGCAATTGTTTAAGTTTTCATGGTTACATAAGGCGGTACATGTGCAGTAACTGTCAGCCCCAGGAATTCCTCAGCCCCAGACAGGGACTGATTATACCAAGGTCAAGCCTGGGCGGCGGGCCTGGCTTTAACCCTTTACAGTGGGCTTAGCTTTAACCCTCTGGGGACTGACAGGTGTTAATTTTTTTTGAGTGTTTGCTAAAATTCATCTGTGGAACCATTTTGTTCAGGACTTTGGTTTGTTGGGAGCTTGTTGATTGCTGATTCAATTTTGTTGTTAGTAATCGGTCTGTTTGGATTTTCTGTTTCTTCTGATTTACCCTTGAAAGCTTGTATGTTTCCAAGAATCTATCCATTTCTTCCAGATTGTCCAATTTGTTGGTGTTGTATTGCCATTGACTGAGGCCAGGGAGGTTCGCATTGGACCCAGGCAGACCGAAAAGAAGAATCGAGGAGCCACAGGCAACTTAAACATAGCCTTTATTCCAGAAGCAGAGCAGCAACAACATGGCCCTCTATAGCTCATAGCTCATAGCCAACTTGTAGTTTATAGCTGGCTCCCAACTCCCTCCCTCCCAGAGAGTTCCCTCCCCTTATATAGAGAACAAAGGTGGCAGCTGCCAAAAAGCAACCTCATGATCCACATAAACAACAAAGTAGCTCTCACCTGGGAAAGTGCAAGTCACAGTTACATAACAGGTGCACATCATTTCAGCAGAAGCTTGGCAAGAAAGCTTGAGCGATTTCATTTTCCCCACAGACATATAGTTGCTCATAGTTTTTTAAAAAAATAATTTCTTATATTTCTGTGGTGTGTATTGTCACTTCTCTTCTTTTGTTTCTGCTTTTATTTATTTGAGTTCTCATATTTTCTTGAGTAGTCTGGTTAAAGGTTTGTCAATTTTGATTTTCTTTTTGAAGAACCAGCTCTTGGCAACAGGGAATATCCCTGCCTTGTTCCTGGTTTTAGAAGAAAAGGTTCCAATTTTTCAACATTCATATTAACTAAGGGTTTGTTATATAGCTCCTTTATTATATTGAGGTTCTTTCCTTCTATACACATTTTATTAAGTATTTCTATCATAAATGAATGTTGTGTCTTGTCGAGTGTTTTTTCTGCATCAATTGATATAATCATATCAATTGTTTATGTGGTGTATCACATTGAACAAATTTTGTGTGTTGAACCATCTTTGTGCTCCTGGAATGAATTCCACTTGATCGGGATGTATCTTTTTAATGCATTGTTATATTCTATTTGCTGGTAGTTTGTTTATAATTTTTGCATCTCTGTTCATCAGAGATGTTGGTCTGTAGTTTTCTTTTTTGTGTGTGTTAGTCTTACCAAGCTTTGGAATCAGGGTAATATTGGCCTCATAAAATTAGTTGAGAAGTATTGCCTCTTCATCAGTTTTTTGGAATCATATTAGGAGGACACAGGAATTAAATCCTCTTTAAATGTTTGGTAGAATTCACTAGTAAAGCCATCTGGTCCTGGGCTCTTGTTTTTAGGAAGGTGATTGCTTCTATTTTCTTATTCTTGATCAGTCTATTTAGATTATCCAGTTTTTCTTGATTCAGTCTAGGTAGGCTATATGTTTTTAGAAACTTACCCATTTATTCTAGGTTATTGAATTTTGTGGCATATAGACCTTCATAGTATTCTCACATGATCTTTTGTATTTCTGTGGTAATCTCTCCTCTTATTTATTTCTTTGGGTTATTTTTGCCTTACCTCCTTTTACTTCAGTGAGTCTAGCCAGGGGTTTGTCAGTTTTATTAATTTTTTCAGAGAACTAGCTCATGTTGCATTAATTTTTTTCTATTGTGTTTTTCTTCTCTATTTCATTTAGTTCTGCTCTAATTTTTATTATATCCTTCCTTCTGCTGACTTTGGGCTTCATTTATTCTTTTTATAGTTCTTTAAGGTGTAATGTTAGGCTGTTTATTTGGTATTTTTCTTGAGATAGGCCTGTAATGATGTAAATTTCCCTCAGTATTGTTTTTACTACATCCCAATAATTTTGGTATGACGTGTTTTCATTCTCATTTGTTTCTGTGTATTTTTTAAATCTCTTCTTGTGTTTTTTCTTTGAACCAGTCATATTTTAATAGTGTGTTGTTTAATCTCCACATGTGTGTGGTTTTTCCTGCTTCATTTTTGCAGTTGATCTCCAATTTCAAAGCTTTGTGGTCAGAAACTACACTTAGTATGATTTCAATGTTTTTAAATTTGCTGAGGCTAGTTTTGTCTACCACATATGACCTATCCTTGAGAATGTTCCATGTGCACTAGAAAAGAATGTATAATCTTCCATTATCAGATGAAGTGTCCTGTAAATGCCTATAATGTCTAATTGTGGTAATGTGTCATTTGAAGCTGATCTCCTTATTTATTTTCTGTTTGGATAATCTGTCCATAGCTGTCAATGTGTTGTTTAGGTCCCCTACTATAATTGTGTTTTTGTGAGTTTCTCCCTTTAGTTCTGTTAGTAGTTGCTTTGTAAATTGTGGTGCTTCCTGATTGGGGACATATATATTAATAAGTGTCACATCTTCTTGTTGTGTTGTCCCCTTTATCATTATGGAATGTCTATCTTTGTCTCCTATTATCTTTTTTATCCTGAAGCCTGTTTCATCAAATATGAGTATGGCTACACATGCTTTTCTCTGGATGCCCTTTGCTTGGAGTATTGTTTTCCGCCCTTTCACTTTGAGTCTTTATTTGTCCTTGTAGCTGATGTGTGTGTCTCTTGGCAGAATATGGTTGGTTTTTTTTTATTTATTTTGCTATGTTGCATTGGTGAATTTAGTTTATTTACATTTAGGGTGATGATCGATATATCCTTATTTTCTATAGCCATTTTGTCTTTTATCTCTGGTAGTTTGGTCTCTCCATTGTTTCTTTACTTTTTTTTGTTTCTGTATGTTATTTTAGTTTGGTTTTGTTCTATGATGTTTTTCCTCTGATTCCTCTTTTTTTTATGTATATATCTCAGTTCTGGACTTTTTTTGAGTGGTTACCATTAAGTTTATGGAAAATAAAATTTCATATAAGCAGTAAGTTTTTTTTTCTTGAACATGCTTGTTATTATCATTTCCCTTTTTAAATTCAGATCTTTACTTCCTCCCCTTTTGTTTTTATTATCACAAATTATCCCTTTTTATTTTGACTTTTTATTCCAGTTTGGATAGTCTCCTTCAGTATTTCCTGTATTAGAGGTCTTGTGCTTGAGAATTCCCTCAGCTTCTGTGTATCTGGAAAGTCGTTTATTCCTCCTTCATATGTAAAGGATAAGTTTGCTGGACATATTATTCTTGGCTGGTAATTTCTCTCCTTAAATAGTTTTAACATTTGATTCTACTCCCTCCTGGCTTTTAGGGTTTCTGTTGAGAAGTTTGATGGGAATCTAATGGGCTTTCATTTTATAGGTTACTGTCTTATTCTCTGGCTGCCTTTAGAATTCTTCCTTTGTCATTGATCTTTGACAGTTTCAAAATAATGTGCCTTGGAGAAGGTCTTTTTGGGTTCAAGTAATTAGATATTCTGTTTACTTCTTAGATTTCTATTCTTAAGTAATTTTTTTTCTGATGGAGTCAGATATTTCTTGTAGTGTTATTTCATTTCTTTTAACTCTTAAGTCTCTCTTTTCTTCCATTTGTGTCATTTCCATATTTCTATCTTCAATATCACTTATTCTTTCCTCTGTCTGGTCAGCTCTGCTTTCTAAGCTACCTGTTCCAGTCTTTATATCTCATATTGAGTTCTTCCTCTTCGAAATTTCTATTTGGTTCTCTAAATTTTCAGTTAAAATGTTTCTTTTGTTTGCAGATTTCCTTTCTGAGTTCATTAACTTGCCTCTCATTGTAATTTTTCAGAATTGCAATCTTAAATTCTCTGTAATCTAAATCACAAATTTCTATGTCTTTAAGTTCCTTTTCTGGAGATTTTTCATTTTCTTTCTGAGCAGTTTTGTTCTGTTGGATATTCATAGAGTTAATGTGTTTTTCTTCCTGGTCATCTATCTACAAGAGTGGATCTTGCCCCAGGTAGATATGAAGAGTTCTTTCTTTTCTTCTCAGTGGTGTCGCTTAGAGTGTTTTATTTTCTGTCTGGGGCTGCAGTGGTTTATTTTCTCTTGGTTTTTCAGTCTTCTGAAGATGGGAGATTTCCTGGAAGGTGGGTTTCTTTTCTTTGACTCAGTCACCTCATTCTCAGTGCACCACCTCATTGGGATGACGTGGTGGGTGATGAGGCTCTGTGCCTCTGAAACCCTTGTGCTAGTCCTGCAGGCAGAAGCTGCTGCACCTGTGTGTTTCAGCCTCCCTAGATCCCTCTGGTAGGTGGCCAGGCTCCATGTCTTTTGTTCTGCATGGCAGTGAAGGCATTGTGGGCTTACACCTTCTGTATACCCCAAGGTCTCTGTCCTAGGTGCTGGATTTAACCATATTATAAACTGGTCCTTTAGTCAGTAATGTACGGGGCCAGAGTAAGCACATGTGCCAATGTCTCAATTCTTTCCTTCCCTGAGATACATTGAGTTCTGGACCTGTGTTTCATGCCCTCCCCATCCAAGACTTTCTTTTTTCCAGGACTGTGCTGAGCACTGGGCCTGCATTCTGTGCCCACTGCCATCTCAGTATTTTTCTCCAGAGACCACACTGAGTTCCAGGTCCAAGTTTTGTGCCCACTGTGCCCTAGTCTTTCTTTCTTCTGGGATCATGCTGGGATCTGGGCTCATTTTCCTTGGCCTCTGTGTTGCTCTTTTTCTCTCCCAGACTTGGGACTGTGTCCTGCAGCCCCATCCCCATCTCTACACTTCCTTCTTTCTTCCTCAGCAGCTCTCCCCTTTTTCTCCCCACTTTAGGTGTTTCCTTGTGATGAATGGGTCTCTTAGGTGAGGTTATATGTTGTTTAGGGATTCCTTTATTGAATATAGTTGTTCTGTTTGTTGTAGTTTCCAAGAGAGGTTTCAAGAATATCCTTTCATGCCACCATTTTGATGATATTCTTGCTGAGAAATTTTCATTTCAGAAAATGGTAACATCATATTTTCTGTTGTTCAGGCCAGAACCACTGGGGTCATTTTTGACATCTCTGTTTTACACATCACGTTCAATATATCTGGAATTCCTGTTGGCTCTTACTTTTATGTATATCCAGAATCTGACTTCTCACCACATCCAATACTACCATTTAGATTACAGTTTCTTGCCTTGATTATTATAATAGTCTTCTAACTGATCTCCCTGCTCCCTCCCTTGCCCTGTCCCACAGTCTACTTTCAACACAGTACAAGAGTGATCACGTTAAATATATTTAGGTCCTCTACTCCACTTGATGTCTCCTCATCTCAGTTGGAGTAGAAGCTAGTGTCTTTACATTAGCCCATGAACATGAAGTCTTTTTTCTTTTCTGTTGTTGTTAAATTTATTGGGTGACATTGATTAGCATAAGTTCCAGGTGTACAGTTCTATAGTACATTGTCTATATGTTACATTATGTGTTCACCACCCAGAGTCAGTTGTCTTTGCATTAGCACATATTTGACTCCCCTCAACTCCTTTGCCACTCCACTCCCCACGTACCCTCAGGTAACCATTGAACTATTGACTGTGTATATAAGTTGTTGTTTCTTTATTACTTTAGGTTGTTTTTAAATTGCATTTTACCTACAATATTATAACATTTTCAGGTATACAGTACAGTGATGAATCATTTATATAATTTATTAAATCCTCATTCTGATATATCTGGTTCCCCTCTAACACCATACATAGTTATTACAGTGTTGCCGACTATATACCCTATGTTGCATTTTATGTCCTTGTGACTATTCTGTGGCTATAAATTTGTACTTCTTTATTTTCCCCCTTTCCTCCCACCTTTCCAGCTCTCCTCTCATCACCCCAACAAATCTAGTATCCATTTAATAACACACACAGTCACCACAACCTTATTGACTATATTTCCAATTATACTCTATATCTCCTTGATTATTGTCTTATAACAATCAAAGTAATCTTCTTCATCCTTTTCCCTTATTTTACCCACTCTCCCATCCCTCCTCCCATCTTAAAGAAGTCCCTCTAACAATCCTTGTAATACTGGTTTGGTGGTGATGAATTCCTTTAGCTTTTTCTTAACTGAGAAGCTCTTTATCTATCCTTCAATTTTGAATGCTAGCCTTGCTGGATACATTATTCTTGGTTATCGATCCTTGGTTTTCATCATATTGAGTATTTTCTGCCAATCCCTTCTGGCCTGTAAAGTTTCTAGTGAGAAATCCCTGAGAGTCGAATGGATATCCCCCACTATAAAGTCTTATACAAGCTGCCCCACCCCACCTAACTTATCTGATATCCCCATGTTTATGCCTCTCCAGACATACTGACCTTTTGTCTGGTTTTGTATATATCAGTCATACTCCCACCTCAAGCCTTTTACACTTGCTCTTTTCTATGCCTGGAATGCTCTAATCTTCAGATATCTGCATAACCTTCATCTTCACCCTTTCAGGTCTTTTCTCAGAAATCTCCTTTTCACTTCTGATCATAGATTTTTAAAATTGCAAATATTCTCCTATCTAGCATTTACTATTCCCTCATCCCTCCTTTATTTTCCTCACTGTAATTTATTACCCACTGCTATATTTTTTACTTCTTTGCTTATTGTATGTTTTCCACCCCCATTAGATTTTTGTCCATTTTACTCACTAAATTAACCCTTGTGACTCCATGCCTGATGCACATAGAGGCACTTAGAAATACTTGTTGAATCAATGAAGAAATAAGTTTAGGAAGAACATAAAGAACATCCAAATTCCATCTACCCAAAGAAAATTCCTATTAGCCCCTTGAAGTACATTCCTCTACAGTTCTTATTTTTGGACGTTGATATTCTGTGTTGGACAGAAGTGAGTGGCCTAAAAGCAAGCAATTCCCCCATAAATTTGGAAAAATAGACTGAAACTTTTTCAAGATGCAAAAAGAGACATAAAATGCTCTATCATGTGTTAAAATTATCAATACCTGAAAAGGTGATGGTTGGAAAAACTTATTTTTGATCAAATTTATCATTTCAACTAAATTATCATGTTCACAATCAAATCAGTTTGGAACCACTGTTTCATTACTGGGTGCTAATTGCGGTTTTAGACCATGAATTGTAAATAAATATAACTAGGCTCAAACACATTTTTATTAATCAAAATGGAAATCATTATAATCAACACATTTTTGTCAATGAGAAATGTTTGTTTATTCCTGTAGCATAAAAATTTGGGATTCGACGAACTCTTGGAAAGCATTTTTTGCATCCTGTTGGTTGTGGAAGTGTTTTCCCTGCAAAAAGGTGTCGTGGTTGGTGAGAGGTCAGATGAATATTGTGGATGAGGTAAAACTTTGTATCCCAATTTGTCAGCTTTTGAAGCATTGGTTGTGTGACGTGTGGTTGGGCATTGTCATAGAGAAGAAATAGGCCCTTTCTGTTGACCAATGCCAGTTGCAGGCATTGCAGATTTCAGTACATCTCATCGACTTGCAGAGCATACTTCTCAGATTTACATAATGGTTTCACCAGAATTCAGAAAGCTATAGTGGATCAGACCAGCAGCAGACCATCAAACAGTGACCATGACCTTTTTTTGGGTGCAGGTTTGGCTTTGGGAAGTGCCCTGGAGCTTCTTCTCTGTCTAACCACTGAGCTAGTTGTATAAAATTCACTTTTTATCACATGTCACAATCCAATCAAGAAATGGTTTGTTGTTGTTGCATAGAATAAGGGAAGATGACACTTCAAAACAATGATTTTTAAAAATTTCTGGTCAGTTCATGAGGCACCCACTTATTGAGCTTTTTCACCTTTCCAGTTTGCTTCAAATGCTGAACAACCCTAGAATGGTCAACACTGCATTGTTCAGCAATGTTGTAGTTGTAAGAGGATCAGCTTCGATGACTGCTCTCAATTGGTCCTTGTCAACTTCTGATGTCTGGCCACTCTGCCCCTCATCATCAAAGCTCTTGTCTCCTTTGCAAAACTTCTTGAACCACCACTGCACTCTACATTTGTTAGCAGTTCCTAGGCCAAATGTGTTGTTGATGTTGTGAGTTATTACAGCTGTTTTATGACCCATTTTGAACTCAAATAAGAAAATGGCTTGAATTTGCAATTTGTCTAACATTATTTCCATATCTAAAATAAATATAAAATAAACAGCAAGTAGTAAGTCATTAGCAAAAACACATAAAGTAAGAAATGTTCATTAAAATGATGTGTAATATAACCACATTTATTTAAGAATGTATTCCAATATCAAAGGGCAAATGTCAACAATGTAAAAAACTGCACTTACATTTGTATCAACCTAATAGAATGGGTTTCAGGTTGAGAACTCCTGAGATTAATATAGTCACATATCAATAATTCAAATCCTTCCTATGCCACATTTGTTAATGTATATTGTGCAAAATCAATACGCTTTTCTAAGAAAACTAGGATGTCTACTATATGTGTTGACAGTGTAGGCAAAAACTCATTTGGCCCTAGAACTCCTAAGGATGAGTAAGAATTAGAGCATAATGACTGAGACTAACTTTCTGTAATAGGGTAGCCTTATTAGCCATCATTGGCTGAGTGCCTCCTATGTGCAGGCATTGGGCTAGGCTCATTAAACCCCAGGATATTATTTTAGCTACATGATTGAGGATATTAGGGAACATCTGAGTCTGATCACATTGTTTATTGTGCAATATTTTGTGGATAGTACCACCATGTGTCTATGGTTAAGAAATCTATGGTCTGAGCCATTGCATTATATTCTATCCTGAAACTAGATGGTGGTAACTAGATGAGGTATGTATAGAGTCTTTAAGAAGGGAAATCAGAGAGCAGGACTCAACTCTTGGTTTTTTTTTTATGTTTTTATTGTTAGACTTATTAGGGTGACATTGGTTATCACTAGTTACATAGGTTCGAGGTATACAATTCTACAGTGTATTGTCTATCTGTTGCATTATATATTCACCACCCAGTGTAAGTTCTCTTACTATCACCATATATTTGGTTCTCCCACCCTCCTCTCTTGCCCCCTTCCTCTTCACCTCCCCTCCCCACTTCTTCCCAAATAACTTTTAAACTATTGGTTATGCCCATGAGTTTTTTTGTTTCTTTGTTTTTTCTTTGTTGCTTTCAGTTTTATATTCTGCATATGAGTGAAGTGATATGGTTCTTGGTTTTTTCTGTCTGGCTTATTTCTCTTAGCATGATGATCTTCAGGTCCATCCCTTTTGTCACAAATGGCAATATTTCATCTTTTCTTATAGCTGAGTAATATTCCATTGTGTATATGTACCACAGTTTCTTTATCCAGTCATCTATCAAAGGACATTTTGGTTGTTGCCATGTCTTGACCACTGTGAACAGCACTGTGATGAATATGGGAGTATGTAAGTCTTTGTGGACTAAGGTTTTCATGTTTTTTGGGTAGATCCCCAGAAGGGGGATTGCTGAGTCATATGGTAACTCCATTCCCAGTTTTCTGAGGAACCTCCACACCATCTTCCATAGTGTTTGTACCAATTTGCATTCCCACCAGCAATGCATGAGGGTTCCTTTTTCTCCACATCCTCTCCAGCACTATTTATTCCTTGTCTTATTGATAATAGCCATTCTAACAGGTGTGAGGTGGTATCTCATTGTGGTTTCGATTTGCATTTCCCTAATGTCTAATGAGGTTGAGCATTTTTTTCATATCTGTTAGCTATTTATATTTCTTCATAGGAGAAGTGTTTGTTTGGGTCCTCTGCCCACTTTTTAATTGGGTTGTTTTTAGACATTAGAGCCTTGTCAGATGTATTGTTTGCAAATGTTTTCTTCCATTCAGTTGGGTGCCTTTTTGCTTTGTTGATGGTTTCTTTTGCTGTGTAAGAGCTTTTTAGTTTGATATAGTCCCATTCATTTATTTTTGCTTTTACTTCCCTTGTCTTTGCTGTCAGGGTCATGAAGTCTTCCTTGAGCCCTAGGTCTAAACATTTAGTACCAATGTTATTTTTCTATACAGTTTGTTGTTTCAGGTCTTATTTGGAGGTCTTTAATACATTTTGAGTTAATTCTGGTATATGCTGAGAGTTCACAGCCCAGATTCATTCTTTTGCATGTGTTTTTCCAGTTTTCCCATACCATCTACTGAAGATGCTGTCTTTTCCCCATTGCATATTTTTTTTATCCTTTATCAAAAATTATTTGTCCATAAATTTGTGGATTTATTTCTGGGTTTTCAGTTCTGTTTCATTGGTCTATGTTTCTGTTTTTTTTCCAATACCAAGCTGTTTTGATTATTGATGCTTCGTGGTATAAATTGAAATGTGGGGGTATGATACCACCAACGTTATTCTTTTTTTTTTTTTTCATTTTTATTGTTAGACTTATTGGGATGACATCTGTTAGCAAAGATTACATAGGTTTCAGGCATACAATTCTACAGTGTATTGTCAACTTGTATAATAAGTTCACCACCTAATGCGACTTCTCTTTCCATCACCTTATATTTAGCTTCACCCCCTCTCTCCCACCCCCTCCCCTTTCTCTCGTCAGCCTTATTCTTTTTATATAGTATTGCTTTGGCAATTTGAGGTCTTTTGTGGTTTCATACAAATCTGATAATTTTAAAAAATCTATTTTGTGAAAGTATGATTGTGGGATTTTGATGGAAATTGCATTAAATCTGTAAATTGCTTTGGGTAATATGCCCATTTTAACAATGTTATGTCTTCCTATCCATGAACACAGAATATCTCTCCATTTCTTTGTGTCCTCTTAAATTTCTTTCAGAAGTGTCTCATAGTTTTTCATGTATAAGTCCATCACATTCTTTGTTAATTCCCAGGTATTTCATTCTTTTTGTTGTGATAGCAAGAGGTATTGACTCTCTCATTTATTTTTCTGAAGATTTGTTTTTTGTATATAGGAATGTCGTTGATTTTTGTAAGTTGATTTTGTATCCTGCGACTTTACTGTATTTGTTATTGTTTCTAATAGTTTCCTGGTGGAATCTTTGAAATTTTCTATATAAAGGATCATGTCATCTGCAAAGAGTGACAATTTGACCTCTTCTTTTCCAATTTAGATACCTTTTATTCCTTTCTCTAGCCTAATTGCTCTGGCTGGAACTTCCAGTACTATATTGAATAGCAGTGGTGACAGGGGGAATCCCTGTCTTGTTCCTGATTTTAGGAGAATGAACTTCAGCTTTTCCCCATTCAGTATGATGTTAGCTGAGGATTTGTCATATATGGCCTTTATTATGTTTAGATACTTTCCTTCTGTACCCATTTTATTCAGTGTTTTGATCATAAACGGATGTTGTATCTTGTCAAATACATTTTCTGTATTGATATGATCATATGGTCTATCTTTTTTTTTTATGCAGTGTATCACATTGACTGATTTTCATATGTTGAACCATCCGTGTGCTCTCAGGATGAATCCCACTTGATCATGATGTATGATCTTTTTGATACATTGGTGTATTCCATTTGCCGATATTTTGTTTATAATTTTTGCATCTGTGTTCATCAGAGATATTGGTCTATAATTTTCTTTCTTTTGTGTTGTCTTTACCAGACTTTGGTGTTAGGGTAATGTTGGCCTCATAGAATGAGTTAGGAAGTATTGCCTCATCTTCAATTTTTTGGAAGAGTCTGAGGAGGATAAGTGTTAATTCCTCTTTGAATGCTTGGTAAAATTTGTTGGTGAAACCATCTGGTCCAGGGTTTTTGCCTCTAGGGTGGTTGTGGACAGTCATTTCAACCTTTTTACTACTGCTTGGCCTATTTAGATTATGTAGTTCTTCTTGGTTCAGTCTAGGTAGGTTATAAGTTTCTAGAAACTTGTCCATTTCTTCTAGGTTGTTAAATTTAGTGGCATAAAGCCCTTCATAATAGTTTTTTATAATCCTTTGTATTTCTGTGGTATCAGTGGTAGTTGTTTTCCTTTCATTTCTAATTTTGGATATTTTTGTTATTTCCTTTTGCTCTTCAGTTAGCCTAGCCAGGGGTTTGTCAATTTTGTTGACTTTCTCAAAGAACCAGCTCTTTGTAGATTTAATTTTTCCTATCATTTTTCTGTTCTCCATTTCATTTAATTCTGCTTTAATTTTTATTATTTCTTTTCTTTTGACTTTGGGTGTTTTTTGGTCTACCTTTTCTAGTTCTTTAAGATGAGATGTTAGGATGTTTACTTGTGATTTTTCTTGTTTCTTAAAATAGGCCTGTAGTGATATAGATTTCCCTCTTATTACTGCTTTCACTATGACCCAATAATTTTGACATGTTGTATTTTCATTGTCATTAGTTTCTATGTATTTTTAAATCTCTTCTTTTATTTGTTCCTTGATACAGTCATTTTTAAATAAGATGTTCTTTAGTCTCCATGTGTATGTGGGGTTTTTTTTCTGCTTTCCTTTTACAGTCTATCTTCCATTTCAGAACTTTGTGGTCTGAGAATACACTTGATGTCATTTCAATCTTCTTGAATTTGCTGAGGAAACTTTTCTGTCCCAGCATATTGTCTATCCCCGAGAATGTTCCATGTGCACTAGAAAAGAAGGGATACTCTTTTCTTTGCTAGATTAAGTGTCATTAAATGTCAATTATGTCCAATTGCTATAATGTGTCATTTAGAGCTGATATTATCTTATTTATTTTCTGTTTGGATGATCTGTCCATGGCTTTTAAGGGGGTGTTTAGATTTCCTACAATGATGGTGCTTTTGTCAGTTTCTCCTCTCAGACTTGTTAATAGTTGCTTTATATATTTTTGTGCTTCCTGATTGGGAGCATATATATTAATTAGTGTCAAGTGTTCTTGTTATTGCATTGTGCCTTTTATTACTATGTAATATCCATCTTTGTCTTTTGTTACCTTTTTTAACCTGAAGTTGGTTTAGTCAGATATCAGTATGGCAACTCCTGCTTTTCTCTGGTTACTATTTGCTTGGAGTATTGTTTTCCATCCTTTCACTCTGAGTCTGTGTTTGTCCTTATGACTGAGGTGTGTCTCTTGGAGACAGTATATGGATGGGTTTTTAATCCAGTCTGCTACTCACTCTGGTTTTGGTGAGTTCAGTCCATTAACATTTAGTGTGATGGTTGATATATGAGGATTTCCTATGACCATTACTTCCTTTTTGAAATTTTTTATGTTTTTGTTTTTATTTTGTTGTTGTTGTCCCAACTCTATTCCATTTATTCTGATGTTTTGTTTCAGGTCAAAGATCCTCCTTCAGTATTTCTTGAGGTGCCAATTTTATGCTGGTGAGTTCCCTCAGCTTCTGTGTATCTGAGAAGGTCTTTATTCCTCCTTCATATCTGAAGGATAATTTTGCTGGATAATTTATTCTTGGCTGGAAATTTCTTTCTTTTAGTATTTTGAATATTTGATTCCACTCCCTCCTGTCTTAAAGAGTTTCTGCTGAGAAGTCCATTGTCAGCCTGATCGGTTCACCTCTAAAGGTTATAAGTTTTGTTGTTGTTGTTGTTTGTTTTCTTAGATGCCTTGAGAATCGTCTGTCTTTGATTTTTGACATCTTCAGTACAATGTGTCTTGGAGAAGATCTACTTGGGTCCAGGTATCTAGGGGACTTATTTTCTTCTTGAATTTGGGGTTCCATATCTTTACATAGGTTTGGAAAATTCTTGTCTACTATTTTTTTTTTTTTTGAGTGTGCTCTTTGTAGAATTCTCTGCTCTTTCTTCCAATCCTTTTATTCTCATATTGTTTTCTCTCATGGAGTCAGATAGTTCTTGCAGAGTTATTTCAATCCTTTTGGTTCTGTATTCCCTATCTTCCTCTTTCTGAGATGTTTCCTTGTTCCAGTCTTCAATATCACTAATTCTTTCCTCCATCTGGTTGGCCCTGTTTTCTATGACAGTTAATTCATTTCTTTTATTGTATTATTTATCTCTCAAAATTTCATCTCATTCTTCCTTATAGTTTGAATTTCTTTATTAAACTGTTCCTTTTGTTCACTGATTTCCTTTCTGAGATCATTTATCTCAGCTATGGTGTTTCGCGAGTATGTTTCCATTTCTCTGACAGCCTTTAGTACAGCTATTTTATATTCTCTGTCAGTTAGTTTATAAATTTTTAGATCTATAAGATCTTTTTTTGGACATTTTTCATTTCTTTCTGAGCAGCTTTAAAATCCTAAGGTACTCACTCATGTTGTTTATTGTGGTCTTCTTCTTCGGTATGAGGGCTTTATTTCCAATAGAGCCCAGGAGATCACTTTATTTCTATAGTATTTTGTGGTGTCTTGCTGTACAGGTGGTGCTGGGAGGCCAGTTTTGGGAGAGAGGGGGAGGTGTTAGGTCATATTCGTGGTCTCCATCAGCTTTTGGAGGCCGGGCACATGATGCGTGATCTATCTGTATCCTGAAGTTTGATGGGGAAACTGGGGGAGACAGGGGAGATGGATGGAATGCAGACTGAGGCTGTTCATAGTGGTCAGGGGAATTCTGTCAAATCTGCCTTTGTCCCTTCTCCAGCGTTTTACCCGCTGCCATGTTTCAGTGATTTCTTCTCACAGCAACTTCTCTGGACAGCAGGCAGCATTACCGAAGCGCCAGCCCTGACCTCAGCGCCAGCACCAGGGGCTTTGTCACATGTGGGTGATGTATATGCTCCATGAGTCATGAGGGTGCCACACAGGCACCACACTTGAGCATCATGAGGCAAGTGGGGGGCCATGCAAAGGGGCTGTGTGAGCGTGTGCATGCTCAGTGAGCCACAAGGGTGCCGTGGGAGCATGCCACAGTGAAGGGCGGGGACTTAGAGCATCAGAGTTCAGCTCCCAGGCTTTGTCTCCAACATGCCACTTTTCGGTCCAGCTCCCTTATGGTCTCCCCACTATCCCACAACTCTGGACTCCATTTTTGTTGCTGCCCACCCTCCCCACTTCCCTATATTGTGCTGCTCCTTCATTTCTTTCTAGTTCCTTCAGTTAGCCGCAGTGATGTTGGATCGCCATCCACCTCTGCTCCCTTCCTTCTCTCCTGCTTTCTCTAACCTTCAGGTGTTTTTTTATTTTTTCGATGTGTGGATTTCTCAGTTGTCTCTGTGCCACTCAGGGTTTCCCATGTTGTATCCTGGCCAGTCATTTAATATATTTTCCAGGAAAGGTTTTAGGATCCTCCTCTCTGGTCACCACTATCTTGCTGATCTCCTTCAATTCTGGTGTTTTTTACACTGCCTAGGAGTCATGAGCATTCCACTTACTGGAAAGGTGATGGGAGAATGCTTCAATAGTCCTGTCTCATGTCTGGATGAGATGCCCCTGAGGATTATGGCAGACATTTGTTGCCCATTAAAAGTGTTTGGCAGCAGAAGTTGGGAGGGTGGATGTATATATGCCATGCCTCATATTCCAGAAAGGAATAGCCCCTATCCCACATCAGTATATCCAATTTTGTATTTATATGTCCTTTTGTTGAGTCTGGAACTCATTTCCTCTGAGCACAACACAAGCATCTTGACACAGTTGAGCTTCTGGACAGACAGAGCTAAGGATGTGGACTCCAAGGGCCCTGCCAGGATTCTGTCTCAAGAGCCAGCTACCCTCACTGAAATAGAAACATTCCTCATTGGCTTTTAAATCCAGCTTCACTGTGTATTAAGAGCTTATTTCTTCTTATTTTTTTTTATCTTGTGCCTAGAATCTTATGTGTAACAGAAACTAACCTCAACAAATAGGGCATATGGTCTATCTATAAGACATAGTTAATTTTCTCATTAGGAGTGAGTCTCAGATTAAGTCTAAGTGGGTTGCAGACATATCCAGTGATGTTTGAACTGGTGGGATGGAATTGGCCAAATTCTCTTTGCTTAGAGCTGAGGAGCTTCCTGAGAAAGAATTTATAATGAGGGAGGAATTATCCAGGCACAGACAGAGTCTGAGGAGATGATGAAACTTAGCCATCTTAAAAGGGCAGTTCTGGGGATATCATGTTGTCTGTCTTTTGTGTTTGTCTCTCATTCTTTTTAAAAACTTATTGTAATAAAATATATATAACAAAATTTACCATCTTAACCATTTTAAGTGTACAGTGATGTCAAATACATTTATAATAATATACAACCATCACCACCATGCATCTCCATAACATTTTTTACATTGTAAAACTGGAACTGTATACCTATGAAACAATGACTTCCCATCCCTCCCTCTTCCTGGCACCTGGAAACCACCATTCTGTTTCCTGTCTTTATGATTTTGACTACTCTACCTTATATAAGTGCAATCATACAGTATTTGTCTTATTTCATTTAGCATAATGTACTCAAGGTTTGTCCGTGTTGTGGCATATGTCAGAATTTCTTTTTAAGGATGAATAATATTCTGTTGTATGTATATACCACATTTTGTTTATCCATTCATCCATTGATGGAAACTGGTTGCTTTCATGTTTTAACTGTTGTGAATAATATTGCTATGAACATGGGTCTACAGATATCCCCTCATTGTCTCTCATTATTGGCCCCACTAGACTTTTCCCAAGTCCTTAAGTCAGAAACTGAAAGAAGTGTTTCACTAAAGTCCCCATTAAACAGTGGGACCCAAGCAGTATTCATGGAGGGTAGCATAAAACAAACAGTCTCCCTCATTTCACCAAGGAACATGACAGTTTCAGCACCACTGGGATTCCAATCACTTGATGGAGGAGCTGCAAGAAGAGTTGGGGCATGCAGAGGAGTATGGTGACAGTAGCCCTGAGGAAGCCTGCCTGGTAGGTGAGCAGGGAAATGCAGTTGCTGATAGACCTAAGGTGGGAAGTGAAAGAACCAATCACATTGCCTGATGGGAGCAGACTTGTTCTCAACTACATATGAGACACCTCTAAGGGATATAGGACATTTGAAAGGCATTTTTCAAGGGCGGAGATTCTTCATGACTGGTGGAAATAGGAAAAATGGAACTTGGAGGGTTATTAAGGTAGTTTTGTTTTACTCATGAGGTCATGAGGCCTGAAATGATTCAAGTTACCTTCTGTACCTATGAAAAAATTTTACCTTGCATAATGAATTTCTTAAATACTAGTAAGTACATATTTTCAGAAAATTTTTCTTAAGATGTCTACCAGACCAGTCTTTTCCTGGGTCCTTTTCTTGCAGCATTCTCAGATAACTTCAATCCAATGTTTCCACTTGCTATGCAACGGTTCCCAGAAGATGTCCAGCCAAAGCTCTAGTCCATGATCATATTCCATCTTGCATTATTCCCTGATTGTTGTAGGATACATTTATCTTGTGCCTCTAATGAGACTGGGAGGCCCTTGGTACAGGGACACACCTCTACCTTCTCTTGTACTTATCCAGCTTGATTGGGTGTATCAGAGGTGTTTAGTAATTACTTGCTGATTGCTTCCTTACTTTCCAGAATTAGCTTTTTGATTATACTCAGTGTGGGTGAAGAAAGAAACTCTTAAGGTGTCTCAGTGGATTCCAGTGCTCTTGGAGAAGGAAATTGAGCCAATAGCCAGGTCTTAAATCAAAAAACAAATTTTGTTGAACTGAACTGAATGTGGAACCTACTTGCTAACAGGATTTCTCAGACAAGGGTCAGTTGTGGTTTCTCCCTGTGTGACCTAACCATTCTGATACCCAGATTCATCATCTGTATATTGGGGATACTTACATCAAATATACCTGCCTGAGAGACAGCATGGCACTGTGCCAGACTCTGGTACAAGACTGCAGAGTCCAAATCCCTGCTGTACCAGTCTACAAATGATCTGACTAGGAACTGTTTCTGAACATTTCCATGCCTATTTCTCCATTTTAAAAATGGGGATGATAATCATGATGATGATGCTTTCCATAGAGCTGTATGTGGATTATATGAGTTAACTTATGTAACATGTTTAGAATGGAGCGTAACACATAATACATTATAGATTGATATTAACCAATATTATTCTTACAGAAATTTTGATGAAAAAATGAATGTAAAGTACCCATACCATCAATTGCTATTTAATATATGTTAACTTCCATTTCTTCATGATGAACAAGCAGATACCAATATAGAGTTTTTAAATTATAGCAAAGGAAAAGAAGCACTCTCATCCCACAGATGAATTTGTCTGCACAGACCATAATCCCAATCTGTAATGCACATTGTTACCGACACGAGAAGAGATGAGTTCTGTGCAACATTCTCAAGAAGGAGGTCTGCAGACTTCCTTTGAGACTTGCAAGGAGGTGGGACAGTGCTGCCTTTGTGGAGAGCATTATGGCAAGGAGTTCCATTAACTCAGAAAACATAGTCTTTTAAAGTCCTATTGTCACAGAGGTGCAGAGAACCAGTCAATGAAGGCATTCATATTCATAGATGCACCTGGGTAGACAAGGCTCCACCTGGTTATCCCAAAGACGACATACCACCTGAATATTATAGGGGACCGACCAAAGGCCCCCTGGAGTTGTTCTATAAGAATAGAAAAGGCTGAGTCAGGTGGTCGTACTAGATTCTTACCATGATGCATCTGTGCATCATGAGGTCCAAGAAGCCAGAACAAAGAGATGCAGACGGCTTCCATTACTTGTTATTAAAAGGAATATTCACTCTTTATTATTCTGTGTCCTACATGCTAAAATTTGTAAAAAATTAAAACTAAAAATTTTCAAATAAGGCACTTGATTTTTCTCTTGACAAACTATCAAAATGGTAAACTATAAAAATATCCCTACCACCATCATCTCCATGTTTCCCTTACCACATTTTCTACATGGACCGTGATGTCACACATGTATATCAGTGGAAACAAGGAAAGGAGAAAGCCCAGCACTTCTCAAAGCCCACTGGTATTAAAACATAACCTGGAACCTATGTAATTTTTGCTAACCAATGTCACCCCAATAAATTTAACAATAAAAAAAGAAAGACAAATACTGTATGATCTCATATGTGGAATGGAAAAACAAATAGAACAAACACCAAACTCATAAAAAAATAAACATAATGGTATACTCACTTTTTTTCAGTGGATAGTTCTCATGAGTCAGACCACAATTTTGCATGCTATTTAGCCATTCTCATTAAATGAATCACTTGAGGTGGAAATTTTTATTTTTGTGATTAGAAATATTTCAGTGCTGCTTTGAGCAAAAGAGACAATGATTAGAGCTCTACGTATGTGGTGGATTTTTCTATGTGTCAACTTACCTAGGCTACAGCTCCCAGTTATTCAGTCTAATGTTAATCAAGATGCTGCTGTGAAGAGATTTTGCAGATGTAATGAAAGTCCCTAAGCAGTTGGCTTTAGGTAAGGAAGATCATCCTGAATAATCTGGGTGGGCCTAACTTGATTAACTGGAAAGGCCTTAAATGCAGAGCTGAGGCTTCTCCAAAAGAGAAGAAATTCTGCCTGTGGTGAATAGCTTCAGCCCATGCCTATAGAATCCCAGTGTCCTCTGATCTTCCTTTTTTGACTGCTTGCTCTATGGATTTACTCACTTAGTCAGTCCCCACAATAGAGTAAGCCGATTCCTGGTATTAGCTTGTTATACCTGCCATAACAAAATATCACAAGCTGAGTATCTTAGAAGAACAGAAATTTATTGTGTCACAGTTCTGGAGGCTGGAAGTCTGAGATGAAGGTTTCAGTAGGGTTGATTCCTGCTGAGGGCTACGAGGGAAAAGCTGCTCCATGTCTCTCCCCTAGCTTCTTGTGGTTTGCTGGCAAACTTTGGCATTTCTCATCTTGTAGGTGATGCATCATCCCAGTCTCTGCCTTCATGTTCATACAGTGTCCTCCCTGTGTGTGTGTGTGTGTGTGTGTGTGTGTGTGTGTGTGTGTCTGTGCATCCAAACTCCCCCTTTTGTGAGGACATCAGTCATATTGGATTAGAGCCCACACTGACGACCTCATTTTAACTTGATTAGCTCTCTAAAGACTCAGTCTCCAAAAAAGGTCACATTCTGGAATACTGGAAGTTAGGACTCCAACATATCTTTTTAGGGTTCTTTGGTTGAATCCTAGCTGATACACTCTGGGTGTATTTCTTGGTCATATTCCCCAAAACAGTTTCCCTGAAGCACTGAGTTTTTCATGTAAGATATTCCATGTATCCAGAAACATTGACTCATTCTCTGACCTGGAGGTGTTTAAATCTGAGTATAAACATAATACAGTTGCTTATATCATACAAGCAAGGCCAGTAACTGAGACTTATCAGAAAACAATTGTTAGAATTCTGGGCATCTCAGTCAGCTGGACTCTGTGGGTATTTTAACTGAAAAGTGGAGTATTTTAATTATGAATATATCTTAGCTTTGCCATAAGTAGCTGCTTACTAGCAAGAATGAACAACTTGAGAAGCTGAGCCAATAACTGGGTTTGTGTGGGTTGGACAAAGTGCTCCTAGGCGTGAGGGCTTGGAAGGAAGCTGTGTAGTTCAAGTATCTAGGGACTGGGGGTCGATTAAGAGATTTTACATTTTGGATCTCTGGTTTTGTGTCACATACTTGCTTATGGCCAAGCATACCTTATCTGATTTAATCCTCTCTACATTCTTACTTGGCATGCATTATTCACCCATGGTAAGATAGAAGGCTCTTAGATCACACATCTACTAAGTATAGGCCAAGATTCAGACATACAGTCGATCCTCATTCTTTGTGGATCTGAATTTGTAAATTCACCTACTCACTAACATTTATTTGGAACTCAAAACCAATTCTCATGATGCTTTCCTGGTCATTCATGGACATTCATGAAAAATTCGAGTTACCTGCTACATGTGTTCCTAGCTGACGTCTAAAGAGATGACACTCTGCCTTGTTTCATCTTTCATACTATAAACAAGTATCTTTTCCATGCTCTGTTTAGTGCCATGGATTGGGGTGTTTGTGTGTGTTGTTTGTTGGTGACTTTGCTGGTTATTATGGCCATAAACATAGTGCTAAAGTGCCATCTAGTTCCTAAGGACAAGGAGGTTGTGATGTCCATATGGAGAAAATACCGGTTTAGGTACAAGTTATGATAGTATTGGCTGTGAGTTCAGTGTCAATGAATCAACACTACACAAGGGCTGTTCAGAAAGTATCCAGCCACGTAATGAAAAACAGAGACATGTATGGCTGGATTTTTCCACACGACCCTCATATATTAAATAAGATGACTTTCAACAGAAACACACATAAAACCAGAGGCTCATGGAAGCTAACCCTGTATCCTCCAAGGAACAGTGGTTCCGTGTTCACTAATTCAGTATTCATGGCGACTTTATAGAACAGAACTGCTATAAATAATGGGAATAAACTGGATCTATGTGGAGTCTAAAGGCTGTCCTTGATTACCACATTATGAGGATAGGAATTGGAACCCGAGGAGTTGGTGCCTCTTCTTTCTTGCGTGTTTCAGGAATAAGGGAGACTATAGTTTGAAAGTCTCTGAAGGTCACGTTCTCATCTGATTGAAAGGTGATGAGCATTATACTGGAGGAACTCAGCACAGGGGCAGGGGCTCCAAAACCACACAACTGAGCCCAGGAAGGACATGGTCAAGGGCCCAGAAATAGACATAACATTGGATAAAAGGAAGAAAAAAAATTGTTTTTCCAGTAGCTGCTAGGAAATTAATTTTTCTGGTAAATGTCACAATTGTTTTCAAAATAGGAAGACAGTTTGTTACTTTTTAATATGTATATAACCCCATCAACATTTTGATTCTGTTTAATTTCCCCAACACTCCTACTGGGAATGCCACTAAGGAAATTGGTTCTAGCCACAGGGCTTATTTCTATAGCACTTTTCCTTTCTGACCCCTAGTGAGCCTTTTGTATTTTTTGTTCAAAATTGTCCTTTGAGTCTCCCTCTCGCTCTTTCTATCCCTGTTGTAGGAGAAGGGGTGGTAGTGAGAGCATAGGAGGGATGGATGTGGTGCAGGGGGATGAAGGAACACTGAACTAAATCCTTTTTATTCCCAGGAGGACTGGGTCCAGCTTCAAACTAGAGTAGGTAAGCTGCAGGGAAACACAAACCTATTTCCTTCTTCTTTCTACAGCCCTGTGCACTGTCACAGTCGGAAGGGCAGTCACCACTTCCTTCTGTTTCTGGATTCTGAAAGGAAAACAGAGAAGATTCAACATTACATTCAGAGTAAATAATAGGAACAAATTACCTCATTTTGATTAAGCAAAGAAATTTCGATTGCTCAGCTTGCTCTGGAGTGTGATCTGAGATCACAAAGATAGAGAGTTAAGTTATTTAGGAAAAGATGCTATACCACAGGCTCCCAAACCTGCTGAGACGTCCAAGCTACTACATACAGCCCGAATGTAAGGGTGGGAAAATACAGAGTCTGGCCATGCTTATGGTTACACAAGTCATGACCCTTTTGATGAGCTGGTAATCTTACCAAATCTTTTATTGTAAAATAATAAGCATGTATGGTTAGGATCTTATAATAAAATTGTAACTCAAATCCCGGCATTACTCCTTCTGGACCCTGTAAATAAAGATTTGTGTTCCGAGCTCCCTCCTAGTAAGAGCAAAGAAGCAGCAAGGACCAATATTTGAGCAGTTTGATAGCACTGGCTAATTGAGTCTGAAGAAAAGAGCAATGGGGAGTTAGGAGTTTAAATTTTACACACACAGATGATGGGGATTCACTGGAGCCTGAGCACCCAGCCACAGACACAGGCGTGCAGGAATAGGGCCAAAGCAGAGGCAAGTGGTCATCAATGGTGGATAAGGCATGGAGAGGAGCTTTGTCAGAGCCAGTGTTCACTCAAACACTTCTTAGACCCTTACTGGGACACTTCCTGGAAATAGACCCTTTTCTCTCCGAGTCAGTGATATGACTTGTAATACTAATTTCCAAATTACTACCTTGGATGAGGCCTGCAAGAGAGTGCTCTCACTGGCAGGGTGTGAGAGCATGTCTTCACTGATTGCACAGCACTCAGTGTACGTTCATTGACAAGATGTTTTGGGATTACTTCTAGGTTTGGCACATTGAGATTGTCAACTAGATTTGTCTTCATCCTACTTAAAATACTTAAACTTTAATTCTCCACCATCAATAACATATCTTCCCTTAAGCCTACGTCTTCCTGAAATTTCTGCCTCGACTCTGTTTGGGTTTTAGAAACTTTTAGAAAAAGATTGGATGATTTCTTCCTCTGTTTCTATGTCTTCTTCTCCCACTCATTCATAAAACCTATGTGATCTTTTTTATGCTTCTAACATCTGACTTATGTTTCAGATACCAACATCCCCACCTCCTCTCTATTGTTCAGTTGTCCAATTTAATTATTCTACCTTTTTATTGGCAGATGAGGTGGGGACTGGACAACGAATGCTTAGTTCTCTTCCTCTTGAAACTCTTTGCCGCACCTTTTTGTTTGTTTATTTTGTTTGTATTTTAAATTAAGGCTTTATTTTTTGGGCTGTCATAACACCACACCAATTTAGTTCTCCTTCAGGGCCTCAGATCTCTTTTTTGCCTCTTGAACATATGATAAATTTGAGGTCTTGTCCACCCTTACTCTTCTCCCTTTATTTTTTATTCACTTTCCCTTTATATATTCTTTTGCTTTTAATTTTTCTTTTAAAAAAGACTTCTAAATAAATGCCTGGCTCCCACCTCTACAGTCTTACCTTCAAGTATCTGGAAGCATCTCTCTGCAGATGGCTCACTAGTGTTTAATGAACAGGCAAACAAATGGCCACAAACCCTATTAATCAAATGCTGAATAAACTCTGGATCCTGACATTCAAAGCTCTACACGTTTTAACCTCAGCCTAGCCTGCCTTTCACCTCCCCTCCCAGTAGGACTCTCACCCTAGAGAGTCCCTGAGCTTGTTCTGGGGTGGGTCCTGTGCTTGCTCTGTCTCCTCTGCACGACAAGCTTGATGATTTGGGCCTTATTGTCAATGACTTTTGTTAGCCATTGCTTACAAAGTTGTTTTGTTAGCAGTTTAATTTATAAGGAAGAAATGCTTGTTTTAAGAAAGGATTAGAGACTAATAAAACAGTTGCCAGGTAAAGATTAAGGCAGCACTTCAACAAAAAGTAAAGTGTGCAATTGCCATCTGGTGGTAAGTGTGGGCAATTACAGGGGAAAGTATGCTGGTCTCTTATTCAATAAGTATTTATTGAGAGAGAGCCTGGTGTGCCACGTACCAGGTATTGGGGATACAGCAGTGAATAAATCAGATAAAAACCTCCGTCCTAATGATGCTTATGTTAGTTATTTTATGGAGATACCATAACAGAGAAAGGGTAACCAGAGTCAGTACCTTAATTAGGTAATGTTTAGGGGCTTGAAAAACCCAGTTATAGTTGACCATGTCACTGTAGTCATCAGGATAGTGAAGACTCTGTACGAGACCTTTTTCAAAAAGGACAGTTAAGGAACTGAAACCTGAATCTGAAACACGAGGAAAAACATCTATCAGTGGCATCAGCCAAGCAAAAAGTAATCCTCTGCTTTACCTCCTGCCTCCCATAAATGTTACATGAACTGAACCTTCAGGCAGAGCCAACAGAAGGAAGAGGTTTGTGCACTAATTTTTCAGAACTCATTGGGCCCTTTCAACTCACTGGGGTATACAATAAATAGGATCATAGAAGGAGTGCCTGTACCCCACATCTCACTGGCCTTGTTCTCATCTGTACTATGGAGCCAAGAGGACCATGGGAGGGAGCTCCCTGCCTCTCACCTAATTCCTATGAGGACTCAACTTCTACAAAAGGCTGGATGGTATATGGTAAAAGTAAATGGTTTCACCAAGAAGGTGGTTTGGTTTAAGAGCTTTATAAGTGAGATAAAATCCCGTGGCATAATCTGTGGCCTCAGAGATGAATTTCAGACTTCAAGAGTTGGAGCCAACAAGAACTGATGAAGCAAGGCTTTCTCCACATAATTTTCCTGCAACACAAGAAGATTATTTTGTTCAGAATCTAGAAAATAGCATCTATTAAAAGACTTAAGTAGAACTGAACTTGTCATGATAGTGTAGGGTTATTTAAACTAGGTTTCTCAACCTTGGTACTACTGACATTTTGAACTGGAACATTCTTTGTGTTCAGGCTGTCCTGTGCATTGTAGGATGTTTTGCAGCATTCCTGGCCTCTACCCACTAGATGGTAGTAACATTCCCTTCAGCTGTGACAACCATAAAAACTTTTCAGACATTGCCAAGTGTCTCCTGGAGGTGGGAGGCAAAATCACCTCCAGTTGAGAACCACAGAAGTTTTCTTTCATTTCTGTTTCTTAAGTAACCTTTGTCTCCTACTCATGAATATCCATTGGTATTTTCCTTCTTAGCTGGATGAGGCAGCTAAAGGTCATTTTCATGCTTAGAAAAGCAGCATGCTGTCTGGGAGGCCCTGAGAGGTGCTGCATTATGTCTACATTTTACTCCCAATGGGCTCCAGATCTGGCAAATAAATGTAGGAAGCCTGGTTCCAGGGGAAGCTGATGTAGCAAAGGAAAGGAACTGTGGCCATCACACAGGCTCGGATTCAGTTCTTTTCCACTGTCATTTCTGTCAATAAAGATTGGAGACAGGAAATGTGCTCACAGATGCTTCAGTGCCAGACATGTAACCAGATCCCATTAAGCCCTCCTAGCACTAGTGTCCATCTGACAGTGTGCAAATCCACTCATCAATTAGTCTGTCTTCTAAAAAATATATTGACAGGTAATCATGGTGACAAGACTCTGCAACCAGTTGGGAAAAATTGAGTATTACATGCATTCATTCTCTCTGGTACCAACAGGGTCCAGGCATAGTCTGCAGGCAGATACATTGAGAGTTATTTGTAAACAGAAAGTGGTTGTCACAATCCAGTTAATAGGCAGTCAGACAGGAAGTGGGAGTCAGGAGGGAGGTGTGGCAGAGGGGGATACTTATTGCTTGCTGTTGTAACATAGGTAAGGGCTTTCTGGGAAGTGCAGCTCCCCCACCAACTCACTGGCCACACGATCCTGCTCACTGCATGAGGCTTGGAGGGAAAGCCACAAAAATCAGCCTAACAGTGGTGGCTAGGTACAACACCCTTGCTTTCCAGATCCTGTACAGATCTCGGAACTCCCTGTTCTTCATTATGTGTGCTTCCTTTTTTCATGAAATCTTTTTGTCTTGGTTTCTGGATGCCTTATTCTTTTTTTGTTGTTGTTGTTCCTTTTAGATCCTGCTTAACCTTGACATTCTATAATTTCTGATCCTTCACTACTCCTTCTCTGACCCCATAACTCCATTTTATAAATACAGGTAGTTTCCAGGTTCCATCTTAGTTTTTGTCCCTCTCTACAGTTTCATTCATCTCTTTATGTTCAACTGTCATCTCTACATTTCTCAACTTTAGACCTGATTTTTCAACCAGCTCCTGGACATCTCCCCTGAAACTTAATATGCTACAAATGAAATTTCTTTGGGTATGCAAAAGTGCTTCCACTTCTGGTTTTATTGCTTTTATCTGCCCCTTTCTTAGTCTCTCATGCTCAAAACTTAGGTATCATCCTTGATTCCTCCCTCTCCCTCACCATCCTTCATCTAAGTGATTACTAAGTCCTAATTCTTCTTGTTTCTCTTCCCTCCTTTTCATTCTCTGACCATTGCTCTAGGTCAAGCTTTTCATATATATATGTATGTATGTATGTATGTATGTCTTGAACTAGTGCATAATCTCAAATCCATCTTGAATTGTTTTCCCTCCAAACTATCCCCTATGTGCTGCTCTTATACCACTGAAGTATAGCTCTAATCTATTTATCTAATTAATCAACTTCCTATTACTCAGTAAAGTCCAAACTTTTTGGACTGACATTCAAAATTTCTGTAATTTGGTCTCAAGTCATCTTTCTAATCTCTCTCATAAAACCCTATCACATATCCTACACTTCAGCTGCTTTGACTGACTTAATGGTCTCTACTACAACCTACATTTTCCTGTCTCCATCTGTTAGTATCCATCCTTTGATAAGGATAATTCCTTAAGCTGGAATGTTTTTCTTTACCTGTACTCCATTTCCACCTAATGAAATCCTGAGTAGGATTCTTTGTCCTTTAAGGTTCAGCTTAAAAGATGTCTGTGCTCCAAAGCCTCCCCTGTCTTGTTTTGTTTGTTTGTTTGTTTGCTTGTTTTTAATACTAAAGGCAGCTACCCACTCCTAAGCTTTCAGGGTACTCTTTTCACATTGCTCTTTGTAGATAGTTATATAGACTCAAAGAACCACTGCAGAGTTGAGCTAAAGATGCTTTAGAGACAATCTAGTCCAAACTTTTTTTATGGTTAAGAAACTGAGGTCCCGAGGTAGGAAGGAGCTTCCCAAAGTCACAGAGTGAATTCATTGCAGTCTTGCAATGAACACCGGGGTGAGTCCTCTGGATAAGTAAGGACACTTTCAGGACAAGGTGTGTAGCTTAGTGACCACATCTGTACTACTTTACCCACCTCCCTCAAATCTCTGCTCTAAAGCGAGGATTTGGCAAATGTTTACTGAATTGAGGTGGAACTCTGGATTGACATGATGTGAAATGGGAGGGCATCTGAGGCTCCAGCGGGGTAAGGGACTACTCTGACTGGTGGTGGTTTTATACCTAGTAAGCAAGGACAGCTCTTACAAAAGAGGACTTTTGATTATAAAGGGAACCAGTAATCAGAAATGCTAGATAATAATTCCTACTCTTGGGGAGAAGGCTGGAGAAATACCCACCTCTTGGGCTTTTTCTCTGCTTCCCTGAGAAAGAAAAGGACCAGTGTGATTCAAGGTTTGTGTTTTCCTAAACAATATTTCAAGAAGTTATCATCTCCCTGGCTCAAAAGTGCAGAGCTTTGAAGTCCATATGTAAATAAAGAAACTCTAATATGTGAAAGTAATAGCAAAGGTAAATGGATAAACCAGGAAAGTGGCCTTGGTGTTTTAAGGAGTAGATTTTACTCTCTTTTAATAAATTTAATAGTGGGTGAATTAACAAATAATGATTGCCTTGGAAATTACACAGAGCCAAAAGAGGTCATCTGGTCTAACCTTCTCAGTTCACATGAAAAGGGAGGCTAAAAATGAAAAGTAACTCACCTACAACCACAAAAGAATTGCTGGGATAGCGATTGTACAAGTTGAACTGAGGGTTGAGGTACCTGCTCCTGGACCATGCACTTGAAAATAAACCCAAGTTCTTACTAAACTAATTGGAATTAACCCCTTTTGGAAACAATAGAAGCCCTATTGCAGCTGGAAGATACCAGTTAAGAAAACAGAATTGATGTGGAGGCAGAAGAGAAGTTTCCTGGGAGAAGTTTCTGTTCAGGTTCTCTGCCCATTTTAATTGGATTATTTGTTTTTAATTGGATTGTTTTTCTTTATTGTTGAGTTTTATAAGTCTTTGTATATTTTAGATATTAGCCCCTTATCTTAAGCATTGTTTGAGGATATTTTCTCCCATTTGTTACTGGTTTCCTTTGCTCTGCAGGAGCTTTTTATTTATTTATTGTTATTTTATATTTCCTCCAGTGCTGCACACGATTCCTCAGACCCGAAACCCCATGCCATCAACTCCTGTCAAAACGCTGTTTAGTTTGATATAGTCCCATTCATTTATTTTTGCTTTTATTTCCCTTACCTTTGCGGTTCGGTTAATAAAGTTGTCCTTAAACCTAAGGTCTATCAGTTTAGTTCTGATGTTTTCTTGTATACAGTTTATTATTTCAGATCTTATGTTTAGGTCTTTAACCCATTTTCAGTTAATTTTGGTGTACAGTGACAGTTCGCAGCTCAGATTCATTCTTTTACATGTGGTTATCCAATTTTCCCAGCATCATTTACTGAAGAGGCTTTCTTTTACCCATTGTATATTTTTCATTCCTTTGTCAAAATTATCTGTTCATATATTTGTTGGTTTATTTCCAGGTTTTCTATTCTGTTTCATTGGTTTGTGTGTCTATTTTTCTGCAAATATCAAGCTGTCTTGATTATTGATGCTTTGCAGTACAGATTGAAATCAGGGACTGTGATACCTCCAGCCTTATTCTTTTGATGTAGGATTGCTTTGGTAATTTGGGTTCTTTTGTGGCTCCATACAAATCTGATGATTCTTTGATCTATTTCTTGAAAGAATGTCTGTGGGATTTTAATGGTAATTGCATTAAATCAGTATATTGCTTTGGGTAATATAGCCATTTTAACTATATTGATTCTTTCAATCCATGAACATGGAATATTTTTCTATTTCTTTGTGTCCCCTTCAATTTCTTTTAGTAATGTCTTATGGTTTTCAGTATATAGGTCCTTCATGTTCTTTGTTAAATTTATTCCTAGGTATTTTATTCTTTTTGTTGGCAATCGCAAAAGGTATTGTTTTTCTCATTTCTTTTTCTGAAGTTTCATTGATGGTACATAGGAATGCAATTGATTTTTGTACATTAATTTTATATCCTGCAACTTTATTATATTTGTTTATTATTTCTAATAGTTTTTTTGGTGGAGTCTTTATAATTTTCCATATAAAGACATACAAATGGCCAACAGATATATGGAAAATGTTCAAATTCATTATCTATTAGGGAAATGCAAATCAAAACCACAATGAGATACCACCTCATACCTGTGAGAATGGCCATGTCAAAAAGACAAGGAACAACAAGTGTTGGAGAGGCTGTGGAGAGAAGAAACCCTTATACACTGCTGGTAGCAATAAAACTGGTACAACCACTATGGAGGACAGTATGGAGGTTCCTCAAAAAACTAAGACTAGAGTTACCAAATGACACAGCAATCCCCCTTCTGGGTATCTACCCGCCAAATTTGAAAACCTTAGTCCACAAAGATATATGTACTCCAATGTTCATTGCAGCACTATTCAGAGTGGCCAGGTCATGGAAACAGCCAAAGTGTCCTTTGATAGATGACTGAATAAAGTGGTACATATGCACAATGGAATATGACTCAGCCATAAGAAAAGATGAAATTGGGCCATTTATGACAACATGGATGGACTTCGAGACAATCATACAAAGTGAAATAATCCAGACAGAAAAAAACCAAGAATGACATGATTTTACTCATATATGGAACACAACGCTGAAAGCAACAAAGAGCCAAAAACCCATGGACACAATCAATAGTTTAGTGGTTAGTGATTATCTGAGGGTATGGGAGGAGAGGGCTGAGAGAGAAGGGACAGGGTCTCAAATATATGGTGGTAGACAGAGAACTGACTCTGGGTGATAAACATATAACAGAACACATAGATGATGTATTGCTTAATTGTAGACCTGGAACCTATGTAATATTTACTAACCAATGTCACCCCAATCAATATAACAAAAAGAAAAGAAAAAATATTTTTAATTAACTCACTGGTCAGTCTAGTAGAAGGGTATATGTAGACTCAGAAATTTTCAGACTTAGGGTACTGGGATCTATGCCAGGCCTTTTCAAGCATAGCATTACTAACATTTTGGGCTGCATCATTTTTTGTCATAGGGGCTGTCCTGTGCATTGTAGAAGGCTTAGTAGCATCCATGGCCCCTACCCACTAAATGCTAGTGTCATTCCCCCTCCCCAGGTTGTGTTAACCAAAAATGTCTCCAGACATTGTCTCCTGGCAGGGGGCAAAATTTCCCCTAGTTGATAACCACCGATCTGTGCTATAGCTTGCTGAATCTTGCTAGCACAGTTGAGAAGTAAGTGGTGAAAATATATCACAGGCTGACATATTTTCAATTAAAGGCAAATTTGACAAAGTCTAGGATGGGTACATTCATGTTTCATTGAATATTTTATCCTATACCACATACCATATTTTACTCTTGCTTTAGACTTAAGTATCACAATCCTTATGTGCTACCCTAAGAATAGAAGCAGAGCCTGCCTGTCTACTCAGTGGTTCTGACTTGCCAAGACTCTGCTGATGTTCTCTCTGGCCCTAACTTCGTGACCTTTTGTGCTAGCTTTGTTTCCAATTTGGATGTGTTTGTGGATCCAGGGAAGCACTTTGCTAAGATTTGTGAAGATTCCAGGAGATCCTTGATCATCTTTCGGTGCAGTGTTGCTCCAGCCTCGACCACAGCCCAAACCCCAGGAAGTCACACCAGCGAGAGTCCAACCCCCTTTCTTATTCCGGCACATGAGGGAACCTCCTGAATCTCCCTGTAGGGATAAAAAGCTTGTTACCACCATGGTCAGTCCTGTACCCCAAAGTGCTCACCCTTTTCCCACATAAAGATGTTAGATGAGGATCAATGACATTTCCTTACTTCTAATAATTTGGACTCAGGGGGCCTGCGGGAATAAGCAAGCACAATTCACATTAGAATTCTCAAATATCATTGGAGCCTATCACTTACATCTCCTTCTTCCACATCCTAAGCTTTCATCAAATACCAGCCTTTCTTCCTTGTCTTGTCTCATCCTACAGGCTTAGAGAAATCTTGCCTAGTCATAAAATTGATCTCAAGTCTTGGTCAGCAAGAGGGATGGAAAGAAAGTAGTTTTCATTATACATAAACTGCAAACCCCTAAAGAGAGAGTCAGCCACTCTTCAGAGGTGGAGAACCCTAAGCTCGTTATTGGCATTATCTGTTTATTGGGTCTTTTGGAAAAAGTGAAATACCTTTGCTAAATTCTCACTCCCTGGTAAAAACAGATATTTTAAAACTGTTCCTATATTTTGACTCAATCTCCCCTGTCACCCTTAACCCATCTTTCCAGTGTTCAGTCTTACCTATAGTCTTCTTTCAGCTCCTTACCTGATGACAAAGCTGAGGGAAGCCCTGCCTGGGACCTGCCAGCCAGTTGTTCCTTCCTACCTGACATGCATCTCTTCCTCCATCTGGGAAGCCTGTGCAGAGGAAGGTTCTCCCACTGATGGGTTTCTTTAGGGCTAAGAGAGCTGCCGCACACTCTTCCTGGGTCAAAATGGGCAGATTCACTTCCTGCAAGACTTGTGGGAGGATGCCGCCTAGAAAACACAGAGATGAGAGCCACAGTGAAGTAGCCTTTCACCCTTTCTGAGCCACAGAAGCTCCATTCAGCCTTGTATCTCTTGGAAAGACCTGAATTTCTAAGTACAAGGTGATATTCTCTCTTTTTAAAAATATTTACACAATTTAAAAAAATATTATTCTATTTTCTGATTACCAGAAATTTCTACTTCTGATTAAGTGTAGAGATATAGAAGTTCTTACCTTCAGCCAGGCGGCCCCAGCCAGCAGTTGTACAAATCAATCCAGCCTTAAATTGTTCCCCTGGCTCTGGAAGACACATGGGCCCCACAAACTGGCCTGCAAAAAGAGCAAGGCAGAGAGTGAAGGAGAGGATACCAGAAACCACTCACAAACTGACATCCAGGTGGTTTACCCAAGACCTTATAAGAGTTGTGATAGCTCTTTTTACCTGGTGTTTGCATGTGTCACTTGTCAGACAAAGACCTTCTTCCTACTCTGCTCCTTAATCCTGTATCTGAAGCTACAAGCAAAATAGATATCAGGCAGGAGACCCTTCACCCCAAATCCCTGTCTCTTAAGTCAATGACCCAGAACCATTGGGCATAACATACCAGCTGTAAGGATTGTGCTGTGGGACAGAAATTATGAAGAACATGGGAAAGATATTTCAGAGTAAGCTTGAAATATTTACCAAAGTGGAAGGTGCCAGCCATCTTCAAAAGAGCAATGTCGTAGTCCATTGGTTTCTTTGTGGAGAAATATGGGTGTATGATGATGTTTTCAATGGGGAGGGTTTGCTCTCCTGGTTCTATATGGCTCAGGTCATGTTTTCCAGCAGTAACATTCAAACTTGATGCAATGTTTCTATAAAGAGGAAGCCATAAAATTAATTGATATCAGTGAGCCTCTGAGTACTGTTGTAATAGTTAACAAACTGATCTCTTCAAAATAACATGGATGAATAATAGGGGGTATGAGGCTTCTGAACAGAGAAAGTGATAATTATTTCATTTTTAAATGCAGAGGTTTTCAATTTAGTAGAGTGTCCTCATGCAGTCAGTGGCATAATAAATTGCATTGCAATGTTATTTGTAAAATGTCTAAAGATGTGCAGTAGACTCTCAGTTAACTGTTCCCAATGGGAATTGATAGATGCTGGATAAATGGAGTTTCTGGCTGCTTGAGAGTTACTATTAAAGATAGGCCTAACTAATACTATACCTCATACCATACCATCCCATAAACTCTGTATTGCCTTGATGTTAATATTGAATACAATAATTAAAAGCAAATTAGGACAAATGATGACAAATTTAACTTAGTGTAACATGGTTTGTTATAAAAACAGCTTTGTGAATGAAGTGTGCAATTTTAGTTAAATGGCAGTCAATAAACTTTTAAACTTAATGAACTTCACTTTTTTTTTTAACTTGAGGTAGCATAGAAAAAACCCCACACGTACACATGTAAAACTGTTACAGTAGGGGTAGAGAGTGTACTGGGTAGACATTGCGTCAGGATCATCAGGACCTGACGATGCAGCTAGCACAGGATCAGGAGAAGTGGGTGTGGGTGGTTTTGGATCTACATCGGTAGATAATGTACTGGCAAACTTGTGTGTAGCTTTCTTGATAAATGAACAAAAAGCTTGCTTTGTGGCCCTACATCTCTCACACAAAGTCAGGTTTTGCATGATGTACAGCTGCATAACATGCTGAGACTTTATTTCAATTTTTATTGAAAGATCATTTCTTTAATTTTTTTCCTATTGCTTGAGAGTGCCAGTTGCTTGAAGTATTAATGGAGAGTCTATTGTATATACATTTTAGTTCAGGAGTCAAAACTATAATGACTTTATTCAGCTACCCTAGGTGGTTGCCATGGTTTCATTGTCAGTGACATTCTTTGGGAATAATTTGTGATTCCCACTAAGCTTTAATGTCAGAAATCTAATGCATAACATATATTGTGAAAGACATAATTGTACATAACTCTGATGTCTCAAAGAGCATGCACTCTCAAGAATTTAGGACTGATTATAGCAATGGGAGATAAAAATCTTCTCTTTACCTTTTTTATGATTGTAATTTAAAGAGCTGGCATGACATGGCAAAGACATTTTTTCCCCTTTCTTCCTGAAGCACAGTTATCTGAAAAGAACTTGGTGGGATGAATGGAGATGGATTAAGAGCTTTGGGCTTGCCATCTTTGGGGACCCTTAGTTCCCAGAAGTGATGATTTTATAAAAAATTAGAAACAGCATCATTTTCTCTAGGTGTATTTCCCTGGCTCTAAGCCAGGGCTGGGCAATATATCAATCATGGTCCACCCATGGACCACCAGGCAATTTTGGAGTGACTGTCTGAATTAAGAAAAAAGTGTTATAGCAGATGCCACATTACAACAGGCCCTAGTAGCTAGGCAGCTAAACATAAAAGAAACACATTTTTTGCATGCACACATACAGCTGCTAGAGGCGAGAATCAGCTCTTCACAGTCAAGGTGGCTGTATGTACTTGAGTAAGCAAAAATAAATAGCTAGTGGACCACAACACTTGGAGAAAATTAGAAGTAGCCCTTGCTCTGAAAAAGTCTGCACAGTCCTGCTATACTATATTAGGTACCTTACCTAATACATGACAACCCTCTAGCCTAACTACCTGTCACATTACAGTGACACTGCTGATTTCAAGGGAGAAGAGGGTAATCTGACCTTCATCTATTGGCTAGGTCTTTCCCTACCTGCTTGCAACACAGTGAGCAGCTGTAATCACCCATCGCGGAGAGATGATGGTTCCACCACAGATATGCTTCTGCCTTCGTTTCAGAGACACCTGAATTGCAGAGACCCTAAATTAGAGCAAGTTAATGCCCTGAGATCCCCCAAAACCTGGAGACTGAGCATATTCTGAAAAATAGACCCAGATATCTTCTTCATAAATATCAGAAATCATAGACTATGAAAGAATAAATCCCATTCCACTACAGCTCAGAAAAAAAAGTAGCAGTGCTGGAACCAGAACATTACCAACCCTGGTAGTTAATTTCAGCTGAGAGATAGTTAATTTCAGCTGATTGTTTATAAGAGTTGATAGTAAAAATTGTTGGTATTTATTTATTTATTTTTATAATACTGTTACTTTAACAATATGAACCGTATCTGTGAATAAAGAGAAAAAATAAGAAGCATAAGATAGCAGAATTCAAATGAATAGTTTTGAGACAAAAGCAAGGTGAGGTCTAAGGGAGTCTTTGAATACATCCTCCGATTCCTCCAACCCTCTTCAAGACATAGTTTAGACCAAGCTTGTCCAACCTGTGACCTGTAGGCCACATGAAACTCAGGAAAGCTTTGAATGTGGCCCAACACAAATTTGTAAACTTTCTTGAAACATTATGAAAGTTATGCATGGACCTTTGTTTAATTCATAAGCTAGTGTCAGTGTAGTTTATGTGTGGCCTAAGACAGTTCTTGTCCAGTGTGGCCCAGGGAAACCAAAGGGTTGGACACCCTGGTCTAGACCTACAATTTTCTAATACTCTTAACTATTTGACCTCTACAACTTCTTCAAACCTAATTTTAAATCTACCTCTACAATACACTTTCTATCTTTGGTCTGTCCTGTTCATGATATTTGATTTGACTGTAAAATGACTTAGTGGGTACAAGTAAATACTTTTAATTCCATTGTTGGAATTGGAGAAGAAGCACTTTATTAGAATTGTTCCCTTTTTTACCAAAAATTATTCAATGAGCAATTTTAAATATTTATACAGAGAAGAGGCTAAGAATAGAATAAAGAGCAAGTAAGTAAAAGTCAGTCAGTCACCCTTGACTGTGACTTGAATATGGACCTCTGAATTAGCTAGCCAACCAATTGACCAAGTAAACAACTGATCTTCAACCAAGTAATTCATTAATCAATCCACTGAGCACAAACTCAGTCAACCAACCATTGCCAAATATCCATTGACCTAAAAGTTAATATGACTGAGTCAAGAGAAGTAAAAGTAAAGAGCTATTGCTCTACTTGTAAAATTAAGCAGGAGGAACATAACATGGCTCCTAGGATAAAGTTGGGAGGATGTCAAAGACAATAAATGTAAATACTGTAGGCTAGGAGCAGCAGCACAAAGACAGTTCTATGGCATAGGAGGACCAGGGATTAGATTGAAACAGGATTCTTAAAACATTAGCTACTAAGAAGGCAGTACTTTTGACTATTCCCTAACAGGTCCTATGATATAGGTACAAGTCTTACACCTCACACATAAAGTAGACCTATGGATATGACACCTTTGACTTCTCTAGTCATCTTTAACTATAATGAGATAAGCATATTTTAAATATATTTATTGAATCAGAAAATTATTTTTAAAGTTATAAACTTAAAAGTCTTTCAGATTCTTGAAGTTGGATTTTTGTCTTAGGGGTTGAAATTTTGGGATGGCAGTTTCAATTTTTGTAACTATTCTGAACACACCTTTCCTGGAACTCAACTGGTACACATCATGAAGGACTCGAATCCTTACACACACTCATAAGTTCTCTGGTGATGAGCTAGGCAGAATGGAAAGCACTGATGAGTAGCATGTGCTTGTGGGACATGCAGTCCTGAGATAGCTTATAGTTCACCCACCAGAGAATGTTCTCTGAGACTCACTTGCCATGGGTAAGAGCCCTTTTCCACTTGACTTCCTCCTACAATGCGACTGAAAATAGAATTCCAAGGCTGCTCCTTCACCAAACTCTGCCCACAAGTGGGAGCTGGGAAAAAGAAAAGACAAAAATTTAATGATTAGATAGCTCCTAAGACTGAGGGATACAGAAAACTCATGAGTAAGAAAAAGACTGTAGAACATGGATTGTGTTGAAAGATTACAAAATGGCTTCAATTGTGGGATTTGCTGTGATTTATACTATAAAGCTTTGTTCAGCTTTTGTTACGTAGAACATGCATATCATGAAAAGATTTATCTTTCTGCTATGAAGATTAAGGCCTCACTAAATTATGGGCTCCTCAAAGACATGCGCTTAATCTTAGAAATACTTACATCCACAATATGTAGCACAGTTGTGGATGCATAGAAGTTGCTCAGTTAATTAAATTAATGAGTGATGTCATAGTCTGCCTTAGATTGTAATTGGACGTACATCTTCTCCGCTTCTCCACCCAGGAGACTGAGTCTGTGGACCATGGTCTGTTGTGCGTGGTACACAGTCAGATATTGAAATTTATTCTCTTCGAGGGTAAAAAGTGGCAGGTTGTTCAAGGAGAGTGGAATGGAGAAAAGACTGTCCTGATTCTAACCTGGTAGGTTAGAAGGGTTACCAAGTCACGGAAGAGAGAACTCTTTGTGGTAAAGACTTTCTCCCTGAAAAGGTTGCATTTACTTCTTTATCCTCAATTTTTTTTTTATTTTCTTCTTTGACCTCAGCTAAGAGATGGGTTAAAGATGTTTACAACTGCTTTGTAATTCAGGGATAGCACATCTCTGTCCTTACCGCAGTCATTCTTTTCTACATGTTTTCTAGAAAGGCCTAGAATGCCCTGCCTCATAATCACCTTACTTTTTTTTTTCTATTCACTAGTTTTTATTATTTGTTTATTTATTTGTTAAATTTATTGAGGTGACATTGATTAGTAAAAATTACATAGGTTCTAGGTGTATAATTCCACAAAATGTCATCTATGTGATGTGTTATATGTTCATCACCCAGAATCAGTTCTCTTTCTATTACCATATATTTGAGACCCTGTCCCTTCTCTTCCACCCCTCTCTCTGCATACCCTCAGATAACCACTAACCACTAAACTATTTATTGTTTCCATGAGTTTTTGTTTCTTTGTTGCTTTCAGCTTTGTGTTCCATTTGTGAGTGAAATCATATGGTTCCTTTTTTTTCTGTCTGGCTTATTTTGCTTTGCATGATAGTCTCAAGGTTCATCCATGTTGTCATAAATGGCCCAATTTCATCTTTTCATATAGCTGAGTAATATTACATTGTGTATATGTACCACAGCTTCTTTATCCAGTCATCTATCAAAGGACACTTTGGCTATTGCCATGACTTGGCAACCGTGAATAGTGCTATGATGAACATTGTGGTGCATATATCTTTGTGGATAAGGTTTTGAAATTTGGGGGCTAGATACCCAGAAGTGGAATTGCCAGGTCATATGGTAACTCTATTCTTAGTTTTTTGAGGAAGCTCCATACTGTCCTCCATAGTGGTTGTACCAGTTTGCATTTCCACCAGCAGTGTATGAGGGTTCCTTTTTCTCCACATCCTCTCCAACACTTGTTCTTTGTCTTCTTGATAATGGCCTTTCTTATAGGTGTGAGGTGGTATCTCATTGTGGTTTTGATTTGCTTTCCCTAATAGCTAATTTCCCTAATTTCTCTTAGTAGTGTCTTACACTTTTCATTATACAAATCCTTCACATTTTTTGTTACATTTATTCCTAGGTATTTTATTCTTTTTGTTGCAGTTGCAAAAGGTATTGTTTTTCTCATTTCTTTTTCTGAGTTTCATTGTTAGTATATAGAAATGTAATTGATTTTTATACATTGAATTTATATCCTGCAACTTTATTATATTTGTTTATTTTTTCTAATAGCTTTTTAGTGGAGTATTTAGAATTTTCTATACAAAGGATCATATCATCTAAAAAAAGTCATAGTTTAATGTCCTCTTTCCAAATTCGGATGCTTTTTTTCCCTTTCTCATGCTTGATTGCTCTGGCTAGAACTTCTAGTACTATATGAAATAGCAGTGACCACAGGGGACATCCCTATCTTGTTTCTGATTTTAGAATAGGCTTCAGTTTTCCCCCATTCAGTATTATATTAGCTGAGGGTTTGTCATATATGGCCTTTATTATGTTGAGATACTTTTCACCCATACCCATTTTATTAAGTGTTTTGATCATAAATGGAAGTTGTATCTTGCCAAATGTTTTTTCTGCATCTACTGATATAATCATATGGTTTTTATTTTTTAGTTCATTTATGTGGTATATCACATTGATTAATTCACTTTTTTGGTTCTTTTTCTTGTTAAGATGGGATATTAGGTTGTTTATTTGTCCGTTTTTTGTTTTTGTTTTTTTGTTTTTTGTTTTTTTGGTTTCTTGAGATAGGCCTGTAATGATATAGATTTTTCTCTTATTATTGCTTTTGCTGCGTCCTAATAATTTTGATATGTTGTATTTTTATTGTCATTAGTTTCTATGTATTTTTAAATCTCTTCTTTTATTTCCTCTTTGGTCTAGTCATTTTTAAATAATATGTTATTTAATCTCCATGTATATGTGGTTTTTTTCTTTCTTTCTTTTTTTTTTTTTCAGTTGATCTCCAATTTCAAGGCTTTGTGGTCTGAGAATATGCATTGTATGATTCCAATTTCCTTGAATTTTCTGAGGCTAATTTTGTGTCCCAGCATATGATCTATCTTTGAGAATATTCTGTGTGCACTAGAATAGAATGTATAGCCTTGTGCTATAGGATGGAGTGTCCTGTAAATGTCAATTATGTCTAATTGTTGTAATGTATCCTTTAGAGCTGATATTTCCTACACTTGATCTTAGCCAAAAGGCTGAGAAGCAATAGAGCTGATATTTCTTTTTTTATCTTCTACTTGGATGATTTGTCCATGGTTGTCAAGTGGGTGTTTAGGTCTCCTGCTATAACTGTGTTTTTGTCAGTTTCACCTTTCAGGTATTTAAGTAGTTGCTTTATAAATTTTGGTGTTCCTCGTTGGGAGCATATATATTGATGAGTGTCATGTCTTCTTGTTGTATGTCCACTTTATCATTATAAAATTCCATTTTCGTCTCTTATTATCTTTTTTATCCTGAAGTCTGTTTCATCAGATGTAAGTATGGCTAATCCTGCTTTTCTCTGGATTCCATTTGCTTAGAGTATTGTTTTCTACTCTTTTACTTTGAGTGTGTGTTTACCCTTGTGGTTGAGGTATAGATGGAAACAGCATAAAGATGAGTTTTCTTTTTTAATCCCGTCAGCTACTCTATGCCTTTTCTTTGGTAAGTTTGGTCTATTTATATTTAGGGTTATGATTGATATATGAAGATTTCCTATGGCCATTCTGTCTCTGGTTTTTGGTTGTTCAGTGTCTCAGTTTGTTTTTTTTTTCGCTGTCCGTTTTTTTAGTTCATGTTGTTCTATGATTTATTTTTCCTTTTGTTTCCTTTTGTTGTTGTTGTTGTTGTGTGTCTTTGTTCTTGCTTTGTTTTGAATAGTTATCATGAGGTTTATGAAAAGAAAAATTTCCTATATGGAGTGGATTCTTTTCTTAAGCATACTTTTAATTTCTATTCTCTTTTGGGAATTTAAACCTTTGCTTCTTCCCTTTTTATGCTTTTGTTGTCCCACTTTTTCCCATTTATTATGGCTTTTTATTTCAGATCAAATAAGCTCCTTCAGTATTTTCTGGGGTGCCACCTTGTGTTGGAGAATTACCTTAGCTTCTGTATGTCTGAAAAGGTCTTTATTACTCCTTCATATCTGAAGGATAACTTTGCTGGATAAATTATTGTTGGCTGGTAGTTCTTCTCTTTTAATATTTTGAATATATGATTCCACTCCCTTCTGGCTTGAAGAGTTTCTGCTGAGGAGTCTGATGACAGCTTTTCCTTTAAAGGTTATAATTTCTATTTCCTCTGGCTGCCTTGAGAATTCTCTTTTTGTCTTTGATTTTTGACATCTTCAGTATAATATGTCTTGGAGAATGTCTGGTGGGATTCTGGTAGTTAGGGGTCCTGTTTTCTTCTTGAATTTGGGGTTTCAGTTTTTCCCATAGGTTCATCTACTATTTGTTTGATTAAGCTCTCATTAGAATTTTGTCATTTCTTCTGGTATTCTTATTTCAATGTTGTTCTTTCTAATGGAGTCAGATAGTTCTTGTAGAGATCTTTCATTTTTTTAGTTCTCAAAACTCTATTTCCTTCTGTTCAATTTACATGATTCTATCTTTAATGTCACTAATTTTTTCCTCCATCTGGTCAGCCCTGCTTCCTATGCTATTTAGTTCATGCTTTATTTCTTTTATTGCATTGTTTATCTCCCAAATTTCTATTTGATTCTTTTTTATGGTTTCAATTGCTTTGTTAAAGTGTTTATTTCTTTTCAGATATTTCCTTTCTGAGATAATTTATCTGAGTCTATGTACTCAGCCCACATCCTTGAGCTCTCTGAGTATTTTGGAGACTACAGTCTTGAATTCTCTGTCACTTAGATCATATATTTTCAGATCTGTAAGTTTTTTTTTTCCTGAGATTTTCCATTTTCTTTCTCAGGTGCTTTGTTCCCAAGGGAGTTCATTGTAGTTGATGTGTTTCTCTTTCTGGGCATAAGGACTTTTTTCCCCTGGCAGGTATGGAGAGTCTTTCTTTCACTTTCCAGTTGGTGTCACTGCAGTGTGTTATAGTTATTTTCTCTTGGTAGTTCATTTTCTCATTCTCGAAGCTTTCCTAGAGGGTGGGCTTCTCCTCTTTGACTCACTTGGCTTGGTTTCATTGCACCCCCCTCTTTAGGAAAATGTGAGTGATGATATTTTCTGCCTCTGAGATCGGTGCAAGCAGAGGCTTGTGTACCTTTGTTTTACAGTTTCCCTAAGCCCTCCTGCTGGTTCCCATAGTGGGGCAGGGTTTGTTGGGATGGGCTTAGGTTTGTTGGTGGCTCAGGGTAATGGTGGTTTGGGGGAGACCAAGGGGAAGCATCCAAGGACTGTGTTCACAGTTTCTGCCTAGTGGTGGGGTCAGTATGGTTCATTGTTGCTGTTCATCTGAGGTTGCTCTGTACCCTAGGTGCTGACTCAGCTGTGAAACAGAACTGATTCTCCATTAGGAGCACTCAGGGCCAGGACAGGAGCACACTGCAGCATGAGCCCTCTCCTCTGTCAAGGGAGTGCCGAGCCATGCCTGGCAAATGCTGCAATACAAGCCTGTATTGCAGGAGAACCTCGAGCCAGGGGTATGCTCACTGCAAAGCAAGCTTGGCCCTCCATCAGAAATGCAACAGATCTGTGATGGATGTGCACCACAAAGCACACTTGGCCCTCCATTAGGAGTGCACCCAGATGGTTTTGCAACATCAACACCACATTTCTCCCTACTCCCCAGCCAGCATTTCGTCCTGGATTTTGTTTTGTTCTGGTCAGAGAACCCCCAGCTCTCAGCACTTAGTCTGAAGCTCATTGAGAGCCTATTTGTGGTCAAGTCTGGCACTTGTTGGCTCCTAGTTTTGGGCCATATTCAGCTGGGTTCTTCTTTTCACCACCGGCACTTTATTATTTTTTTCTTTTTAATTCATTTTTATTGTTAGACTTATTGGGGTGACATCTGTTAACAAGGATTACATAGGTTTCAGGTATACAATTCCAGAGTGCATTGCCAACTTCTTGTATAAGTTCACCACCTAATGTGACTTCTCTTTCCATCACCTTATATTTAGCTTCCCCTCTTCCTCTCCCACCAACTCCTCTTTCTCCCCTCTCTAACCCACTCATCCCCAAATAAACATTAAACTATTGATTGTGTCCATGAGTTATTTGTTTGTTTGTTCATTTCTTTTCTCTTTGTTGCTTTCAGTTTTATATTTCGCATATGAGTGAAGTCATACAGTTCTTTGTTTTTTTTTCTGTCTGTCTTATTTCACAAAGCATGATGATCTCCAGGTCCATCCATTTTATTGCAAATGGCAATATTTCATCTTTTCTTATAGCTGAGTAATATCCCATTGTTTATGTGTACCACAGCTTCTTTATCCAGTCATCTCTCACAGGGCACTTTGGTTGTTTCCATATTTTGGCCACTGTGAACAGTGCTGCGATGAACATTGGGATATATAAATCTTTGTGGACAAAGGTTTTCAAGATTTTTGGGTAGATCCCCAGAAGGGGAATTGCTGGATCATATGATAGCTCCATTCCCAATTTTCTGAGGAATCTCCACACTGTCTTTCACAGTGGTTGTACCAGTTTGCACTCCCACCAGCAGTGTACCAGAGTTCCTTTTTCTCCACATCCTCTCCAGCACTTGTTATTCCTTGTCTTGTTGATAATAGCCATTCTAACAGGTGTGAGGTGGTACCTCATTGTGGTTTTGATGTGCATTTCCCTGATAGCTAATGAGATGAGCATTTTTTCATATGTCTGCTGGCCATTTGTATTTCTTCATGGGAGAAGTGTCTGTTGAGTTCTTCTGCCCACTTTTCAATTGGGTTGTTTGTTTTTTTGTTGTTAAGTCTTATTAGTTCTTTAATATTTTAGATATTTGACCCTTATCTGATGCATTATTTGCAAATATTTTCTCCCATTCAGTTGGTTGTCTCTTTGCCTTGTTGATGGTTCCTTTTCCTGTGCAGAAGCTTTTTAGTTTGATATAGTCCCATTCACTTATTTTTGCTTTTACTTCCTTTGCCTTTGAGGTCAGGTTCATGAAGTCTTCCTTGAGACCTAGGTCTATAAGTTTAGTACCAATGTTTTCTTCTATACAGTTTATTGTTGCAGGTCTGATATAAAGGTCTTTAATCCATTTTGAATTAGTTTTTGTATATGGAGAGAGTTCACAGCTCAGGTTCATTTTTTTGCATATGTTTTTCCAGTTTTCCCAGCACCACCTACTAAAGAGGCTGTGTTTTGCCCATTGTATGTTTTTTGCACCTTTATCGAAAATGATTTGTCCATAATTTTGTAGATTTATTTCTGGGTTTTTAGTACTGTTCCATTGGTCTATATTTCTGTTTTTCTGCCAGTACTAAGCTGTTTTGACTATTGATGCTTTGTAATAGAAATTGAAGTCAGGGAATGTAATGTCACCAGCCTTATTCTTTTTATGTAGTATTGCTTTAGCAATTCGAGGTCTTTTATGGTTTCATATAAATCTGATAATTCTTTTATCTATTTCACAAGAGTATGATTGGGTATTTTGATGGGAATTGCATTAAATCTGTAGATTGCTTTGGGCACAATGTTAAGTCCTCCTATCCATGAACATGGGATATTTTTCCACCTCTTAAAGTCTGTTTCAATTTCTTTCAAAAGTGTCTTATAGTTTCCCATGTATAAGTCTGTCATATTCCTTGTTAAGTTAATTCCCAGGTATTTCATTCTTTTTGTTGTGATAGCAAAAGGAATTGACTCCCTCATTTCTTTTTCTGAGGATTCGTTGTTTGTATATAGGAATGTTGTTCATTTTTGTACATTGATTTAGTATCCTGCGACTTTACTATATTCATTTATTGTTTCTAATAGTTTTCTGGTGGAATCTTTGGAATTATTTATATAAAGGATCATGTCATCTGCAAATAGTGACAATTTGACCTCTTCCTTCCCAATTTGGATACGTTTTATTCCTTTCTCTTGCCTGATTACTGTGGCTAGAACTTCCAGTACCATATTAAATAGCAGTGGTGACAGGGGCCATCACTGTCTTGTTCCTGATTTTAGGGGACTAGGTTTCAGCTTTTCCCCATTCAGTATGATGCTAGCTGAGGGTTTGTCATATATGGCCTTTATTATGTTGAGATACTTTCCTTCTATACCTATTTTATTTAGTGTTTGGATCATAAACAGATGTTGTATCTTTTCAAAAGCTTTTTTTGCATCAATTGAAATGACCATATGGTTTTTATCTTTTATTTTGTTTATGTGCTGTATCATATTGTTTGATTTTTGAAAGTTGAACCATCCTTGTGCTCCTAGGTTGAATCCCACTTGATCATGATGTATGATCTTTTTGATGCATTGTTGTATTCTGTTTGCGAATATTTTGTTTAGAATTTTTGAATCTGTGTTCATGAGAGATATTGGTCTATAGTTTTCTTTTTTTGTGTTGTCTTTGCCAGGCTTTGGTATTAGGGTAATGCTTGCCTCATAGAATGAGTTAGGAAGTATTGCTTCTTCCTCTTCAATTTTTTGGAAGAGTCTGAGGAGGTTTGGTGTTAACTCTTCTTTGAATTCTTGGTAGAACTCATTGGTGAAACCATCTGGTACCAGTCTTTTGCCTTTAGGGAGATTATGAATAGTCATTTCAATCTCTTTGCTATTGATTGGTCTATTTTGGTTATCCAGTTCTTCTTGGTTCAGTCTAGGTAGGCTATAAGTTTCTAGAAACTTTTCCATTTCTTCTAGGTTGTTAAATTTAGTGGCATAAAGTCCTTCATAATATTTTCTTATACTCTTTTGTATTTCTGTGGTATCAGTGGTAATTTAT